>JANIJI010000017.1:13262500-13600000 GCA_024500535.1 Leptonema lineaticorne
TAATATTTATTATAATTTCTCGCGGACAATTCGCGCGATTTTAACTAACGATCGACGTGTTCGATCGCAAATATCGAACCGAAATCGCACAATAAAGACATAAATAAGCGTAAATTGAGATATGAAAACTATTATTGCGAAATGCAAACAACAGGACAATACGCGTAAAATTAATTCAGATTTCACCATTGAAAACGGTACGAATCGAAGCATCACGCTTTCGGTTCAAAGCCGACGCACTATACATATATATATAAATATAAATTGTTATACATAATATACATAATAATTCTCAATATGGTAACAAATAAAAGCTTGATTTATATCGAATCGAACGCCTTTATGATAATTTATTGCACTTATTCGAGCGAAGGCGAAATGTTTAATTTTCGACAGAGAACAAGCGTTCAATTGATTCTCTCCCCTTCAATTAGACGTCGATCGACTGTATAATTGAAGGGGCAATTTTCCTCTATTTATTCCGTCGTTAGTAACGAGCGTTTACTTTTATTATACATATGACGGATTACGAATATGATAAATGGAGTGAGAATAAATATATGCCGACCTTAGTGTATTTATTAAAAGATCTAATGCGAATGTTCTCTTTATGTATATATTTGTATATGTATAAAACGTGTTCGATTCGATTTAACACTTTCGATATTATTGTTCGTATTGTATTATATACGAGTGTTCGATTAAGATGCGGTTAGATCGTGTTTATGAAACGTTTATCGAAGATAAGTCATATATTTGCTTATATTATTAATCGATCGTATATCGTATATATATATATATATATATATATATATATATATAATTTAATTAATGATAAAAATATAAAACGAATATAAAGTTTTTATGCTTAGTCAGAGTAATTATTGCATGTATCAGTTTTAATGTTGCGGTTCGTAAATAATTAAATGTTGTATGTATAGTATTATTAATAAATTGGGTTAAACAAACAGTCGAACCAAACAATCTGATGGTAGATAAATCGATACAAAAAAAATGTGTTGAAGGACAATATTGAAAAAATAATAATATTATTATTATTATTGATAGCTTTAAAATGAATTATTTTCTTCATTAGACAAAATAAAATTTTCTATTGAAAATATTTTATATTTTTTGCGGTTTCAGTATAATAATAATACAAATTTAATTTATTAATACGGATGTAATTCGAGAAAGGGATTGAATTTCATCAAACCCTTCGAGCATAACGCGCACGGTTAAAATTGAAAAATCAAACCACGAACACCCAAGAATCGAAGAAGTCAATGATGCAACGGCACGCCCGATCTTAAAATGAGATAATTTCGAGTTTTCGACATAAAATGAAATAATGATAAAAAAAAAACAACAACAACACGATAATAATGACGACATGAAGAAATCATGACCGGTCGAACGCTGGAAGCCACCGAATATGCTTTTACCAAAACAATTATAATTTCGTGAACGAGTCTAAAATTGTTATAAATTAACCAAAGTGTAGTCGTATAAACTTGTATTTTTCAAATTAATTCTAAATTAAAAAAAATATTTATTAAAAATAGATATTTCATTATTTACTTTATATATATAATATTTATGTGCGATATGATTTTAATTCTCGTTTTTTTTAATGTCTTTTAATACACTTCTAGCACTTTAAACTGTTCGAATTTACTATTAGCACAATGATGGTGGTCGCTATTATGAACAGTTTAAATCTATCACTACGGATTTGAACCCACTAGTCGTTGCTCAAGAAGCACATAAATCGTCAAACACCATTTCATGCATTTATATTACAAGTTGTGAATGTTCGATTTTATTACTACAAAGATGTTCAAACGTCTACCAGCGAAATTTATACTATATACGCATATTAAAATAAAATCGCAAATTGTATTTACAATTTCAAAGTACGCAATCAAGAGTTCATAATTTTATATTGAAGTAGAATAAAACTAAAAAATAAAAATAAACAAATTTTTGCGTCACAGTTTGAGAAGCACAGGCACACGTGATATACACCCACGTGGCTAGAGCGTTTACAATGGACCCATATTTCATGCGGTCGCGATTGAAGTGCACCTAATTATTCCGATACGATTGTCCCTGAATATCAAAAGCTCTCGAGTGTTAAACATCCCGAGTTTTCTTGTATCCATTGTCATCTTTGTTGGTCGATGAGTTCGAACCCCGTATAATATCGGGCATTGTTCGAATCCCACATATTCGACTATAATCCGGCATTTAAATGATCTTCACGAAGAAGCGTCATGTTTGCATACATTCGATATTTTAGTATTTCATGGCATATTAATAACGAAGGATTATAATTATGAATATGAATGGAAAGATTTATTACGTTTAAATTATACCAAAGAATCACAAAATTTTCATATAACTATTGAAAAATTATATATATATATAATATAAATATATATATCAATCAAAAAAAAATAAGAGATCAAGATTTAAATACTGTAAAAATGGAACGAAAACGATTTATTAATATTATAAAAAAAAATGAAATAGAGTATAATTTATGTAAATTGAATGGTTACGAACGAGCTCAATTAATATAGTCATTCCATCGCTACATATATGACGATCAACTATTATGTGAACCACCGTAAGTGCTTTATAATAAATTAACCGGACTAGAAATGAATTAAATAAAATGTCGAAATGAAGAGCGCGTTCAAGATATAATATGTATATATATATATATATATATATATATATATATATATATATATATATATATATAAAAGTAAGACTTCATTAACGGCTGAAACGATCGTGATCTATTTAATCAAAACATAACGGTTAAGAGTAAAAAGCATCATCATTCAAATTGTAAAAAAGCGACGACCGGTCAGCAAGTAAAGCAGTAGCACATCTGATAAGCGTTTTGGCAAACCGAGAAAATGGACAGTGATGATATTGAAGATGATATATATTTGCGGAACGAAATCGACCAGTCGTTGGATATATTCAAATAGATGATGATTTATAAATATTTCAAAAAAAAATGTTGGATTTAATGAAGTTATCGATTAAAAATGAAATAAATAAGAATATTTTATGAAACTTTATATTCCATAATATTTTATAACTATAATATATTACAAATGATAAAAATATTTAACTTATATTTTACTTCTAATTGCAAAAAGATGTTTTTTACTAAGTGAATTAATTAAATTTATATTGAAATTTTAAATATCGTTCACCAAAAGAGTAAAATTTTAACTCAAAAATAATTTTAAGAAATTTAGATAAAATTAATGAACATCAATGTTCAAATGATTATAACAAATTGAATGTCTAATTTAATTTATTATACGCTAAATTCGTAACATTATTCAATGTCAAATTTCCAACAGGATTAATTTGAGACACTATCGTATTGGGGTGAATAAGTAATATAGGGTGAATGTATACGAATAATCCATAATATCCTGCAGCGTGTGGACGAAAACAAAAAAAAAAGAGAAATTGAAGCTATATATGAGAAAAATTTATAAAATAGGATACGGCATATATAATCTTAGTAATGCAAAACCAAAAAACAAAACGAAAAAGTTGCCTCGAGTGTAAATTTAAAACGCTGTGCATGATCGAAGATGTGAACGACCGTAAGATGAACGTGCAAAGCAGTATGGATATTTTCGGAGCTGCACCGGTCAAATTGCAAATGTCAAAAATGCATTTGACCGTTAAATTTCGAGATGACGAAGCGGCCATGAATAATTTTCGCATAAAGAAAAGCGAGGAAAAATGCGTATGTGTGTTTATTTTATTTTAACATTTATTTTTATTTTTTAATTTTGGCAGAGATCAGTATGAAGTGTTAACGATCGCTAATGTTTGGAATTCGGAAACAAATGCGACACCGAAAACGGGACCTGTTCAACGTCGCGTTTATATATCATTTTATCATGTAGAAATATTTTGAAAATATTTCCCATTTTCAACGTAGCTTCTCGGTTGAACATAAAAACTGATCATACGTCAAGAAAATCAATCTTAATATATATATATAGTGTGGAAAGAATGTTGTGCATGACCGGTTATTTTCTAAACATCTGAACGAAACAATATCGTGATTATATTTAATCTGATTTATAGATAAATCAGTTTATATTTTAGTGCTAAATAAAAAACCATTAGTTGAATATATTGCATCATATAGTGAAATTAAACTAGTCAGTACTTCGAATCGCTGTCATGCATTCGTCGATTTCAACAACGAAAATAATCGCATTGTTGTCTCTGGCTTTGCGATACGTAACTTTTCTATTTGAGTTCAGTCAGATTAATGGTGTGTCCAGCTATAAATTTTTAACACACACACATCTTGAAGTCGAGTCTAGAGAGTGTATTTTATTGTCGACACGAAAATAATTGTCTTGTGGCGTATTAATTACAAAAGATGTAACCGGCAATGCAACCAAGAATAAACACAACACAGGACTAGACGACGACACGAGGAATGCAATTCAAAGAGATGCATTCGGAGTGTTGCTCATAAACGCCACGAACAGATAAAAATAGGCGATTGAACTTCTCAAATGTTCCTTTACAATGGCCGCGCCATAAACAGCAAGCTAAATGTCGTACAAAATTTTGATCAATTATTATATAATATCGTATTAACGTAATTTCAAGAAATATATGAATAAAAATAAATATAGATTGTAAAAAAAATATTCACGCGATATAAATATTGAGAAGCGCTGATCTGTGGGGGCGAATGTTGTTACAGTGATAATATGCAGACATGCGAGACATTAATCATCGACAAAAGCCGCTAAAGTTACATTGTTCGTAACAGGGGTTGTAAATGTTTACGACTATTTTCAGACTCTCGACTTGTAATATACAATATATATATATATATATATATATATATATATATATATATATATATATATATATTTCTAATATAAATGCGAACGCAAACGATGTTTTTAAAATATTTTTTTTTCTTAAACTACGGTTTAATATGGCGTAATAAATCTCGAGCTTAATTAGGGAAGACATATCGTTTTACGGAAGACGCGAGTGTTTAAATATAAATATTATATATGTATAAAAATATACAATAATTCATAGTGTTGTTGATAGAAAAAAAAAATCTATCGATTCCAATAAATAATAAATGTGAAATATTTTCAGCGCCTTAATACATATAAAATATATTTATAACTAATAAGATATATAATAAATTATAACAATAGTGCGATATAAAATAAATTATGCGATAAATTTATTACGATCGTTTTTAATCACTATTTAATAATAATATTATGATAAATAATATAACTAATATTAATTTATAATACTTTATGAAACAAACATTATATATGATAATTCTAAAGACTTTGCTTTATATTAAAAAAAAATAGTGAGTTTAAAATCGAGCTATAAATAATTATTTTAATTGAAAGATTTGACATGTCATATTAAATTTACAAGGATATTGAATGAAACAACACCTTTTCACATGCAATAAATTAAGATTAAAATTTATCGAAAACATAGCATATTTTATATATATATATATTTAGTATATAAACGGCGTACTAAATATTATTAATATTTATGCACATAAAATGCGTGTGTGCAGATAATATAGAAACGTAAGATAATTACGTATATTAAATAATATGAGAAATATGCATAAATCTCAAATATAATATAAATATTATGTTAATGAGACGCTTTATATACAATTTATGATAAATGCTAATCGAGCGAACCGACGAAGCTATCTAAGCGAAAAAAAAATTGTTAATAAAACATAAAAATAATCCTTAATATATATTTTAATACACAATTAAATGGAACGCTGCATTGAAAATATTCAAATCGACCGAATAACCGATGATAATTCATATTAAAATTTTATGCATTTTTTTTTCAATATTATTATTATTATTTTACTATAAACGTTGTGGGTGTTATATTTTTATATTATTAGTCCAATTATTTCATAGTAAATTAGTAGAAATTCTAAAATATTTTTAATATACGATAATTCTTTATTTATTAAGTATACGCTAAATAAATCTTTTTGACGATTTTAAAACGTTAAAAAAATGCATTATATGAAATAATTATTAAAAAGTTAATATATAATAGTATAGTAAAAATTAAATTAAAATTCAACATATTAATTAGTTCAATATTGAATCTCGTAAATGAAAATATTCGTATTTAATATAGGTCATTAATTGAATAAAGAATAATTTAAATCAATATTCTTAAAGAAAATACGACTAAAATTAATTCTAAAACGAATATGTATATAAATATAATATTATATTACTAAACCGTGCTACATTTCTAAGAATTTGCTTTTGCTATCTATAGTTTTACAGCGTTCCCATCATTCGTTCGATTCTTAGCAAAAACACACACATACACACATCGAACTCATAAAATAAGAACCAGACATTTCACTTTCTTTGATCCGAGTCCGAAGAATAATCTTGATATAGCAACAATTTAGTTTTCTTGGTATTTAGGTTCGATGCGTTTCATGATTTGGTGAAAATGGGGTCGCCGATAATCGACATAGAAGAACACTATCGATTCGAAGAATGTTTATCGTCGTCATAAATCAAAATTGATATATAAATTTTATATTGAATATTTGCGAATTTTATTCTTCGTTTTCTTTTTTGAACGAAGAATAATTTCTTGCGTTATTATATCGAACGCTAAAAACGTGAACTTTCACCGTTAAAGTTTTAACGTTCAAGATTATTTTTCAATGACAAGAAAATAAAAGTATTTTTACGCATGGATCGCAATTCGTAAATGTCGAGGATTTGTCTAGTAAAATAAAAAAAAAGCTTTATAAATATTAGTAAATGTCGAATTCTGCGAGTTTTTCTCATACAAAGAAAGCTTTCAATATACCATATACAAACAGCAGCATGAATTATAAATATTGTCATTATATAAATATATCGGTAATTATATTAATATGAATATAATTTTTATTTAAATTTAATCTTTTTTATTCTATAACGTTTAATGATTTAATAAAATAATCGTAATTAAGTATGTAAAACATGGTGTTAATTGGTATAAAATTTATTAATGAGCGATACATTGTATATCGAATACGTTGTTTTATTTATATGAATAAAAATAACACAATGCACTTAATAAATAAAACAATATTCAAATTAATATACATTATATTATATTTTAAAACATGTATTACCATAATTGTATATTATATTAAATTATATATTTAGAAAACTTTGAATTTTATAATATTATACATAATTGTGTTAAAATATATATATATAAGAAAAATAATTCGCATCGTCATTATGGTATATTTACCAAACGCAAAGAGATCTAGAAAAAATATAATTATATTACGTAATTTTTGTAAAAAAAAAAACAGCAAATAAAAATTAATGAAGAACACGAAGGAGACAAGAAAATTAATTTCTATAATTACGAACAAAATAAAACGTAATGAGATAAATGCGGCTCGAAAAATCCCTAGTAATTAGGATTGCGTTATGAAAATATTATTATACTCTACGCGTAATGATGAAATTAAAAAAAAACAAAAATAAATAAATACATAAATAAAAATTAATGTTTTAGAAGTGAACTTGCGTGCTGCAGCGCATCCAATTTAATCAGAAAAACAAATATATATATATATGATATATATATATATATATGTGTGTGTGTGTGTTTGTTTTTTACCGATAATGTGGGATTTGAACTCAAACAGTTGGTTTCCCACGTGGTCGCAAATTATGATGAGATTATCGCATTAACGCCACAAATTTTCCTATACACGATGTGATGTCATAATAAATTGTATGATTTGACATTTTTTTTTTGAATTCTATTTTCCATGGAAAAATAAATATTGCGTCCGAAAAATTAGAAATAAATAAGAAATTATTGTTATAAGATGTAGAAAAAAAACATCGTGAGAATTCTTATTATTGTGCAATAAAAGATAAACAAATATTTTTTTGCTTTCTAATATAATATATGAAACTTAAAAAAAGTGTATATTATAAAGTAAAAAAAATGTACGTAGAGGTCGTTGTAAAATTTTAATTAATTAATTGCCACAATTTGAACAATTAATTGATAAATCATTTACTTGATTCGGATATTGTCATTAACAATGAACAAGTGTGCAAAATTTCAGTTCGATTGTATATTGGGAAGTGATTGATAAATTGATTTCAAGATTTATACCAGAGAAACAAAAAAACCAACAAACTATTCTTTTCATTTAATTCTTGAAGTAAAGAAAGTGTTCATGTTTTTTTTTATTAATTGATGATTTATATATCATTTACAATAATTGAAAAAATCGACTATGAAAAGCATTTTAATAAAATTTAAAAACATAAAGTTATTTAAATTAAATTTTAAAAACATTCATAATTGGTAATATAACACTTTAGTATTACCAATTAACATTGAGAATAATTTCTATACGTTGATATTAAATTTTAAATTAGTACACGTTGCATTATAGAACATTAAAAAATGAAGTTCTATTTGTAATATAATAGATAAAATGCATATATATATATATATATATATATATATATATATATATATATATATATATATATATATATATATATATATATATATATATATGTAATGTAAAATCGAAATATGAAAATCGAGAGTCAAAAGAGAAAAGTTGAAACAAATAATAGACAGACGGTGAATTTCACAACTATACCGTTTGAATATTATTACACGTACATTTATATATATATATATATATATATATATATATATATATATATATATGTATATATGTATATATATATATATATATATTATGTACTCAAAAAAAGGTGTTAATTAGACGCGAATATTGAAGAATGAATAATGGTTAAAATTACGCGCATATAACAAAGCATTTAAATCATCGATCGTATATTATATTGGAATGAATGCTTATTTATAATTTAAATATGTGTCGGCGGTGAAGGGGTCAAATAATGAAATAAATAATGAACACCTTCTAATATACATTGGGGATAAAGCGTTAATATTATATTACTAAATTCTTTTTTTATATAATTTTAAAAGACAATAAACACGTATACAATCGATTGTATCATTTTGGTAATGTTGTACAGTGCGATCTCGCTTGCGCTTAATAAATTGATAACAAATTTTATAATATCTATTATCTTATATTGTGATAATATTAAACGAAAACGAATTTTTTTTTTATTAAAACTGTAAGTGAAAAAAATCACTGTATGTTATCAATAGAAAATATGACATTCGAACTGTAGATTTTAGTCATAAGAGAAAAAAAAATAGTGTACCTACTATATTTATATAAATGAATCGAGCACTTATTGCACCACCAAAGCGATTTCGAATCGTTCATCACCTTTGACCCACCCCGTATACTTTATACGGTACGTGTAAGTATATTTTGCGTTACTTTTACGTGTATTGTGTGCGCGATCACGATAGTAATATTTATGTCGAATTTTTTTTTCTCTTACCACATTATTATTACTATTACTATTATCGTCGTAAGTTTATTTTTTTTCTTCGAGTATCAATTATGTGATTTTGCAAGAGAACGAGACCAACGTGGCCATGAATCGATGTGTGGCGTGTAATTGAAATTGTCGGTAACATGTGCATCGTTTATTTTAACATAAAATTTGCGCACAAATCGAACGGTAAAAAATAAAAATTTATTATAGCCGAATATAATTAATTTATTGAAAAAAATAAGAAGATTATTGTATTTTTTCCATCTAATAAAAAGGATGCGTAAATTTTATATCAAGTACATATTAATAGCATAATCCGATTATGTGTCATAAAACGACTTCATATATTATTAAATACGGATAAAATAATAATATCATTAAGAGCAAAATTCTACTTTTTAAATAATAAAAAATATCAACAGGAAATATATATGTGTTATTAGCAATATAAATGTTAATTTATTATAGTTAAAAATGAAGTTGTAGCAGATAGATATGACCTGATATTCCAGTGTTAAATTAGTAAGGCCAAAAAAAAATAAATAAAGTAAACCAATTTTAGAGACAGATTACAACAGTAATTCGATACGGTTGTCGTCGAATCGGAAATCGGCACTCATTTATCGAGGCGAACTTAATATAGTTTACGATTAAATTTATGTGAGAAAACAGGCTATTTAGCGAGGATGAAAAAAAAACTACTGAAAATACGCGCCGAAGAAAATAACATCTTTTCCGCGATTCGTTATGTATAATTTACTGCAGAATTTACCGAGATGCCGCAAAAGGATAACGACTTGCGATTATGATAAGCTCATCTTATGTCGTAAACAAATAAGCATGATGAGCCATCATTGAGATGTTATTATTTTCAATGCTGCTAAAAGACATCCGGTCATAACAAAAGTTCGCGAAGAGTTCAACCGGTGGAAAAATAATTATATGATGAAGAAAAATATATATGCATCATCGTAAAATCGCTATAATTATTGAATTCAATGAAAAAAATATATATATAACGAACCATTGGCACTATAATTTTACACAAATTAAAATAATTTATAATATATTTAAATCAGGTGTGTTTGACTTTTGAACACATTATATATAATAGAAAAAATCAAAAATTCTCAAAAAAAAAAAAAATACGAGTATTAAAGATAAATATGATAAAAATAATTACACTCTAATTTTAAAATATTATATAATATTAATGATAATTACCTATTAAATTGTATAATTCACACCTACTCAATGAGTAAAAAATACGACGTATACGATTCATATTAATAACATAAGTATTAATTAGTTTTAGTTTGATCAATTATAGAATATATCAAGATCGAGTACGTGAAATTAAATTGTATATATTTTTGGATAATATACGGTAAAATTGGTGGTTTTGACGCTTTTATATGCAAATTAAAACGAGTGGATTATGAAATCCGTTGAATAAAATTCGAGATAATTATGAGATAATAGTCGGAAAATCCGTGGGTGTTACTAAAAATATAACAAAAGTGCGGGTATTATATATGTATATATATATTTTTTTCTTCTGATATACGAATGTAATATGATATATACGATAAATTTCGCATAAATATTCTAAAATATATATTCGGGTGTACAATTAAGGAAATTTTTTGATGTTTTTAAAAGTTTCTCACGTCGTTATAGTTGGTAAATTGTATAGGATTTTTTTCAATTGTTAAAGGACATGTGTTTATTGTTATTTGGATTTTATACGAATTTTTATAACTTTATCGCGTCGTCGTTGAGATACGTCGTGGGTGATGCGACACCGAATAAATATTATATAATAAAAATAAAAATAATTTTTATACACTTTTATTTATATACTGTGTGTTTGTTTGTCGGAGTGAAATCTTGTGATCGATTTTTCGATCACTTCTCAATAACCAATCCAATTGAAATTTTACATACTCGTTCATACTCGATGACAATATGCAAATCAATTAACATATTAATTTATTAATTGATAAATTTTTATAACGTCCCTTATGTGTATTTTTTTAAGTTTGAAAACGTTTAAGTGAGATAAAATGTACAAAAAAAAAAAAACATTATACTATAGACTTTGAATTCGCACGTCAAGTTGATCCATTCATAAAATAATTTATTGAAACAATAAAAAATACACACGTATATGTCAAAAAAATATAGATTAAAAAAATATAACGGGATAATACGTATATAAGAATATATGGTGGACGCTTTTATATTCAATATATACAAGTCAAAACGAAAAATTGTCTAAATAGAGTATGTTGTTTGACACGATGACTCCGATCGAACAAAAGCCAACCGACAAGTATTAATTACGTTACATACAGTAATGTAACATGTAAATGCTGAAAGGCAAAAACTACGATTTCAATAATTAAACACTGTCGACGTGATGCGAATCAAGACAGGTGGAGCAAATCGGCAATTAATTGTCGTATAAGGCGAACGATACGAATTGAACCGACAACAAAAACCAGAAAAAAAAAATAAAATAAAATAAAATAGTACATATTAAAGATTATCTGACGTGAAATGAATGATAAGAGAGAGAGAGAGAAAAAAAAATATCGACGTAATAACAACATACGAAAGTATTAGATAAATAAAAAGAAATAACCGACAGACGAGCGCATTAACCTGAAAATATAATTATATATGAATGAGCGCGTGTTGAACAGTTAGAAAGAAAATCCAGAGTGTTCATAATTGGGTTATGACTTGTACGGTTCTTATTCGTGTCGATTTGTTAAAAATTAATTGCACGTAACACAATGGAACGGTCAGCGGTGCGTCATCGGCGGCGTTCGAGCCGATTCGATATACGACGTGATTTAATTTACAGGTGGCAAATATCTAATGTTTATTTATGAAAATATAAATAGTGCCGTTTTGATATACTGCATGTAGAAAGCGGGTTACCGATTTCATTTCGGGAATATTATATGCAAATTATTGTTATTGATTTATGGAATTTTTCAATAAATACTATTATAAAAATTTGATGAATAATTTTTTTTTTCAATATTTCATCAAAATTATAAAATATAAGAATAAACTGTAATATTAAAAAAAAAGTTGAGTATCACTGCAATAAATAAAACGGCACTGGGTCACTTTAATAAAATAAATTAAATAATATCGATAAATCGACGTATGAATTGGGGAGAGTGGGGAGGGGCAAATGAAACTCGTTATTTTGCGCGCATCTGGTAATAATAAAATATCTGTGTAATCGATTTGAACCGTTAATCCAATGACTAATTCCGCGGTCATCTACATGAATAGTATTTTTTTTTTTTGAAATAAAAAAATCGTATATATTTAATCATTTGGTGGTTTTATTTGGATTATGGATGGTTGAGATAAAAAATAAGATCTCTATGAACTTTGTATGTTTCAATTACAGTATGTAATAAACCAATTAATTTAGAAAATATCAATGCTCGTGAGTAATTTATATTTATGAAAACAATAATAATTAGTTCTTAATTTTAATTGAATATTCAGTAACGACACTATTGTGAAAAAAATGAAGCAAAACTCGGTTAATTTTTATGAATCGTCACTTTTTCGAATGATTGTGATATGAACGGTTTACTTAAATTAATTACGATATATAATTACAGCATTTATTAAATTATATGCAACAATGTGTGCGGGCTTGAATGTTTGTATCTCAATCAGCTTAACATGGGTAAACGAACTCAACTACTCGGATATTTCAGGTATTTAAAACGTTTATATATCTATAGGGAATATAATTATGAAATAATAATAAAAAATAAATAAGAAAAATATTAAAAAAATTCGCATTCCCCAATTTTTAAAACAAGCGTTAAAAGCATTTGTATTAATATTCAATAATTCTCACTAAAATTAATAGAAAATAATTAATATTGAATACAATTAAAAACTCACCTTTGGTCTCTGGAGTAGCTAAAGGTTGAGTAGGCTGATTTGGAGTAATAGGAGTCGAAGTAGACTCTGATATTGGAGTTCTAGGTGTTGTATTCCATCCTCCAGCGTGACAACTGTTATGCCTCGGTCTAGAAGCGCTACCACCACCGTCTAAATCACGAAATATCAAACAAAAACGTCCAAAAATAAATTACGAGATAAAAAAAAATCACAAAAACAAAAACAAATAAATAAACAAAACGCTCACTTCTCAAAGCCGTACCGTTCTGCATCAGACTGTTCGGCTGTCCACCGGGAAACGTGGCGTTTCTTTTGTGACGACCCTGTAAAATGAGAAAAAAAAATCGTATGTAAACATATATAATATTTGTCACGATCGAGGTGCGCCGATCACCTGTTACACCGCAAACAAAAATCTCATTATCAAGTGCGATTTATACACGAAGTGGCATTTCACATTAAAAATCACATGCCTCAATGCATTGTTTGTTGCACAAGGATTGCGGTTTGTAGGTCGAATCTATCCACAAAACTTATATATATATATATATATATATATATATATATATATATATATATATATATATATATATATATATATATACCTCGGGGCATTATTGTTATTTTATATATACACGTGGTTGATTGTGTATAAATCTAAGCGTATATTGTTAAACTTCAATTGAAACATTCCTATAAACAATGTAAGAAATTCCTCGAGTACATTATTTATATATAAGTGCATATACCATAATATCAGTGTGGTTTTACCATAGTCTTTTAACTGTGGTATATAGAATTTGAAAGATTGTACGTAGAACTGGTTATTTTACTAATGACATGAAATTTGTACAATTCTTGTGATCGAAATTGAAATCTTGGCATTATATTGATCGTGCAGTTGAATGATAATATGGAAAGAACTAATTGAATTTATATATCATATATGTCATGGATAAATTATGTTATTTAATAATAGTCGAGATGCATAATAATATATTTCAAATTAATCAAAATAAAAGTAAATATATATATATATATATATATATATATATATATATATGAATATAATTTGATTCGTAATGATATTAGTGTAAAATTTATTAAAAGTATAATCGGTCCAGAATTTATAATAACTTATAAATATTTAAAAGTGAATAAAAATAATAATTTGAATATACATATAAGAAATGAACGAATAATACAAATATATTTAATAATATAAGAATCTATATTAAAATCCATTAAATTGCTAAAATAGTTTTACATCATACAAAAAGGTAAATTATTATATAATCATTAAACGCCATTTCACAATAAATAATTAAATACTCAAATGATGATTACTTATAAAATTAACACAGTTAACTAATTAAGTATAATAATCGTAAAAAGGCAATTTACGGATTTACTAAAGATTTTCGTTATTGCATAAACATATTTGAAGACGATATTCATTATAAGAGTAACAGAAGACACCTCCAGTGAAATATGTCGAAACTTACGGTTAATTAAAGGATCGCTAATTAATTTCGACCCACTTTTGGCCATGTCACGCATTTCGTGTTTGTTATTATTCACAATTTGAAGTTTAAAGCGTGATAGTTTATTTGTTACGCGAAACAAACAGACGAGAAGAAGAAAAAGAAGAAGAAGAAAAAGAATAAAAAAAGAAATACATGCTTGTAAAACTCGCTTACATAATAATGCAGCCGGTTATTTTAACTTGAAGATTGGTGAAGGCCAAACGTTCATTGTTTTCATGAGTTAATAAGAAATATTGTATTGAAAAGACGTGAGATGAGCTCCATTCAAACTCGATAATAATCATATTTTAATCACGATTCGATTAAATCTTTGCGGCTAAATCGGCGGTTGTCAATCTTTTTTTTTCCCTCTCTATTTAGAAATCGCGAAACGGCATTCGTAAAGTTTTTTCAGATAATATTAATAATCAAATAATTATTAAGAATCGTTATTAAAGATGATTTTAAATGTTGAAAAAAAAATCTAAATATTATAAATTATGTTATTAAATTGACTATTTAAAAGTTAAAACGCCATTTGAGAGTCGCTAAAGAATAAAAAGAAAACCATTGGGCAATAATCATATGGGTATGTGAACGCGAAAAGTACAGTGATAGATTTATAACAGGTTATTTACTAAATTGCCTTTGTTGTATGTAGAGATAATAATATACTAGAAAAAAAAAAGTGGACCTAATCATTCCACCGAAAGCCAGTTTTATATAGGTATGGCATGGACACAAATAATTCTTGACATCTCAGACTCGTTATTATTACGTCGTGATGATTCTCAATGGAAAGGAATTAAGCATGGTTATGGCAAAGACACGACCCTAAAAAGACCCTACGGATCGATCGATCGTCATAAATTAGGCGTTGCGAAAAGGCGATCGATCAATTTCCAAACGGAGGTCCGATCATTCGCAATGACATATTGGGAATTTGAAAATCGAACACGGACAAACACGAAACGGTTCAAATGTTAAACGTCGCGTCTTCATCGTATTGCATAATAATCGAATTGCGCGGCCGAAGAAAAAAATATGAAATAATTCGTAATATCGAAACGATTACCTTGCTTCTGGGAAAAACTGAGAGAACGTCGCTCCATCTTTTCGCCTCATCACGACAGTTTCCTTTGACAAATGTGACTCTGTCAGGATCTGTAATGGCTAACGAATGTGGATGACCAGTAACATCGTCGGCATCTTGCACTTCGACAACGCTGGTCATGTCGATGCATGCTTGAGGTACAGTATCCGGCTGAAACAATAATAAAAAAAAAAATTGAAATTAATATCATATAAATGATAAATGTATAATAGTAACAGATTTATCTATATCTGTATATAAATTTCATAATATCGATTCGAAACAATAATGTTAAATTACGCCATAATATTCTATAACAATTAAATTCCTCGATATTTTTCAGCTAAATACCATCTGTCGACGAACGAACGACGTCCGCCTGTCTTGAAGTCGCACAATTCAACAAATGACTTAATAAAAGAAGGCAATTTTACAATTTAATGAAACGTTGTAATGGCAAATTTGAAAAGGTTAGACGGATAATTGCGAGTGCGATTAAGCGATCGGCGGCGTTAAGAAACTCATTGAACGTGGATTTTTACACTCCTCGACGATCCTCGACAAGTGGAAGACGGACGATGCGAGGAAGTCGAAACCTGCTACGACGAGTTTTCCAAATGATTTTACATTATCATTATATAATATATGGTATAATATGAATACTGGAAAATTGATGGTAAAAGCATTTTCTGTTTTTATTACGATTAAATTTGTGGATTTCAATAGGTAAGTTTTATTACGAGATTAAAGTTAGTCTCGCATTAAAATATTTACGATTTAACGCATTAACAATATTTTAGAAAACAATATAAATTGTGAACTATTATGAAAATATATCGTAAATCAAAATTTTTACATTTAAAAATTCGTCAATAATAACGGAAAAACACACACACACACAATGTGAGATAAACATTAAAGAAAATCTAAAGAAAAATTTCACATTTTTAGAATCCACTATATAATTATTTACAGCATCTTTAAATTCATAGACGTGTCGATTACAAAACGAAGATAAAATATGACACTTTTAATACGGCACTTGTCACGCATAGTTCGACTCCAACGTATTCTAAACTGACGATTAGTGTCATAAAATTGACTCCAACTTTACGAGCTCGTTCCATTTTTATTGCGCTCTCGATGGCGAACGGTTCTTTGGGTCTGGGGTCAAAATAGTCGAAGCAGTTTTTCCATTACAAAACTTTTAATTAGTCATAAATTTTTAGCCGAACGTGCACAGAAAACGCCGCGAGTTTCCCATTTGGGAAGAGAGATGTGTCAGAAAAGTGAATTGCGCCACTATCCAGTTTTCCCCGTATGACAATGATGAAATTGAACGCAATTGCGCAACAGACATGGAAGACATTCGTGATGTAAAATAGGAGTAATTAAATTCCGACTATGCATGCAACTGGGGCCGAGTTCGAAACAAAAGGTTTCACAACGCGATTCTGGTTTAAACCAACGTTTTGGTCCCACAATAGCCGATGCGAAATTAAATTTAGATTTATATTTCGCTATACGAACGATATGAAACATATTTATGAAATATATTTATTGAGACGAGCGAATTTCAAGCGAAAAAAAAAATGTTTAATAGGTGTTCTATGAATGTTGCGCACTGAAATAAACGGGCTATAAAACTATTAAACAAGCTAAAACCGTCATTATGAAGATGCTTCGTTGTAATATCAAAATGAAATTGTACAAGAAAATGTCGTCTGCCGATAATTAAACGTAATTATTTCCTATAAACGTGCGTAATAAAATTGTTCAATCACACTCGTGCTATCGACTAATTACTAGTTTAACAACGCATTAACTGACAAAGAACTACCTATTTAGAATGATAACTTTATATTTAATGACTTAACTGTGTGCTATTTCAGTTTTTAGGTCTATTACACATTGCCAATTGTGGTTAACAGTTACATCGTTAATTAGTAGTAATTTATATTTACTGAACCCCATTACATCTTTTTTTTTGTTTTCAAACATAGATTCTCAACTTTTTTAATTTAATGTATAAAGCTAAAATAAATTTTAACAATGTTCTTCTTAAAGCTATTTCACACTATAAATTTTTAAGTATAATAAATATGACATAATTTTGATAATATTTGTAAATTATCTCAATTAATATAATGTTCAAGAAAACAGAATATAAATTAGTATTTGAAAGTATTAATTAAAATTTATTAAGATAAGACATAAGTTGAAAGAAATGATGAATGTAAACATTACAAATGTAATACATTTTTGAAATTCCAATTCTCGAATATCTTCGGACTTTGACTTTTTTGAACATAAACATTCCACGTATAATTAGATCGAAAATAAACGTAGACGCGTCGAAAGAAAATAGGAGGAAAAAAAAAGGCTAGAGAACAAAACGAGAAAAAAAAGAGAATAACGAACAACGGCGATCAGATCGTGGAAAGGAGTACGTGAAAGTGGTGAATAATGATGATGTTTCCCGTTGATGTCGGAGAACGAGACACGTCGGTGGTTGTGCACAGGCGGTGGTTGTTGATGATCGTGGAAGCACCTCGGCATCGACAACCGCTAATTACGGACCGGGCCTGTATCATCACCGTCGACAATCGACAATTTAGTCAAGTGCTTTCACTTTTCTTTGAAACGAGCCGACTTCGTTTACAAAGCCAACGACCGCGAAGAACCCGTGGAATTCGCTGCAATTGGACTTGGAATTTTCAATACAGTATTGTTTTATATATATATATATATATATATATATATATATATATATATATATATATATATATATATAACAGTATTGTTATGTAAAGTGAATTTGTTCAAAAAAATCTTTATTTATTTTTCCAAATCAATTTCATCCCCTTTAAGATCATCTTAGATTCGATTTTTATCTCCTCAATCGTGTCAAAACGGTTTCCCTCACATTGGCCTTTTCAGTTTGCTGAATAGTCAGAAGTTGCACGGAGCCAAATCAGGCGAATACGGTGGTTGCGGAACGATATGAGTCGAGTTTTTGTGCAAAAAAAGTCGCGAAGAAACAATGCATTATGACATGGTGCATTATCGTGATGAATGAACCAAGAATTGTGAAAACACGTGTAACTCGGAGATAATTAAACCTTTTTACAAACAGTTGCTTGTCAAATGTGATATAGATAGTCCTATCAACCTAGGAAAAAAAATACAATTTACCTGCCTTCCATTAGGAATTTCACCTTACTTTTTGATCACAGTAGTATATTTAACCAGTTTGCTAAGATCTTGGATTATTTATTAAAAATCAAATTTCCATATTATCTATAATATATAATTTTATTCTAAAGAAAAATTTGCACTATAGCAAAATAATTTCATTCTGAAATATAATTTACATTGTAAAAAGTAACATTTACACATCACTCTGCCAAAGGGCATATGTAATGAATAGTAAAGCGCCGACGATTTTAAGTATGGCGATCCTCATAATTATGTCATCGTATAGTAAAAATTGTACAATATCATCGAACAGTATGAATTATACACTATAAAATTAACATAATAATTCACTAAAATGACTTTTAATATACGAAATTAAAATTCAATAACTGATGTCATCGTGTCTCATCGTGAATATATAATGTGGCGAGAAGTTTAAATATCTTCTTTTTTTAAGAAAATCTTTTAGGTTTATTTTCTCATTTATTTTGTAAAAATTCTGATTTCTGAACAAATTTATATTTTAAAATAATTATTTTATTCTTATAAAAATTTCAATTTCAATTTATATTATTTGAAAAAAAATTTTAAAATAAATATTAAAAAAAATCTAAATAGATTTATTGGTTAATATAATCGACATATATTTACTGTCGTATTATTCTTATACTAAAATATGCATATAACTAGATTTTAATGCATTATAATTTTCGTAAAACTTAATTGCATAATTATATAAAATCGCATTTCACTCATCTCGTGTAAAATAAGCATATGAAATATATTGGAGAGAAACTTAAATACGTATATTATAATATGATATTGCGTTTTAATACAATATTAATTTCGTTCGATCAAAATTCTAAAAACGTCTACGAACTATTCATATATTATTAATGATATAATCTTAATTATCATAAAAAAAATAAAATAAAACATAATTCAAAATTAAATAAAAAAAAATAACACACAAACGGTCATAGAAGGTGAAGAGAATCTTCTCACGGTCTGGCATAAGAGAATCGATTCGAACGAAAGTAAACGCAAGTGTGGATCACGATAAAGCGTCCATTAGCATTTCTAGAATATAACAGAAAATATCAACAACGGCAAAACACATGTACACATACTAGAAACTATGTACAGAAGGGCCCCGTCTATATAGACAATGATAATAATGTATAAAACATTATATCATCAACTAGAATCAATATTAGCAATAATGTTAAATGAATAGTAATAACAATTAACTAATAATCTATTAGAAAAAGATCGTAAAAATATATATCTAAAGATTAAATATATAAAAATTATTGTAAATATATGAAAAATATCAATTGTTAAACGGAGTCCCACTATTTGCGTTTAACACGTACGAAAAGACGAATATCTGTTAAAACTCGACGTTTCTCATTTGCCGTAATCTATTCAGGAACAAATGAACCATCCCGTTCCGCTTTTCCTTACACACACACACACACACACACGTATAAATAGTATAGGGGGTCAACCGTCACAAAATGACCTCGTGACATCTTCGAAAGTCATGACCGTGGCACAAAAGTGCGGCGTCTCAATGACCGCAAAACCGCACACGGTGAAAATGTCAATTTGATCGAAATCGATGCGAACCAAATAACCGTCTGTTATCTTGAATGAAACATATATATATATATATATATATATGTGTGTGTGTGTGTGTGTGTGTGTATCGACCGGTAAAACTAACTGGCAGATTTCGAATCTTTATTTTTGACCCGAGGTCAGTAAGGGTCTTTTAGGTTCAAGTGAAATAATATGAAAACGATTGCATAATGGGCGGATTTGAAAACGAGAACGTTCCATCGATTGTGGAATGATAATGTGACCTTTCACTACTAGTGAATCTTATATAACTTTGATCTTGTACTTTTTTTTTTATAGATTACTAGATTAAATTTTAAATAATAATATATTTTATAAAATGAGATTAGCCTCTATGTAGAAGCAACTGATTTAATTTGATGATTAAATAGTTTTTTTTTTGTTATTATGAATGGTAAATCTTTAGATTTATATATTAAATATTCACATTCCGATACAAAATACATATAAATTCCATAGAAACAGGTAAATTCCCTAAACGGGAGAAAGGCTCGCGATTAACCGGTTAAACGCCGCGTAATTCGACCGCAATTACTTGTCATTACGATCATTTCGAATTTGACGCGGTCGATTCGATTCGAAAGCATAAATTTCTAATCGCAATAAATTTTTGAACCCATATTTAGCCACGTATTTAAAAAAAATATATATATAAAAAAAAGCAAGCAAGCAAAACAAGCCGGGCGATCGGCGACACGTTTAATGATCGATGCGAACGAGACGAAAAACGCACAGATTTTCACGAAGAAAAATAAAATAAAAACCGGCATGGAAATTAATAAGTTGAAAACTTTCTTCTTTCGGTTCGTCCAACCGCCCCGAGGCTGTATTTTGTAAAAAATAATAATAAAATAAAATAAAATATGTTGTAAATGTGTATCGGAACGAACGTGTCGTGCGTGAGCAGGCAATAATGGCCGCGTGTGACACCGATATTGATTTATGCAATATTCGTATGTGAATATGCATAAGAAAAATAAAATTCAATCTCTCTATACATATATATATATATATATATATATATATATATATATATATATATATATATATATATATATACATACACACACCGGTAGAATTACAGTATTTAATAGTGGCAGCGGTTATATCGAGTTAACAGGCGCTGGTTTACTACTGTTAGTCGAGATAGAGCGACGATTACGCGATGGTCGATGAACCAAACGCCGATGGAAATATTAATGAAATATCTGATTTCTATTAAAAAAAACGTACTAGCGTAAATTTAATTAATAAATTATAATATGAATCTGATTGCATAATAATAGAGTAGACTATATAATGTGTAATCAAATTATTTGTATGTGACTGATGTTTTTTCAGTTAAACTTTAGGATAAAGAGTTTAAAAATTGAGAATTTTATACAATATTTCAAACCAATAATAATAGTTAAAATCGATAAATAACTTTTGTAACTTCATATAAATACAAACAATATGCATAGAAAACCTGTACTTAAATCGATTATTATTTATGACAATGAATATAAATCATAAACATAAAAAAAGCATTTAAATAAAATATTTTTAGTAAAATAAGTAATTTATGTGAATGTTATACAAATTAAAACTGGTAATATAGGGATAAACAAATAAATTCTAAAATATATAAAGTTAACAAAATATCATAAAACGAAAGTCATTTATGTTGAAAGTAATATAATGATGAATGTATGACGATGTTAAAAATAAACACGATTAATACTATTTTTCTACGAAAAACTTTTCGTGTAATCGGAATTACAATATATTAATCATTATTTGCAAAATAAAAGTTGCCAGAATACCACCGACGAAGAACAAAATCCGGTTTCGAGTCCACCTGTTCACCGGACAACTCCGAAACACCGGACATTGTTCTGTCACATTAAGATGAAAAACACAACAAAAAAAAACAAAACAAAACAAAAAAAAACATAACAAGATCCCATCGGACAAATTTGCAAATTTCTCTTCGAACACGAAGAGGGCACACGAAAAGGGAGAAAGGGAGAAAAAGTTCGAAAGCTCTCGTAAATTATACGAGACGCAATCGAAAATTCGCTTTCAGTTTCTTTGATATATGTGTGTGTGTGTGTTTTTTTTTTGTTATTATTATTTTTGGGTCCAGTCTCGTATCTTTCCGCATCGTGTGCCGTATCAACAAAGTCGGCGACTACCTTTATTTCTGCTTTGATTATGCAAAAAAGACAGTCTCGTAAAGCATGTTAATTTGACAGAGCGTGCAATGTGCATTTTAAAAGAGCGCGTGTTTATTTTATAAATCGAAAATACGTTAAGAACGTTAATTTTATTATACAAAATAAAAACGCTTACTAATTAAAATATATCAGTAAAAAATTAAATAATTATAAATATTATACTGCGATCAAAAATTAAAGTGAAATTGTCATTTAAAACTCTCTGTTTGTCAAGAGGTTTAATTATCTTCGAGTAACTCGTGTTTTTATTACTCTTGGTTCCTTCATCACGATAATGCACCATATCATACTGTATTGATTCTTTCCGATTTTTATCCAAAAAACACGACTCATATCACCGTATTCGCCTGATTTGACTCCATAAAACTTCTGGCTATTCAGCAAACTCAAAACGCCAATGCGGGAACGCCGTTTTAACACAATTGAGGACATAAAAACCGAATTGAAGGTCTTGCAGGGATGAAATTGATTTGGAAAAATAAATAAAGAATTTATATTTTATTTTTTGATAAATATATATATATATATATATATATATATATTCTCGTATATAAACTTAATTGTGATATCTTAATAAAATAACATGAGCAATAAGTTGAAAAAAAAAACAATAAGCGAGCGTCGCATTTGATGATTTATACGCGCGTATAAATTAATCGTTTTATTAATCGGACAGAATATTGATTAGAAATTATCGAGTGACTGCCCCTCCCCGTATTATTTTTAATTAATATTTTCCGAGGGAAAAAATGTGAGCACGAATTTCACGGCGAATTGTTTGACGGAGAGGACCTCACGCGTTGATCGGCAAAATGTTGTACGCTAAAAAATGCCTTTTAAACTTCGTGTAAAAAAAGAGTAAAAGTATATTTTCTATTAATACAAATATCTATTGATATATAATATTGAAACGAATTTAATAATTAATCGATGATTTCAAAATTCAAAATAATTGACTTATCAAATGGTGTTTATATAAATGGCGAGCGTTAAAAATCGCGCTGAAACCGAGATCAAGTTCGTCGTAAAGTGCAATAAATGTCCGTATAATGGAGTCGTATAGCCACAAACCGAGTCCTTTTTGAAATTCCTCAACCAATTTATGTGACGATTCATCCAATCAGAACCGTCTTCAGATTCAATCGCAATGGAATTTTCACCGTTTATCGAGTTCTGTCGAGCGGAAGTTTCATTTTTGTACGGATAACGATGTCTTGTAGTCGCCAAAAAAAAAGTTTTCAGAACAAAATACTGAATGCTAATGATACACATCTATATTACAACTTTAGTTTAAAGATAATGTTTGAAAAGTACAACAAAAAAAAGTTAATATTGAAACGTGAGAAGTGTGACGTTTCGATAAAATGTATCGTTTCCGATTGCGAATTCGCACTTTTTAATTTCCGTTTTCCATTTTGATTTAACGATACAAGAAAGAAAGTTAAACGAACGGCACTATTTCAAAACGAATAATGTTCCCTTTGTCTTTTTGCATTCGATTTGCATATAAAAATATGTAACGTGAGAAACGAACACTTACAACTTGTTATATATCGATATTTCACCGCAGAGAAAACGTTTCAATACCGAATTACAATTTATTTTTATAGCCTTATTTTCATAAAGAATTTCATATATGTTATTACGTTTAAATAGCTTTTTTATAATAAAAATGAAATTCTAAAGTAATTTCATTTTTAAAGTAATCAATCATAAAATTGCGCAATTATTAAAGGTGTCAAAATGAAGGTGTGTCGTTTAGGAAAAGAAACGTCGAGTGATTCGAAGCGAAAATTGAAATTTTCTCCGCCCTTCGCTTTAATTGATCGAAGAAAATCGATTAAAATCCAAATCAATTAACCGGTCTCAATTAACGGGCGGAGATTTTAGCGCGAAGTTTCAAAATGTTCAATCGGTGAAATGCGAACGAAAGAAAAAAAAATCAAAAAATATTCCCTTTTCACCTCCGCGAAGTTAATTAAAGGGTGAAAAATATCGAGAATAAAATGAAGAAAAAATCTCGACAGTATTTTTATTAAAAGACGTTGCATGCGTGTTCAATGTGTACAAGCATTAAACGTTAATTAATCACGCGTATGATATGACCATATCCAGCGAAATAATGCATACTGATGAGCCGGTGGCCCTTTTCAAAGGGCACTGAATTAGCCTCATGCAAAACCAGACATATAAATAATGACTAAATAACCCCCCTACGGTAGAAATTTATCGAACGATTTTCGCACCAATTCCAAATGTCGATAAATCTCCGCAAAAACGAGACACTTACTCGCACACCTCCTATTTTTACTAGTACCACTATATAATAAATACAAAATCATACATAATTTTTAATATATTAATTTAATACTGTGATCAAAAAGTTAGGTGAATTTGTTTATAAAATGTATTTTTTTCTATTTATTCTTCCAAATCAATTTCATCCTCTTCAAAGTAATCCCCGTCTGACAAAACGCACTTTTGCCAATGCTTTTTCCAATCTTCGATACAGTCGGAATAGTCTTTTTCCGGTATAGCCTTCGGGATCTTCTTCGATTCGGTTTTTATCTCCTCAATCGTGTCACTGCCTTTTGAGTTTGCTGAATAGCCAGAAATCGCACGGAGCCAAATCAGGCAAATACAGTGGTTGTGAAACGATATGAGTCGAGTTGTAAAAACACGCGTAACTCGGAGATAATTAAACCTTTTAATAAACAGACGCTTGGCAAATATTATAAACAATCCTACCAACCTAGGAAAAAAAATTACAATTTATCTGCCTTCCTAATAATGCCCGGAAGTATTAAATGACAATTATGCCATACTTCTCGATCACGTTGTATATTATATAAAATATCTATATGCAATTTATAGAACGCTTTGTTTAAATTTACAAGTTTTCGACTCTACTCTGATAAATATAAAAATATGATAATAAACGTACAAAAATGAGTTTATTATTCAATATTATAGAAATGATTAATTTTTCTGAATATAGAAAAAAAAAGATAAAACTATTGTTTTGAGAATCGCTGTATTAACTCGTGTAGGATAAATGAAAAATAAGCAGAAAACGAACGTTTTATAATACATATTATTTTTACGATGCCCTTTGAACTAAAGATTTGTGCTTTCTAATTTGAAGAAATAAGTTAGCGTTATTGATAACATAATTCATTGTTGAAATAATAAAATAGTATGTTAGAACTGCGCACAATAGAAAAATACATTTATTTTTTAACGAATTTATATATATATATATATATATATATATATATATATATATATATATATATATATATATATATATATATATATATATATATATATATATATATATATATATAAATTAAATACAACACCGCTGAGTGCTATTGCCCTCGATATATCATATCGAATATATAATAGAAAAAAAAAAGTAAAGTAACCAGGATAGGAATCGTATTTCGGACCCCCGCAGAGTTAATCGTTTAACTATTGAGACCACAACTAGATGGAATATATAATATTGTGAATAAAAGCAAATTGATGGGGTGTATAAAATACGACAGGATGTATTTCAAATGGATAAAAGCTATATATATATTGCAAAAATATAGTTGGTCTCCAAAATTAAAATTTTCATTTTATAATATAATATATAAATGGTTTCATAGAAATTATATTTTATCGAAAATTTTTAAATTTGAACTACGCAAAACAATTTTTTTGCATTGATGATTTTGAAAGATAATAAAGATTCTATATTTAAAATCTTTTAAAAAAATATATAATAAAAGATGAAAATATATTAAAAATGTTATTGGAAACGTCACATATAACAACAATAAATATACGTTTAGAATTTATAAACACTTTTTTTTTCTTTTTTTTTCGAGACGAGATCTAGTTGTAAATCAAAACAGAGCGATAATAAAAATTGAAAATATATACGCGATGTAAATTCGGTGAATTATAAAACTTTAAATTTTCTAATTATAGTATAATCGTTTAACGTTGTGTGGTGGATGTTATAAATAATATTTAAGAGCGTGTTTCGAGCAAATTGAAATTTATTGAGATTAGTTAAAAGAGGCGTCGACAGAAAATGCAATAACGCTAAATAAAATACGACACAAAACACACCATTCATTTATTTCTCGTTTATAATAACGATTCGTGAGCAAATTTCTACAGATCGATTTTCCTGCAGGAAAATCGTTCGCTTTCTACGCCATTACATATTATATACGCTATAATATAATAATAATATCCATTATAAAATTATTTTTTTTCAATTTTTTGTAAAGAACACGAGAAAAAAATTGCACTTTTAAGTCGGCAACATAAAAAAAACATGACATTATGCATATTTATAACGCTTTCACTTTTATTATCTGTAAATACTTCTGAAAATAAATATATTGAATAAATAAAGACGTGAAGTTTTCGTATTATGGTCGAATGCGCATAATATACAAAAAAAATCAAATATTTTCTTTAGAATATAGTTTATATAATAACAGAAAAAAAAGTCCTAAACAAATACTTTTTTATAGGAATTCTTTTTCAATTGAATAGAAGAGATTTTTTTACTGCGCGATTTTTCTATTTGATTCTTTGAAATTATTATACAACCTAATAAAATTGTCGACATAAATCATAAATGACGAATACCTTTTCAATTGTCACTGTGAGAAATTTGACTAATATATCAAATTTATTAAAATATAATATAAGAAAAAAAATCTAACGATATTCAGTATGATAATAAAAAGATTTATAACGGAAAAAATACAATATCGCATAAATATATAATATTTCCGACGTCGAAGAATTATATATTGTAAACGATAGAAGAAAAAAAAAGTCGCACACACTTTTCTATTCATATGAAAAACCTGAGTAATTTGTTAATCGAACATGTGCTAAAGCAGTTAAATACTAATTAAAACACCTTTTATAGCACTTTTATATTTATATGTCACCGGTGCATTTTATATGATGCAAACTTTCTATAAATTCCAATGCCGTTTACGTTCGTTTCTATGAAAGAAGTAATCGTATTATTTTATGAAATGTGAGAGAAAAAAAATGAATGAATAACGTCACAGTTAATTGATAAAACACAACAAACGATTCAATGTTACGAGAAAAATGTGAGAGCAAATATGAAGCAAAAATTCTCAATATATAGATTCGATTTATTTCGCATTGAAAAAAGGTTTTTGGGGTATATTATATAATACTTATCTTTTCGTATAAAATATCTTTATTAATTTTTATTATCGTTATAGATCAAAATTTTTCTTATTAATCAGAAAAATTAAAAAATAATTTAAAATTAAATTAAATTTAAAAATGTTCAATATTATATGTAGTGTTAGACCTTTTTATGACATTTAGTGAAATATTATATTTTGGGAATCCGTGATCAGTAAATAGTAATAATGTATGTGTGAAAGTCGCGCAATTGTACGAATGCAATTCCGCGCATCCCACAAAGGAAAAAGTGACTTTTTTTTTATCCGCCGGCGATTCTTTCTCGCATTTTAAAAATCGGAATCGATCCATAACCGGAATTTTATCTCGCAGATTTCTTCCTTGATTTCCGGGAAAATCGGACATTATTCGCGACGACGTTAACGACCGACCACGTTCGATTAACATGCCATTCCGGGAATTCTGTAATCGATAAGCCCACTTGTCAAATATTTAAAGAATTAATTACATAATATAATATTAAAAAAAAAATAATTTATTTTATTATATAACAATAATAATAAATCGATAAATATTTACGTATTTAAACCGCTTTAACACTAATCAGATCTTAATTGTGCTTCGAAGTTCGAAGCTTCGGCGCCCCTAGGCAATCGCCTCGTTTGTCATAAGTGAAGACCGACACTGGTATTTTCGTACACGTGTGCGCGCATGTAAATATGTACGCGTACAAGTCTGTATGAGTTTGTACAAATTGATAATCAAGCCATGTATGGGCAAATCGGTGTACGCCCCAAACGCGTTATATACCTAAGTAAAGTGGAAATAACACTTTCGTTCGACGTAACCGCATAAACGTAACGGCAGAAATACACGATACGATATTTCAGCGTTATAAAAATATATTTATAGAGATCGGTTAAAACTTACGATGAGACCGCATTCCGTACATGTATATAATATTTTGATGGTGATACTTTTTTTTTTTATTATGTACACAGTGAATATTATGTAAATAAATTTATTCATATGCCAATACGGGAGTATTCAAATATATTTACATCCTGTATATACACGTGTACTTTATATGTTGTGTAAAGCCTCCCGGGAGATCGATCTCGGCAACCCGATACGCAAAACAACATCAAAGTGAAAATAATAATAATAATAAAAAAAACACGGAAAAATGTTCAGCGAGAAAGGGCATTATCCTTTTCGATGCCGATACATAAGCTGGGGTCGGTGACTCTGTAGAAAGTCTCAGCGCATATCCTGAAATCGACCCTTTTTTTAACGGAGGGGTTGGGTTTTTCAGACGGCGATAAATAGCATTCAGACGATCACATTGCGGAAATAAAAGACAGAATGTTAAAAATGAACTAATAGTGATACTGACAATAGTGATGTGGACGCGGCTCAACAATGAGCGGTAAGATGTTCACGAATGCATCAGGACTCTAAATTGGTTTTAAATTACAAAGCACTATGGTATACAACAAAACCTCGACGTTTCCTATCTGAAGCATCGAAACAATTACCGAGGATGTAAAGGAAAACGTGAATAATTTGCCGCATAATGGATTATTTACGAGTGAGCATATAAAATCATCAGCTCTGTATATAGAAGAAAAATACGGCGAGATTTTTTTTAATGAATGGATATTAAACGAAACGAGAAGTTGTGTAAGCAGTTCTTCGTTTACGATACAATAAAAATATAATATATATATATATATATATATATATATATATATATATATTTTTTTTTTTTTTTTAATATAATAATTTTTACGAAGAATGGCGAAAAAAAACCGAGGGATATAAAATAATATCGAGTTAATTTAATATATGTTGGCTTCAATATATTATTATAGTTTTATACAAAATAAATCAGATTGCTGGTAATCATCAAGTTAACTATTTTATATTATCATTGACTCATTTCTTTTATAAAATGGAACTGCTAATTTGAATCTTACTTTAACATTTTTTTTTATATCAAATTAAATATTTTTTTAGTTGTAATTTAAACCGTTCAAATATAAAAATATTTATTTTTTATATTTCAAATATTCAACTTCTTTATTTTTTTTTAAATTATATTAAAAATCATGGTAACTTATAGATATATGTTAATTTAATTTAAATAATATCAACAATCAAATAACTCGTACATTTTTACTATTAACGTTTTTTTATATATTATTATGTAGGTATATAATAAATTAGAACTGTATGATATTTTATGAGTGTATAAATATTTTTATTATTAACGATTTATAAAAACAGCAATTATCAAGACGATGATAAATATCAACAATTGCTTAATTACTAATTGACCAATATACGCATTTACATAAAAGCGAATGCGCGGCATAATTAGCAATCGTCAGCAATATTAACTTGATATTTAAACGAAGAGATAACTTCGCAGTTAAATAAATCACTGGTAAATTTTAACGATGACATTTGATTACGGCAAAAGTTTTAGTCGAACTAAAAGAAAGGATGTTAAAGATTAAGGTTTTCGAATCTTAACGACTCAATCTAGTGAACGTCCGCTGACCTTCTGTTTCCATTATTGCCATTTAATTATTATTATTGTTGTTGTTGTTATTTCTAGTACGTCTGTTTGTTCATTAATTGCTTCTCGCGAGTAATCCTTTCAGCCTTGTTGGCAAGGACTTTTCACGTACACGCAAACGAATTTCAGATTTGAATTTAATATTCGGACCGGTCGTTTCGCGTGGGATTTCAAAATGCGCAAAACTCATTTATCATATTATTGCGATTTGTCATTTGTTAACCGTTAAAATCTACGATTATCATTATAATCGTTATATTTATTATTATATTATTTTATACGGAATGCGGTCGGACGATTGGCAATCTTATTGATTTGTCAGTATAATGAACGGATTCTGGAGGACAAGGTGTTTCAATGATAAATGAAAACGATGGTGATGTAAATAGTTAACTTATTCTTCATATAAAAAAAATCTAGATTTTATAATAATAATAATAAATAAAAGTTTTAAAATTTATATAAAACTCCATATACAATATTGATATTGAATATTGCAAATATTTTACAATACTAGAATTGTAAAAAATATAATGAATAATTCAAACCTTCGTATTAATGTCGACGTATTTCGTTATGTTTATGTTTATTTCATTTGTGCCCTTTCGACGGCGTTTTTCACAAAAAAATAAATAAAAAATAATATTGAGTATTCAAATATGCATTATTTTTCGTACAAGCGTTGATTTCAAGATTAGAAGCGTTACGGCGTTATTATTATTAAATAATAAGAAGTTTCGTCATCAAACTTCCGTTATTTACCGACGAATGGTAAAAAAAAACTCGTTGATTACCCCGTCATTAACGAGATACGAATTGTTAAGTTCGTGTGAATTGTGTCAAGGTGTTAGAATTAAAAAAGAAGAAATATATAAAAAATAGTAATATTGTGATTATTTTATTCAACACTAAAATAAATTTTAATAGCATCAATGATAATGAAAAAATATTGACTATTTTCGATTGTGTATTATTACATTGTAATACAATGCATAATATAAATATCGATAATTTGTAGTTTATACGCAATTAGCAGACGAATAATAAAACGAGAAAAAAAATAATCTTAAAGCGTCGGAGTGATAATTATAGATGATGGAATGCAATTAGCACCCGACGACGTTTAGAAAAAGCTCATACCAATTATAAAAAAGCAAATAAGATATAAACACGTAAACCAATACGGCACAAGATAGCCATGATTCATTTCCAGGAAGAGAAAGCTCCCGACGTCAGAAACAATAAAGCCCGGTGCGATTTATGACGTATTATTTTCGCAGATCGTCCAATGGATACATGTGCGCGAATTCGCTATAAATAATATAAAATAGCGTCCGAAAGATCTTCGATAGCCGTATTTTAAAAGAAGGCATCGTACACTCATATATCAATAGTTTTTCCATTCGATCGAAAGTAGCATATATGGTATGCGAAATAAGTGCATTAAATTAAATACACATGCTATTATTGTTCCCGTTGTCGATCGCGAGTCAATATGTGGGAGTGAGTCGATACAAATTATTATATGAAAAAATACGCTAATGTGTTCGCGTTTAATTTTTAAGTATACAATTCTCCTTAAAAGGACGCAAAAGTTTGAAAATATCGACTAGACGGCGACGCAGTTTTATCATTGAAACGTCGTCTTTATATAATAAAAAAAATAATAATACTAACGAAATATGGCAAGGAAAACGTTAAATATAAAGAAAAATACTATAAAATCATAAAAATATGTTTACAAGTTAAATAGCGAATAAAGGAAAATTGAGTAAAAAAAATAAATAAATAAATCCGACACGATTATCTACTAAAATGAAAAGTATGTAAATTGAAAAGGTTGTTATGTTGTAAAAGCCTACACGCGAACGAAATATACCGTTATCGAATAGAATATAAAAGTTCACATGTCGACAAGAAGCTTTTATAGCAATATAATCGTCAATCAATACTAGACTTTATGCGTTCGATTATCTCTTTTATTTTAAATTCGACAAAATGCAGTAAATTGAATTCTAATGTAATTTTTTACGGCGAACGTCGTAAACCGGTATACATTATATTTATATGGGAATGCATTAAAACGATCTGACGGATTTTCTTCGTCTCTTCGTTTGTTGGATTATTACAAATATGTAATATTATAAATTGCTTTTTGAAATCGTACGTTTTCGTTGAATGAAAATGAATGAAGAGAAAACTATCGGAAAATCGCTACAGATGGTTTATGATAAAGGTATTTGTTATATTTTGAAACTGTGGACCGGTGTTTGTAATTTCACCGGTGAGATTTTATGAGTAAAATAAAATGTGAAATTGCAATTGAAGGCGCGGCTGTAATTGTGCACATTACAGGCAGTAAAAGTTAAAGTTTATAATAAAATTAGAATAAATATATACATACATATATTAATATATATATATATATATATATATATATATATATATAAATATATATATATATATATATATATATATATATATATATATATATATATATATATATATATATATAATTTTACTGTTGTATAGGTTCGAAACGGTTTATATTAAAATTCAATATAGATTATTAATATTTTTATTCTCAAAAAATATTCTAAAATATTATAGATATATAGGAATATGTTTATGTAGAAATTTTCCTTTCCCGAGTTATCCCTTCGCATATATGGTATATTACCTTTCAATACCAGTTGTACAATATCGGAGGGTAATATAAATCTTTATTTCCTTTTTTTATAGTTCGAACAACTCTTGTCTTCGAATATGTTAGCCATGTTTTAAACGTAATTCGACAATAAAATTATCGAAATTCGAAAAAAATATTTTTTTTTTAAAAAGCGATTTAATAAATTGAAAGTTTTTTTAATGCAATTGCAAAAAATCGATTTTTTTTTTAATATTAAATAAAAAGGATTTATGACAATAAAACCGTAATTAATCAAACATTTAATAAAATTCTATGAGTGTTCAATTTTTTTACAATAAGATATCATCGAAATCCGTTATCATAATTTATTACATCTATCATATTTAAATATAGATTTGAATAATATTAAAATTTCAAAGAAATACGTTAATAGATTTTATATTTCGTCTAAATTTACAATGTCGACTATATTACACGAAAATCGTATATTAAAAACTGCCAATTTATTAAAAATTTACTGTTTCTAAAAACATTTAGCGGTCAAAACATAACGGAACGCAATAATTAGACACATTTAGTTCATCATAAAATTGTAACTACGAAATATGGATTCAGAGGTCATCGATTATAAATTTGCATTCACCTTTCGAAAATAAATAACCCACACGGAATATTTTTTTTGAGAAATATTATGACACCGACAATGATTTATATCCGATTAAAATCCGGCACATCTTCGATTATGTAGTTTTTTTTTTTTTTTGGTGACCTTTTGAAACGTTTTTCCTCTACGCTCTCGTCATTTTATCGAGCTTTTTTTCACTTAATATTTCTTAACGACTCCCATAATTAAGATATGGTAATAAGACACCGGTTGATGGTGTAATAATTTGAATAAGAATTTAATTTACGGGGTTGTGTGTTCCCCTTTATTTAATTTTGGTTTGTTGTTTTTAATTGCTTAACGCCTTGGGCGTGGTGCAAATGATTTTTCAAAAGCAATAAATTCGACAGTTAAACGTGAACACGAGTAAAATGAGAAACTCGAATTGATGTCCAATTAATGCTATCAATATACATATTAAATGTGTCTAAAAAATACTCAAATGACATCCGAACTTATTCAACGAAAGAGCTTTCAAAATATTTATAAAATAAATATTATATTATGTTTTGATAAAATAGCAAGATTGCAATAAAATAAATTTTCTCATTTTATAATATAAATTCAAATTAAAAATAAAACAGTTTTCGATGACATGAAGAGATTTAGAGATTCGTAATACTGATTTAAAAAGATAATTTTATACTTGAGTGAATATCTAAATTTCAAAAATATTTTTTGCTGAAAATAAAAATAGCTTTCAAAAAAATCTTCAACTTTACTCCCGTTATAATGATGATTAATTATTGTACTAAAATAGTAACAATTAAAAGTGCGTGTGGCTAAATTATATTAAACAAGATACTGCTATGTTTACTAGTACCGATCTTCAAAAAAATCTTCAAATAACGAAAAAAAAATGCTTTAAAAAATTAACCGACCAATTAAACGGTGTGAATATTTTATTACGATGCGGTATTTTTATTTTTAATTTTTTTTTAGAAACGCGCCGAAATTTATGCGATCAGATTAAATTAATAAATTAAACGATTTTAATTTAACGTCGCATCGATCGAACGATCAACGAGGGAGACGCTTTTATGAAACGGCTTAAATAATTAAACGCTTTGAAAACAAAATAAAAAAAAATAGCGCAATAAAAATCGAACATAATGAATTTTAAAAACGGCGCCCGTGATAATGAAAAAGCGCTAAAAGTCTTAAATTATAAGCGAATACCGCGAGAAAAAGACGTTAAAGTATGCGCGCAATAAATAAAAACGGCCTATTCGATCGTTAAAACGACGTATTTCTACAATATTACGTTTCGTAATAAATAATATGAATATATAAAAATATCGCAAAATGCTGTTTTCGCTCTACGTTTGCGTATTTTATCTATAAATGTAATAAAAATCTCATATAAATGAAGAAAAGCGTATAATTATGCGGCCTGAATGTATATAAAATTCATACAAATAAATGTGATAAAATTGCAACCGCACCCGTTTTCCATAAAATATAAGATTATTTTATGATAGCAGATTGCTCGCAATAATGATCTGTGCAATAAAGACATACATTATTCTTATTATATATTACAATATATATCGAGAGAACGAAAGAAAATAATATACTATATATTATAGAATTTTACATATATATATGTATAGGCATTTATAAATCGCTTTATGCGGTCGTTTAATAAAATATAATAATTAATTTATATGCGCAAAATTTCAAGCGTGCAATATATTTATAATAATGTTCGTATCAACGTGACTTTAATAAAAATTACACTTATAAATGTGAAATTATATAAATTGTTTGCGCTTTTATTCGCTGCAATTTATTTCAATTACGCGGCAGCGAGGTTTTTTTTGAAAATTGCAACGAGATCGATTTCGTTGTTATTATCATACAATAATCATCTATAAAATTGAAATAAATATTCGATAAAATTTCACGATTCTTATCGATTTAAATTAGTTCGAAGTAAAGACATAATTAAAACTAATATTGAAAAATATGAAAATGCGACGTTTAAAATTATTCTAGAAAATCTCGTTAATTCGTTTAAATTGAATAATAATTGATAAATAATAAATTATTAATAAGATATAATCGTTACGTACAAATTATAATATCAGTTATATTTCTTGTATAATTACGTTATTGCAATTTGAACGCTGAACGCGTAGGCAGTTCACTGAGCTTTTAACGGTGGAAAGTTGCGTTACTTATTCAAATATATATATTTTCATTAATATTTCAATTTCTAGTTAATGAATGGAAACGAGCCACCATTAAAAAGATAAATTACTCGATTCCGTATGAAACGGTGGTATTTCATCCCTATAGCAACCGTTCATCGTGTAATTAGCATTTATTGTTAATAAATCTAATGTGCGAAAACAAATCACATATAAAATGTGCAAGTGCTTCTCTGTTAAATAAATTTATTATAAGAATTTTATAAATTATATGTGACAAGTAGAATATTCAATATAATTCCAGTAGTTGCATTAAAATATTGTAAGAAGACTGAAAAATGAAATTTACACAATACAATTATTTTTTTTTACATTTGTAAAAAATTGAATTTTAAAATTTGCAATGGAAAAAAATATATAAAAAGATTGATAAAAAAAACTTAAATGTTTCGTGAAAATATATACATTGTATTAAAAATAAAATCTTTAACAAAAAAAATTAAAATAATTTATACATAAAAATATGAACTTAAAGAAAAAAATAATCTAATCATATTCAACGAATGTAATAATTATAACGGTCAACAGCTGCAATGATTGGAGAAAAAATTAAATAATGCAAATATAATCATCATGTAGTAAAATATTACTAATTATAAATATTGTAAAAAATGCAGATTTTTAAATAATAAAAGAAAATTTAACGTGAACGTTTTTATGACAAATATAAAAATTTAAAATATACATACATTATTTAGTATTTTAATTAATTAAAATATGTTTTTATGTAAAATTAAATATAAACATCGATCATTTGTTTTATATAATATGTAATGTATTATAGTAAATATTTTCCGCGTCAAAAGTTAAACTCAAACCACAAAACTGATCTTTTTTTTTTCATAAATATTAAGTGAAAAAATATGCAAATAAAATTATACGCTTTCTAAAGGTCACTTGACTACAAGACGAGTATTGAAATCTACTAAAGAACAATTCAACGATAAAATCGTAATTAAAAATAATAATGATAATTAAATTATTCTTTCAGAATAATTCTCCGATGTAAAATAACACTGTGATCAAAACTTGAGGTGAATTTGTTTATAAAATCTTTATTTATTTCTTCTTCCAAATTAATTCATCCCCTTCAAAGTAATTTCCGTCCAATAAAATTCACTTTTGCTAACGCTTTTTCCAGTCCTTGAAACAGTCGTAATAGTATTTTTCAGGTATAGTCCTCAAGAACTACTTCGATTCGATTTTAATATCCTCAATCGTGTCAAAACGGCGTGCCTTCGTTGGCATTTCGAGTTGCTGAATAGCCGGAAGTCGCACGGAGTCAAATCAGGCGAATACGGTGGTTACGGAACGATATGATTCGAGTTTTTGGCGAAAAAGTCACTAAGAACCAATGCAGTATAACATGGTGCATTATCGTGATGAAGGAACCAAGAGTTGTAAAAACACATGTAACCTAGGACAGTCCTACCAACCTAGGATTTTTTATTATTATTGACCTGTCTTCCTAATATCCGGGACTTTTAAATGACAATTTCATTTTACTTTTTGATCACAGTAGTATATTATATAAATTTTTAATCGTTTTATCTGAGTCGATAAATTTTAATTGACAGAACGGTAAATCATTTAGATATAAAATGATTTAATGATAATAATTAAAATTGTTATTTATATATATAATATAATATATAAATAAACATATTTAAAATTTATCATTATAAATTACAAAATGAATATTGAATACGAATCGTGAATAAAAGGAAACGTTATTAATGGTACACGGCAGCGTGTCGATGTCGTTTGTACGACACGAAAGCAATAATATTCCGGAGCAAGGTTCGGAAGTGCACTTGGTACCTTTGCTCATCAGGAGCTGGCGGCTTCTCACGAGCAGATCCTTATCCGTTTACAGTTACAGTTATTCGAGACAGGTCGACTTAAAAGCGGCAACGTGCCAGAGTCCGATCCTTGTTGCATCTCTTAACCCGTTATCGTGAAATGCACGAGTGAGACCCCGGCGATATCTCAATAAGCTATCGACTCGGCTAAGGAAAATCAAACGGTTGTCGGTTCGCATAATGCAACAACTCGCCGATGCGAAAAAGCTCGTTTTAATTTATGCGGAGCGAAAGCTTTCGTTTTATAACGGAGCGTTTGATCGTTTCAAAAAAAAAAAAAAAACAAAAAAAAAACGAATAAATCTGACCAAATTTGTACGGTGGTTTGATTATAGTTTAACTGTTATATTAATTAATAATTTTATATTACTAAAAAAAAATTAATAAAAAATATTGCGTAAAAGTTGTATTTTAGATTCAATTTAAAAAAATAAATTAACATAAGAAAAATACTAAGGAAACATAGTCAATACTCATAATAAGGAATATTTCATGCGTGTAAAAGATATCACAATTATGAAAATTTTTATTAATGCACAAAAAGTTAAATGAATATTTGATGAATTAACTTTAAAAAGAAATCAAAAATAATAATATTTTTCAATAAATAAAAATTCATCATCTGTAATTTAATAAGCCGCAATTTTAACCTATCACAATTAACTATGTATTTATTAAAACAAAAAACATTAATATATTATCATAAATTATTACTAAAAATTCAAAAATATTTTCAAATTAAAAAAAAAACATATCAGTTAAAAATATTTTTATAGATTTATATAATCATATCGTATATACCTATATAACTTAGGAATTGCGAGTAAATATTTAGTATTAAAATTAATATACTAAATTTTATTTTTTACCAATCGTTTTATTCATAAATCACGATCGTTAATTTAACAATAAAGTACGTAGATATTGAACAATTTCATACGACAAAAGCGAACCAATTACAAATAAAACCTACGAACTACATTAACGATGTCGACAGAATAGCATCGGTAATAAAACTACATTAATTGCACAATCTTACAACAAACGTGTTTCTCATGCAAATGAGCCTATCTCATTTGCAACTAAATCTCGATTACTCCATGTGTGTATGTGTGTGTGTGTGAATCTTTTTATTTTCATTCGTGTAAATTAATTGAATAATATTACTATTTATGAATCGAATCATTAGTATCACCTCTCGAACATTATATCAATGATTATTATTGTGGAATCGATTTCGATATTCGAAAAGACGGGTACAAAAATTTTTCTTTTCACGTTGGGCAATCGATTTGAATAAATAATTAGTAAATCGAGAAATTTATCGTTTACATTTGACGCATAATCGTAAATACTTAAAATACGAATTAAAAGAAATTATTATACGTATAAAACGTATTATTTACGTATTTTAATTTGTGTTTGGTATTCTTTGAAACAAAAAAAATAGAAAATCTTTAATATTTATAAAATAATTCATAGACAATTATTACAAATTTTAAATGTAAAATTTGGAATACAATTCTGATTTTTAAATTTTATTACAAAAAAATATTTCACTTCAAAAAATATAACATCTCAAATTCTTAGAAATATCTTTTAAAATTATTTAAAAATTAAAAAAATATAAATTGAATAAAAAAACAAAAAAAATGTTGAAAATCACTGTAAATAAAATTTAATAAAAAAAATTCTTAGTTGAAACAAAATATAGGTATAAGATAAACATTACTCATTATTATTTCTGTTAATTTACATACGAATTTAAGTATACAAAAATAACTAAATTGTCAAAAAGGGTAATAGAAAGTACCACAAAATCACTTTTTTTAATGTTCAAATGAATAATTAATGAACTGTTATTTACATATTTATTTAACTCAAAAAAAAAAAAATACAAACGATTAAGAAATACTATAATTATGCCACAAATATCCACTATGAATATCCGAAACAAATTTTCAATCTTTAACGGCAGTTTTTTTTTCATATGCATTTGATCGATAATTTGTCTTAAAATTATTATGATCATGAATTTTTATTAAGGTTGACCGCAACTATTACAACCCGTCGTATTATCAACATAACAAATATTTATCGATATGTATACAAATACGATATTTTCAAATTAAAAACTATAAAATTCGAAAAAGAAAAAAAACGATTACGATGCATCTTAAAGACGCTTCGATCGATTGTAAAGAAAACGAATGAATGATTGTCGTTAACACGTTACGTTCGGGCGTCGTCTTTTGCGCGCATTCACTTATGCGGCACTTTTGCACACAAAACGATTAAATAGACACCGGTATTCTTTGCATGCGTTTCTCTCTCACAAGAAGAATATCTTCCGCGTCTCTGTGTCCTTCTGTAAACGACCTCAAAGACGACAACTTTCAAACTTAAACATTTTTAAAACGACAGGTTTCAGGAAAGAAAAATATACAATTATAAAACAAAATGAAAAATATAAAAATTAATTGTTAATTGATTACACTACATATCTAAATAATATATTTAGTTATAAATATGAGTCAAATTAATAACCTGTAGTTCAGCTGCATACCTGCTATGTCAATATCAAAAGAAAAAAAAAACTACTACTTATTTTTATAAAAACAAGTTTCAATAAGTAATTCACTAATTATAGTTTACTTCGATACTTTTGATGATAGATATCAAAAGTTGTCTCGCATCGAACGGTTCAAATGGAAATTCTCGCGCGATAAATTGGATCACATCACTATGTAATTTCGCATTTTACAGTTAAGTCACATCACAATTTAAAAGTTAAAGCACCTTCGCGAATCGTAAAATATGTTTTTTTTTTAATACCTATATGTTCCAATGTGATATTAAGATAAATCGATAGTTCAATGATGCTGATGATATATCGGATAAATTTTTCTTTTTGTTATATAATAAAATTAACCGAAAGATTAAGCGGTTATTATAACCGAGATAAAAAGATGACGTTAGCTCGACAAGTTCACGCCGTATCATGTTTTGCGACGAAGGTTATGTTATGTCAGAGAGGTCCGTTCGTCATCTTGATTCTTGAGTGTGCAATTTCATCGCGGAATTCCTCGGATTGAGCACCGTTATGTTGATTCTTTTTTTATTATTATTATTATTATTTCATCTTATTCTTCGCGTCTTCGCAAAACGTGAAACACATGTAGACAAACCTGCTTCAAGGCCAAACAACGCTCGAAACGTTTCTTTTTTCTTTCATTGTTGTCAAATATGATTAAAATTCAACGACAGTGAAAACGGGATAAATCGGCCTTCGTTCAATGTGAACAATTAATCGAACGATTTTATAGTTGTTTTTGTTTTTTCTTGTTTCTCTTTCGATTTAAAGACAAAAACGTGAACGGTTAAATGCGATATTGTGCAAATATTTATCGGTTTGTATTCGAAAAAGACTTATCCGATTGTAATTATTATTTTTCTTTATGTATATATAATATAATATATATATATACAGTAATGAGTTTTATAAAAGCGAGTTCTTATATCAAAGATATTTAAAAAGTTTTTCTTTTAAATTTTGATAAATAGTTCAATGCGTAAAATTAATCACAAATTTCATCACATAATTGAGAAATTATGATATATGAAGTATATAAATATATCCGTAATAACAAATTGATTGTATCGAATCACTTTCAGAATAATTTCGGAATAAAAAAAATAATTAAAAAACACGGTTTAAGAACCATAGTTCCGTACAAAATATTTCAATTAATTCATTTGAAAAATGACGTCCAAGACCACCTGCATAATTGCCTTCGATGTCGTACTCTGATCAGCTATGACAATCAGTGCAAAATTAAAACAAACAATAAATAGCGTGCAAGAACGGCCAGCACAAAAGACTCAATAACGCACAACCTACAATAAACCGATCGTAAATTCGAATTGTAAATTGATTTCCAGCGAATGTAAGCACCGGATAATCGAGAAGCATATTCAAAGACTCTGAATAATGTTATGGATCGTAAAATTTTCAGGAAAATACTGAAATAAATCATAACGTATATATATTTATTTTTGTAATTATGAAAATATCGAATATTTTTAATAATAATTTTGATTTGCTTAATTAAAATTGACATATAATAGATTATAAGTATTCTAAAATAGTAAATAAAATATATAGTGTTCACAGGAAATAGAACATTTGAGGTAGAAATCTAAGATATAGTGAACGTACCCTCTAACCACAATTTATGGTGAAAATAATTTATTTAACTATATATTTAAACATAAAATTGGCTCAATTTACTTCTGATCGCTTAAATTGAGATCGTTTTCGAATCCATGCAAACGCTCAATAAGATGCGATAACGCATAATGTTTGCGGTTTATATCGCGAAAACGAGAAACGGAGCAGTTTATTTTCGATGAAAAATAAACCATTCGTTTACTGGGTAAACAATGACGATGGTTAAGACAACAAAAGCGTCGATTTTGCTCTAGAGATCATTTGTATATAGATAGATACGCGGAACTGGGAGGCGCATTAGCCTCCGGCAGCTCCAGTTCCAAGAAACCGGACCCCGGGTCCACACAAAAATGCAGTCGAACTCAGTACAAAACTGGCCAAATAGACGAAATGATACAGTTGGACCAGTTCCGAGTGGCGGCTGCACCAGCTGACTTCGGATCCCTAAGATTGGGCAATCGGAGTCGGCGATCACGCGTGCCCTGGTGCGGTTTCCTGCATCTGCACGGCGATTATTGAGCAACGTCCATGGAAAAATAAACAAATTCAAAGCACAAAACGAAATCTCGCTCTGCCAAAAAAAAAAAAAAAAGAGAGTGCCATTTCAAAATAATCGAACGGATTGGGCAACGTTTCGAGATAAAAGCGCCGAATTTGTATGAAAAGCGGCGCTTTTTATATCAAATACTGCTACGGATTCGATAAAATGCCTTTTCTTTAAAAGAAATAATAAAATTCAGTATCTAGTTATATTTTTAACAATCACATCACAAATAAAAAAAATATGAAGAATTTACTTGAAATTCTTTATGAAAAAGAGTGTCCACAAAAAATAATTTCGTTATAGGATTTAATGTTGATATTGATACACATTCATCAATCATATAAAAAGCAATTAATTTTCAAAGATTACTGGCCTAATAATGATGCCAGCCATTTAACGATAAACAATGCTGGTAATCTATTAAAAATAGACCTGACATAAATACTGAAGATCTAATAACGCAACAATAATGTTCGCATAATGCGTTCTCAATGAACATTTATTAATATTCTATGAGGTCGGGTCAAATATCAATTAACATCAATTGCAATAGTGCATATAATAATCGGACGATGACGCAACATGAAAATATTTTAAAAATCGAAAACGTAAACGACAATTTAACATTTTTCAATATTATCGCATCTTTAACTAGGTAAAAAAAAAATAATAGAAAAGAAATCGAGCATAATATCAATTATGATTGCGGTTTATGCGTCGGATGCAGGTGAAGTCGCGAATGTTGATTGCGCTTTACGTTGCCCACGTAATGGAAAATTCACCTGAGGGTATCGCATTACGTCACAATTATTAATGCAGTGACACCTTAATTGTCACTGATCAAACATATGAGGAAATCGCCGGAACGAGTTTATTTCAACGCCCACACGCCCCAGGACCGGCTCCCCTGACGACTATTATAAATCGACTAGAGATTTATGCGAAATTAACTGGAAAGTGTTTCATTCTACAATGAAAAATAATGGAAGAACTCAATATACACGTATTCGTGTAAAAAAAATGTATTGTAATATAAATATTTTTTTAATATTATAAACCCGTGCTCAAAGTATGCATTCATTCATTTGCATATATGTACATAATTGATAAATAATAAAAGTAAAATTTTCCTCGATAATATTATATAAACTTTATATAGTTTATCAATTGAAAATATTCAAGAATTAAACTGATACTAAAAGCTATTTGAAATAATTAATTCGCTGATTTAATATAAACAAATTATAATTTAAATCGTAATCATTTCAATACTTTTAAACAATCAATTTAAAAATAAAAATATTAAATATCGCATTCTACAAATAATAATAATAATAATAATAATATTAAATAAACATGAAAATGTGCAAAAAAGCATATCAAACACTTTGCAAGAACGACCAATAAATAAATCGATAAAGCGTCAAGTCATCGCATGACTGCGGCAATTAAACGCTTTAAATATGTGCAATAAATAAATAAATAAATATATATATATATATATATATATATATATATATATATATATAATACCATAATAAATAAACAAATATAATATTCGACGGTGATTCGAATTATGCGAACGGGTGCGGCATTTTTCGATTAATCGAGACGAAAGGTATTATAGGAAAAAAATAAGATAAATGAAATAAAATTAAAAAAAAACGGCGATTCCTAGTACTAATATCTCATTTATTATGCGCAATGCAAATAAATGACGTGCCATAAATACCGTCAGAACACCTACTGATATCGTTTTTATTTTTATTTTCAAAGCCGCATAGTTCTGAGGCTATTCCTCGCAGCCATCACAGTTATATTCTGTATAAGCTATTTAGAATATAAATTTCATTGAACGACGATTTTAACTTGTGATTTTTTTTTCGTATAGTACTTGAAACGGTAAATAATATATCTATATAGTTCAGTAAATCTCAAAATATGCATTATTATAAACTACATAGAAGATTGACAGGTGATTTTTTTCAAATACAATTTATAATTTTCTATTACAAAAATAATAATAAAAAAAATCCATAAATCCAATTTATTTCATTTAGTATATCGTCGTTAACTATAATAAAATACGTAAACGACAGTTCGAAATTAACGATTTGTCCGAACGGTCACGGATCGGATAATTTAACCCTTTCAAAACCGCTCTTACCGTTTGATCAATGCATCAAATCTTTGTTTCCGGCACATTATCGATTCGTTTTACGCAATTTATAAACGAAAAATATCGTTCTTCAAAAATGGAAACAAGTCTTCTCTTACGTCTGTTTAAGTTATATTTTTTTTTCTTCAAATAATTTCTAACGAGAAAATTTAGTTATACAAAATGGCCGATTTCGCTGCCAATGTGATTTATTACGCCTATACGTCAATATGGCTAACTAGATATTTTTCAAGTTTTAATAATTCGCGACCATAACTGAAGATCGTGACCAATTTGGAAAAAGCGGATTCGGCATAGTTTAACGATAGATCACCAATTTTAATGGTGATATTTTATAAAACTTTATTGAAATCGAGCTCGTTTATTTGAACACCTAAAGAGAAATTAAATATTCCGTCCGTTCATTAACCGAAATAAAATATAACCGGTGTCATCTTAGTGAATGCATATCTAACATATAAACTAATGCGAAGATCTCGTAAAAAAAGAGCTGATACAATGCAACAAAGACGAAGCGTAATTGTCGGCAATAAATTTTTACCCACATGCCGAGTCATCAGCAGACAAAAAAACCATTACGCTCTTCAAAAATTCGTACAGTTTAAAAGTGGCAACACTAAACCGATCCACCCCCGCTGTTAAGACGTCACAATGAAGCGTACATGTCCATTACCAATTTTCTCGGATCAAATTGAATTGAATTAATTTATCGCGTGCGCATTGTTTCAAGCCGAATTTGAAATGTACACATTGCGCTATAAGTAAATTAATTTATATGAAGTCTGTGCGCTGACTAAATTGCTTCATATATACCGAGTACTGAATAATGATAATAAAAAAAATAGAAATAAAAATAAACGATCGAACGCCTCCGTATTGTTGTATCGATAAATATATTTTATAATGCGGAATAAGGCTTTGATTTTATTGCAATTAGCATATTGAAGATAAATATCATTAAAATTTTCGCCAAAAATAAATACATAAATTTGAAAGAAAAAGAATTTAGATTCGTAAAAATTGTAAACGTCATACATTTTTTTTATATATATAACACAAATGTATGCAATATTTTATAGTCTATTCGCGCATTTCATATGCAATATTCCAATAAAACACGGGAATATTGGTATTTGCGCTTTTCGTATCAAGTGGAGGCGTTCAATAGAATTCCATTGTACGTTTATTTTTCTTTTCCGTTTAGTTTTTTTTTCATTTTTGTTTTATTTGTACGAATGAAAATTTTACAAATCGATCCATTTCACAGTAGGCGTTCTCGTTGAATTCCAAGACCTTCCACGTTACTCGTTTTTCTCCTTGTTTGTGTTTTTTTTTATATTGCACAAAATATATTTTAACTTCTTTCCGTTCTCGTTTTCATGATGCAGCTTCTCTAATTGATCGCGGCATTGATTGAGATGTCCATTCTTTCCTTTCAAACGTTTACACCATTTATCTTAACTAATGGCCGCATTATGTGGAACGTGCATTTAACGCCTTTTCCACGTGGCAAAAGACCGTCTGCAATGACTAGACGAACTTTTTCAGATTATTCGATATTTAGATATACATATAAATAATTTTTAATTCAATAATATAAAATAAAGATTTGATTTTTTTTTCTTTATAATCACTACGAATAATTTTAACCCATAATTTGACATGCCTAACTGCCATTTAAACTTACTAATTACGACATTATTCATTTTTAATATTTCCAACTTTCATTTACGAACTCGACTCATCTAATAATTCTCGATTTATAATTTCGAAAATTATTTAATTTTTAAGACACTAATCATTTTAGTTATTAATCAGTAATAATCAAATTAGAGAAAGCTTCATGTGAAAAGTCACAATCAATGTTCTAAAATATATTTACATGTACATTCATTTGAAACAATATAATAATATTATATTATGTACGTTTTAATATCGTTATAAAACTGGTTTTTGCAAAATAAATGTAGGCGTAGTCATAAAATATCTATTGTCATTCTATTTACTTATGGCAAATTAACAATGAAACATTAACGATAAAACTTTATGTCTGGATGAGCTTTAATAGAAATATAAATTTTGATAAGAGAATAATTAATATATTGCATTACTCTGAAAGTTTTGTTCAATATTTTTTACAACAATTTACTCTTCCTCCCATGAATTGAGATCGATAAAGAAAAATTAAGATGCTACATAGACTATTATAAATTTACAATACACCAAAATATTTTTCAGTCAACCTTTGAAATATAACATACTGATAATTTTTTTTTTAATACATAATTTATTATTAATTTTCCGTCATATATTATTGCGAAAAAATGAGATTTATAGCGACTACTATCATCATATTACAGAAAACGCGTGTGGTAGGCGAAGATTTAATCTAGACACAATAATTCATAGAGCTCGTGTCGTGTTGTGTGCGCAGGTGGTACTTGAGTCATTTGGCGGCACTTTGAAAACAGTTTGAGAGCCGCTGGAAAAGTAACGGTTAATCGAGGAAGCGATCATTCCCGTCTAGAATCGCATCGACACAGCGGAAGATAGGACAATGGACAAGTGTATGTGTGTATCATTATTCTAATATACATTTACTCGCTATATAAAACATATATTTTTATGCAAATTAAATTATATTTTGATGTAAACTGTTTAAAGTTCAAAATCCATCAGTATAAAATGGTGTATTATAATGTTCAATATGTTATTTTATATATTATATAATAAACATGTTCTGTTTCCAAACGAAATTTAAATATATGCTTTTCATATTTTTAAAAAATAATAACAGATATTATATAAAGAAATTAAAAATTGGCATATAAATAGTATTTTTTTTTTCTATTACATAACTAAAAGGAAAATTATATTTAAATAAATAGTTTTTCAAATTTTAATACTCTTAATTGTATGAAAACATATTATCACATTGAAAAATGTGAAAAACATATTAAATTATTATTTAATAATTAATCGAGAAATATAAATGATCATCTTTTAACATAATAATCACGCTACAAATTTAATATATAAAGAAAATAAACTAAAACTAACATTTTCAAATTGAATATTATTGACACTTTTTACCGACTAACAGAAATAACAGTTAAACAAACTCAACAGTTAAATTAACTCAAAAAAAAAAAATGAACGTTCCCGATTGTTCCATATTTTTCCGTTTTCCAATATCGTTTGTTGATTCGTCGTGAAAGCCTTAAGCTAACAACGAAAAAAAAAGAAAACAACAAAAGCACACATCGAAAAAAAAAATAGAAATAAAAAAAGTGCATAGAAACAGTCGCACATGAAAATATTATTATATTTATCGATTCTTAGTATAGAGCTTGATTAGCGAACGCTCAAGAAAACGTGTAGGGTTTCAAGTTTTTTTTTTTTTTTTTGTATATTTAATTCACAAAACACGCAACTTCGTGACTTTTCATAGTTCTATTTCTTCACATTATTATGAACATATGAAAGTTGAGAAACACGATCGTTTTCTTTACAGGAAAAGAAACGTAAGATTCTCAAACGGCACAAAGTCCATCCGATAGCGACGCTTTTAACACTTAGTTATTTATACAATGGAGACGTCCATATATGAATAAGAAATTGATTAAAGTGCGAATAGATAAATTCCAAAGATCACAAATAAATAATAACAATAAGCAGGTGGTATCTGATTAAATATAATAGTAATAATAATAAAAAAAAATAAACTTCGGATGTCAATATTCTTCCATTATCATTTTTATAACCCATTCATTATGTTAGGAAAATTATCGTTTGTACTGTTATAAGAGAACGTATTGTTGATAAAGAATTATCATATATGAAATTTTAATATTTTGAAAATAAAAAAAAATGTTCGAAGAAATTTATTCAAATTTAGCTTTTTTTTTCATGAAATACACAACAAATTTAGTAAATAAAATTTTCGACAAAATAATCGCCATTATCGTAGATTTATTTTTTATTGCGGAATTTTTATCAAGTAGTAATATTTGAATGAAAATACAATAGAACAGCATGATTTCAATATTTAATTTGTAAATTTTGATTTGTGAGAAAAAAAATCATAAAAAATTATCAAATCAACAGATAATATTATGAATAAAACGTTATATTCAGATTTTTCGTGTAAACATTATAATTTGTCATTAATATTAGAATTTATCAAATATAAAAGTATTATTATTACAAGTTGTTTTTCTCCAATTTTCAACCTGTTTTAACTATAAATTTAACTAAAAATATACGACGTTTTCTTCTCAATAATGTAATGAATATTAAATTTGAAAACAAAACTCTCTTTTTATGTATATTTATGAATGCTGAAAATTTACTATTAATATACATTAAATAAAGAAGATTTATAAAAAAAAACAATAAACACGTTTATTGTTTAAATTTTATAATGAAATTAATTACTCTTAAATCCTGTGGATTCACCATTCTATAAAATATAATAAAACATATCCACTATTATCAATAATTAAAGTTTAACAATCTCCAATAGTCCATTGTTGAAATTAGAGATGCCAACGGACTCAAACGAGATCAAAATAACTAAAAATTCATAATCACGTAACTGAAAATAATGAACAGACCAGCGCGTGTAAGCGATTTGTGGGCAAATCGTAAAATATTTATGATAAACAAACTTATATAAAGGGAATATATATTTTTCAATAGGAGACAGAATCGTTCATTATACAAATGCCGTTATTTTATCCGTGTTTGGGGTCAGTTATCCCTAACTACCAGTATTAGGTGGTTTTTCATACCAAAGGTTCTCAATTTCAATGCAAAACAATTAATATTATAAAATTGCCGTAGTAATTTAGATTTATAAAAAGAAAATTGAAGTATACAAAATGCATCAATTATGCGAAATCTATAAATGGACAGATATTTTTAACCAATCCATTTTGATCAATATACAAAAGGCTTGCATTTTTTTTTCTGTTGCGGAACCGTGCAACTTTTATAATTCGATTTTAAGCTTTGAATTAATTATGTTTTAAACGAAAATGTTAAGAGGAAAAAAGAAAACGATTTTTCGTACGATTTTAGATAGAACAAAAGATTGAGAACGGTCGGCGATGTCGTAAAGTTAAATGACCCCGGCAAAAGTAAAATGCCTAAGAAAACATTGACGGCGGCGAATCCTTACAAATTGTCAAACTTAATTGGATTTAGTAATCGCCTATGCAGCCATACAAGGGAACAAAAACGGTGCGATTAGAGGAAAAAGCGCGCTTTTGAATATATTATATACTATATAAAATGTGCTCGATACCTTGGAACCCATTCGTCTATAAAGAAACGCACGCGATTAGCAAAGATGTTTTCAGCTACAAATTGTCCATATATGCTCGACAAAGGCGCTTTCAGGACTCCTTTTCGCGCTATTTTATATTATATGATAATGATATATGTCTTTATAATAAATATTGTCGCATAATGTTGAATAATTCATTTTATAGAACATTTTCTTCAATGACAAATCATAAATTCATAGGTTTTATTATGTATTAAAATCGATTTACTACTCAAGTTAACTAATTTGTTAACAAAATTATCGATTGGATTCAATTCGAGCAAAAAGTTTCATTGCAATTATATAGACTTTCGATATATATATATATATATATATATATATATATATATATATATATATACAAAAAAAATAAAAAATCAAGAGCAATTTATTATTTATATATAAGATAATCGATCAAAAATTAATAATAGGAAAGACTTCGGCGCGTCAAACGGCATCGAAACTAATTTAATTTTTCAACGGCTATAATTGCACATTTACATAATTCCAAGTAAACACAATTAAGCGTCATCGCTTTATTTATTTATTTTTTTGTCTTATAAAAAGGTATACAATGGTGTCGGCATTAAATTAGAGATCGCTATCGTCTAATGCTATTCACGAGGAATTTTTGCGGGGTCATCGTAGGATCGCGAAGAAAATAAAAATGAAAATAAAATAAAAACGCATCGACGGGAATCGATTGCGTTATAAGCCGTATAATTCAAAGTGTAAATAATTGCCGATTTCGCTGACGGATATATTTTAAATAATTATGGGGCGGATCTTTCGCACCCATGTACAAGAAGACCATATCACAATAAATAAATATAATTGCAGATTTCATGTTACGACGCGGCGGCGTGTTTCGCATGAAAATGGAATATGAATATGATATGAATTATTCAAATTTCAGAATTTGGTAGAAAGAGTGTGAATTTTCAATCTGTCGTATTATATATATATATATATATATATATATATATATATATATATATATATATATATATATATATATATATATATATATATATTTAAAAAGAATCGAGAATAGTTTTTTAAAAGTATTTTAGAGTGGCTGACATGTGCGTGCGTGCGTGAATAGGCGCGTAACGCTCACATGTTCGGGGCATATCAAATATGTCGTTGGCGCTCGGGCTGAATCACGAAGAACTGGTCGAAACGTCGATCTGGTTACACTGGTTGTTCGTTCTCGGGACACGAAAAGGTTCATTAGCATCTGAATGGTGTCTAATGGACTGGGTCTTAGAGAAATGTGTATGTATCGTAATTGACGAAACATCTCGACAATTTGCCAATTGTAAAGCGGCGTTCGCATTAGTTTGTATTTAAATTTGAAAAAAAAAGACATTCGATGATAAACCGTATAGAATTATTAAAGTGCTAATATAATGGTTAAAGTGAACATATTATAATTAGAAATAAAAATCTTCATCTCTCATACGAACACAGGTTTCAATATAATATAATATAATCGAAAAAAAAAATTGATTTCAAAGCACAAAATGCCACATCGAAACGTCAATAATATAAAATAATAATGTTCTATTTTGATTCCTTTACAGTAATTTACCGACGATTTAGGTTCAGACAAAGGGGAGGGAGGGGTGTAACTGTTAAAATTGTAAATATAAGTTTATTTTTTTATCATCGACGATAACGGTTATGCGAATCATGAATGACTTGCGGGTTGTAGACTAATAAATGCCCCACAATAACACCTACCGAGAATCGCTCGAAAAATATGCCATAAATGATATTAGAATCAAAATTGTAAAAAAATAAAATAAAAATCGTGCACATCTTTTTTTTATATATATGCAATAATTTTTAAATTATATGATCGGTGATAATCATTAAGCCGATAATAATATATATACATATTTTTTTCTATATATAATATATAAATAATAAATGCAAATTACCACATGCTAAGATATGAACGTATAAAATGATTTTTAAATATTAATCAGTTATAATAAAAAATCATTTTAAACAGTCTTCTCTAGAATCATTGTAATATTATTTTATTACTTTTAATACCATTTACAAGTATAATTATGATTATATATATATATATATATATATATATATATATATATATATATATATATATATATATATATATATATATATTCATACGATATTGACAATTATCAAGTCAACAATAACTAATATTGTGTCAAAGATCAAGAAATACAACACTTATTGTGAATTAACAATCTATTTTTCAAATATTTAATAAAAAATAATGATTCAAATTAAAAATACGTACAATAAAATAAATCTATATATATATATATATATATATATATATATATATATATTTATTTATTTATTTATAGACAATTCAAATGTTAATAAAAAAGGATATATCATTGGATAACAATATAAATAAAACATTTAAATGTAGTATATTTTGATCATAGAATCTTTAAAAAAAATATTTAATAATATATTATATTTCGTAATTTTTTTATAAATATTTCTTTCGCTAATATTATAAAAAAAGTAAAAAAATATTTTTATATTAAAAAACCGAATTTATAGAATAAAAAAAATCTGTTCGATTATATATAAACAAACATAAAATATATAACATTATAACAACCTCAATTTATATAAATGAGATAAGATAAAATTCAATAAATATATCCATATATTAAATAATATATTTTTATTAGTGGGAAATGGCTACTACTACATTTTTTTGGTAGATGAAGATTTTTGAAAAATATATTTAATCAGATAATTGAAATAAATTAATAAAAATAACACGGAACATCTAGATGAACATTTCAAAAATTTTCGATGTTATTTCATCCGTTTCGAGATTACACATTTTATATTATATAATACAATATATATATATGTATATAAAAAATAACGACAAAAATATGCGGCTTCGTTTAAACAACGAGCCGTTGATAATGAGGAAAAAAAATGGGTGAATACATTTTTGAAAAATACCCCGAAAGCATTCTACAAAAACCTGAATAGTCAGGATGTAATTTGATATACTAATAGATAAGAGACTAATGCGTTTTCTTAACATATAAACTCGGGATAAAATATGTACACAAGTCAAATTCCCCAATGTACTACATGTTCGAAGTTAACATGCAAATTTTAAATGAACTTGCCATATATATATATATATATATATATATATATATATATATATATATATATATATATATATATATATATATATATATATATATATATATATTATTTTCGACAATGTAAAAATATTTTTATACCGTTTCTAAAAATCTAAATAAAAACCGTGTAATTTTCGTTTAATCGATATAAAAAAAATCTTGCATATACAATATCAATTATCGGAATAACGTCGCAAGACGCCTCGAAATAATTACAACGTTACACATACGCAGATATAAAAATTTTCGTCATTAAAATTACACGTCGTCGACGTCGTAAATCAATTTACATTTAGATAGATAATTATAATATTCACCATAATCCGTAACGGACGCCATGTAAATTAGACGATTTTATCCATACAACGTTTATATATTATATATAGATAGATACGCCACAATTATTTTACATTTATTATATATCATATGTTTTATAATGTGCAAGCGGACAATCTTCATGCGTATATAAAATATATAAATGCGTATATTTAAATTGTAAAACGAAGATTACGCCAATAAAAGCGTAGTTGCGTACATTTTATAGGACTTGTTCGACGCGATGATCCAAAAGATGCGATACTAAGTATTATAAAATTCTACGATTACGATTTATCAAATTCACAAAGGTTTAATAAAAAAAATAATAATTTAAAAGTATAAATTACTATTTATACTTTGTTTTGAATTTTTTTTTTAATATTTTACAATGCAAATCTTGTACGAGGCGCGTAATGTGTTTTGAATGGACCCACATGGGAGTCGAAATAACGGTACCGCCTGTAATAAATCCCGCATAGAAAGCGATATCGAAATGGATTTACGGCGCTATAAACGATATTGTTTAACGGCTCGTCCGTTAAAAATGTTCTCTCTCTCTCTCTCTCTCTCTCTCTCTCTCTCTCTCTCTCTTTGTCTGTTGAGAGGTGCATATTTAAAAAAAGACCGACGTCAAAAGTGAGTTAAGTTTTATTGAACGTACGGCGGAAGCGAATGGGTTATTATTATTATATTGTATTATCGCTCGTTAATTGTGCAATGAATAAAGTTCGCTTCGAACGTATGAAAAGTTCGCGCCTACGCGATTTTTGTGCGATTAGTAGTGCGCCAATTTGACAGATTTATATTAACACTGTACTACTTTTTTTTTATCGACCTGTTCATTTTAAATTATCGCATTTGACGACGATAATAAATTATAATAAAAGATAATAATCATATTTCTTTTAATACGGAGGCTATGATTTTTAAAAGATCTATTAGATTTATATATATATATATATATATATATATATATATATATAATAATTTAAATATTAGAAAAATGTAATGTTATGAAAAACGTTAATAATTTAGATAAAAAATGTGTCATGAAACCGTATAAAAAAGTTACTCAAATATCGAGTAATAAATAATATAATTAAAATATTCAACTCATAATACTAAAATATTATCTTTATAAATCTATAAAGCAACGATATATTGCTATAATTTTAAATATTTTATATAAAAAACCTTTCAAATAAAAATCACGCTGCAAAGTTCGCAGCAATTAACTATTATAAACAAAAAAAAAAGAGATAGATGATCTGTGTGACATACGAGGTAGCTATTGACAGCGAGAAGAAAAACTCTTGAAGAGATGAAATCATAAAAAGGCACCGGTCAAAGGGACTAACCGGTGATTCACATCTCCAGACTAGAAGCCTCTTCATGAAAAGACCGAGAGATAATGAAAATGTGAAGATATATATATATATATATATATATATATATATATATATATATATATATATATATATATATATATATATATATATTTTGAAAAAATAAAGACCAAACAAGAGCCATTCAGAACTGAATTCAATTGGCTTGTTTGTACTCGGGGGTTATCTATTGAAAACGTTCCGCGTCGTTATTGATGGTTATCCATTATTGTAATGCGTGCATAAAAAATCATTTTTCTCCAAATTGTATGAATATAAAGAAAAAAAGCCTTCGTATATGCCCAATCGAAAGTTCATTAAGTGCGCCGAACAAGTTTCGCATCCAATATATTATCGTATATAATATGCATATAAGATAAATACGAATGCGATTTAAATATAATATAAACGTACGATTTAGTGAACGTTTGCGCGTCGCATATTAATTTTCATTTTGTTGTAAATTTCCAATTAATCGTTTGCTACTAACTTCGACCCAATTACTAGTAATTAAATCGCGAGGTTCGTACGAAAAGTTCACATGTAACGAATACACGATAACTCTCATTCAAATCAGAGTATTTTTATTTTAGTTTTTTTTTAATAATCAATCATCAAATCTGACGATCGTCTTCAAATATTATTTCAAATTTCTAATGAACTCTTCGTGTGCACCTCGCGCACAAATATAAAGATCTTTTGCGTAGTACAATAAATTTATATACGGTGAAAATAAATTGACTTACGTGTTCGTCGAGCGAGTACGTCAGTTCGCCGTCGTCGTAAAGCACGAACCATCTTCTTTGCCATCTCTGTAAAATAATAATAAAAATAAATAAATATTAAAATAATGTATGTGCGAGTAAATATCACACATGGCAATATTTTTATACGACGAGTCGCGCAACTTTACCGAACAAATGTGAAATAAATAAATGGCGAAAAAAAAAACCGCCATTTCTCGCATTCCAACGGGGGGGACGTGGGCAGACGAGTGGAAATATTTAGGATAAATACGTTGGGTAAATAGGTTTCTCGAGTCGCTATGGCAATGTTGAAACGTGAGTTAACCGCTTAGAATATTAGAATATAGTGTGACGATTTCAAAATATATCATTCTTAAAGTAGACACAAGAAAATGCGTTAAAATCTGGTAAATATGTTCATTTGACGTTTAGTTTCAAAATTATTCATAAATTAATTTGTGGTTAAACATTGAAAAAAATAAATGAAATCATAATATGACATATTTTTTTTCAGGACACCATATATTATTTTTAACTAATAATATTATGTATAAAAAGTCTGAATTCAAATTTTTCACATAATTGAATAAATAAGCGTTTGTATTTTTTTTTACTGTAAATCTTTTAAATTGATCTATATATTTAGAATCATATAAAAAGTACAAACAATAAAAAATAAAGATAAATTGAAAAGAAGATAAAATATTTAATATTCAAAAAAGGCAACATTTTCCAATTGTTATATATATATATATATATATATATATAAATCGTATTTTTTTTCTAAGTGAATAATTTTTTTTTGTAAATTTCGTATTATAATAAAATTACATGTAATAACCGAAAATAATATAAATAAGTGATTGAGATGTAAGGCGAAATTATAGCGAAATGTGAATTATAAAATTTAGAAAACGCGTAGATAATGATGGGTCGGAGGGAAAAAAATATCGAATCAAAGTGTACATATGTATATATATATATATATATATATATATATATATATATATATATATATATATATATATATATATATATATATCGAAAACACGATAATAATGATGAAATTAAAAATTAGAATTCGCCTCATGAATAAATTATACGTGTGCATTACGTTTTGGTTCGTGGCTTATTATCGTACGAGACTTGTTATTAATAATAATTTTACAAAAAAAAATGAAATTAAACGAGAAAATAATAATAAAATGGCGCGCGTATGAAGAGTTTAACCGTAGCAATTATGTAACGGCGCGCCTTATCCGAGTTAAATTATGTTATGGAACTTGACTGCATTATACATGTACATATATATGGTATATGTATATAACGACAAATTAATGTTAATTATGTGACGAATTATATATATATATATATATATATATATATATATATATATATATATATATATATATATATATATATATTAATATTTATTATTCTTTTGCTCAGAATATTTGAGATTATTTTGGGTAATATTAAATTGAGGTTTATTATAAAAAAAATCATATACAGAAATAAATTCCTTTACCCAATTATTAATTTGTTATATTTTTAAGTACAAAAATTTAAATCAGAATTAGGTGTAATTTTTATATGAAATACTAAAATTCGTTATATACAAAAATTTAATTTTATTACTTCATAGACTTATATATTATATATTGAAGTTAAATTTATAATATATGTATATGGAAGTTATAATGAAGTAAATTTTTTTCAAGGGTGTCATCTTTTAATTCGAAAGTTGCGATTTTGTGATACTTAATTTAAATAAAAAAAATGACAAAACCGATTAAAATAATCACTAGAATAAATATGAATAATATAACGCACGTATTCGAGCAAGTTTTTGGTAAAATTTTCGTACGCGCGAAGAATATAAATCCTTGTACGAGGTCAACGGTGTCAAGGATAAAGCTTCGGTTCGGTCAACCTTCGAATATATAACCGTAGGTGAGCCCTTCGGTGCCCTCCGTTCCATATATGGCCGCGTAATGGAGACGAAAAGGAATTCCTCGTGGGCAGAGTAGAATCCCGCGTAATGTAGGTCGATAAAACTCGTCCGACACTGACATTCCGATTCTTCGGAACAGAACCGGCGTGGATTCCGTGAAAAGTTTTCACGTGTTGTGCCCTTTTTTTTTACTGACCTCCCTTCCCTCCCTCCTCGTCTTTTTTTCCCTTTTCATTTTACTTTCCACCTCGTATTATTTCCAGTTCGTGATGTGATTCGTGAGGCGATAATCGCGCATTCGTGGACCATATATGCAAATTATTTTGAATATATATTATATTAGAATGTATTATTATTATTATAATTTTTAATAATAAAAATTAAAAATATATCTGTTATGAATACTTATATACATATATTACTTTCTTATCGATAATTATAATCTGCAGTTAAGTTAGCTTATCTGTAAACGAATTGAACGGACTGTAAATGTTTGATTCGCGTTATCGCTTACAAATTATTCAATTGATTTTATAAAGACCGGTAAATTAAATTAATGAAGAAATCTACGTTGCAACTGGTATTAAAATTAAACTATAAACATAGTGAGTTGAATTTTAAATAAGTAATTTAGTTATTGGTTGAATGAATTATTTATTATTAATAATATAAATCGATGATAAAAATAAAGCCTTATAATATGTGGAATAGGTTATTTATTACATATAATTTTCCTTAGAATTCAATTAGATTAATTAATAAAACCCTTTTCCTTAAAATTCAATTTCAACGAGTGGTTTAGCGTGAAACTCGATAATGTTTTTTTTTAATAATATTTTAATTAAAATATTATCATTATTTTTATTAGAAAAATAACAGTATTCACATTATAACGGTAATATTTATACAAGATTCTAATAGAGTTCGAATATGATACTTTGACATCAATATTTATTGATTACATACAATTTCCCTATAAATACTTCTATATTCTAAATAAAATATAAGAAGACACAATCATATATTAATCAGTGATATTGTTCGAATATTTTTTTATTCGATATCGTCTTGCCTGTTAAATTTTAACGTTTCAAATATTATTGATCATAGATATTGAAAGACAACATGTGCAATTTATTGTTGTCTTTCGAACTTGAATAAGATTATAAATCTCACGTTTGCAGCAATACAATAACGGGAAAATTATTAATAGATAGAAATAAACATATAATCCGTCTATAAATCACAGCAATAAATAAACAATGCGATATTTCGTGATAAAATTAAATCGCATTAAACGCACACCGAAAAAAAGACATTGTTCGGTTAGGATATCAAAAAAAAAATACGTTTTAATCTATTTGTAAAACGACTTTTATTGTTTTACGTTTTAATTAAACTCTGACAGGTCAATTAAGGCGAAGCTTTTCAAACGGTCGATACGTTCACCGGCTTTCAAAGATATGATTATTATAATAGATAATAAAATATAATATATGAAGAAAAAACAGGATAAAAATAATACGCAATACAATATTAATCAAAAACTATATTTAGTCGCTTAAATATAATATTTATTATTTGAAAACAATAAAAACCAGCCGACGTTATAAAATCATATTAATCGAGGCCGTATAAGTCGATAAAAATATTATTCATTAAAATGCGTTGTGATATTGAAACAAATCGATTTATGATTACTATCGATTAATATATTATATTAGTATAAAATTATAATTCAATTTACAAAATTAAATTAAAAAAATAAATTAATATTCCTTAAAATTTATACGAGCGAGTGTTTATATTGCAGTCGTTATTTAATATTACTCTCTTTTAAATGAGTAAAATTCTTAAATTTAATATTATATATATACATCAGATTATTAAAAAAAATAAAAAAAATAATACTATTATATTATTTTAATTTGGTTCTATATAATATTTTTCTTCAAAGATTTCCTATATTATTAATTAATAATAATTAATATTATTTAATTTCAATATATTAAACATACATATATATTTCTAAATCTCTCAAAATACACCGTATATATAGATAAACATACAAATAATATCAATACCGTAATTCCGATAATACTTACAATATAACATATATTTTTCAATGAAAACGACACATACGTTGCATTTTCAATTACAGCATATATGTAAATATATAACGTATATAATATAAAATAATATATAAAAAAAACAGATATTGCAAATAAAGTGCGATAACAACCGTGTCACTTGTCTGTTAATAAATATTTATCGAACCATATCGAAATAGTACAAGGCGTTACAATCGATTTACACTTTAAATTCGAATTTGAAACGGTCATCTGAAAAAAAATCATATTAAGCATATAACAACATACTCTATTTGAAATGCAACTTTTGGTAATTATTCAACTATCGTCGTATCGTAACGTATGAATAAATTAGCGACACTTATTATGCTGATAAACTAGGACAATATTGAAAGTTGATTCGAATCGGATGCATATTATATTTTTGATTAATTAAATTAAATAGTTATGGCAGTTATTATGATTTATCATCACTTATTTCTTGTATAATTTAATTTATTTTATTTCAACATTTAAATTATATACATCACACGATATTGAAAATATTTAAGAAGGATGAGACATCGATATTTAATTTATCACATATCATACATAAAATCTAAACATCATTCATGAAAAAATATATTCGTAGAACACAATAATAATATTAACAATAAAACAAAAGAAAGGTGCGACCCATTATGAAAAATTTATCCAAAAGCACAAGCAGAAGATAGTTTTAATGGCATACAAGACTTTTCACTTAGACGATATAAATCATAGCGACACCGAGGATAAACAAATGGCACTCCCATTCATCGCCTCACGTAACAAAAACAACAACAAAATAATACAACGCGAAAAAAACAACAAGTATATTTACGCATTAAATAAATACAAAAAAAATATATATATGCGGAAACTGTTCCGTTAGAGAATATCTGCAAACTCGCCGTGTCACACCGGATTTCATAGAAACCGATTCGGAGCCGATACGTGACTAATCCGTAGATTTTGCTCCATTTTTTTCTCTCTCTTTCTGTACGAATCCGCTTTTATAATTTTTAGATCATGGCAATTTTTGGACATTAGACGATGATGAAGACGTGACGAACCGTCGTTACGGAGAATTTCGACTCATCGCTTCCCGACAAGCCATGAATAATGCACGCGATTCAAAATACTATTGTCTATCGTGAGTATTGATAAAAAATGAATACTAAATACACCGCTGCTATGTGAATAAAATATAAACAGAAATATTTCCGTTCCATATAGAAATATCAATATATATAATAAAATTTTAAACGATATATATATATATATATATATATATATATATATATATATAAATCTAAAATTATCGATCAACGAACAAATTCCAAGATCGACATTTACGCATCTCGAAACGACGAGTAAAAATCGTAGGGAATGATAATAATAACGACGACGTAAAAAAAATATAATAAAAATAGTAAAAAAAAAATGAGCATAGCATAGTACTTAGGGACGATCGCGGTGTATAATTTAATCGTACTGACGTGTAATTATGTACAAATCCAATGCACAGAAATTAAATTGTTCGGCTTATTATCATCGCAAGACAATCGTTTAATACCCACTATTACGACCAAAATATGCTCTTACGACGGTACGGCATGGGCGGTTTAACGAGTTATATATATATATATATATATATATATATATATATATATATATGTTTGTGTGTGTGTGTGTGTGTGTTATAAAAATGCGTGCGTGATTTGATATTTTATAAACGTTTCGCTATTTTGGTTAAACATCCACCGGTTATACTGTTTCGGATAATTAATTTGATTAATGACAAATAATTGGAATTTTTAATTAAAATACAAATAACACAACGATTGCGTCAAATTTGTGTTGCGAAAGAAAATAATTGAAATTTTAGATAAATTATTATTAGTGTCGATATTTCGTTTGCACGAATTGATTTTTTTAAGCGTCTTTTAAAACACGTCGATATTTTGTTTGAATTGTTTTTTCAAGTTTCTTAGTTTCTTTTTACGAGTCTACAAATCTAAATTAAATTCAAGACATAAAGTTATTTAAAAAATGGCCTAATGATATTTTTCTAATTAATAAAAAATCGTATATATATAACATAAAATTGATAGTTTTTATATGGAAAAAAAATGTAGCAGTCTTCAATTAACTTTTAAACGAATATTCTTATATATTTTAAAGAAATATAATAACGAAACAATGATTATTTCCGCTATTGTTAATCTTGGTTATTATGGGAAATATTAAAATACTAAATAAATATTGTTAATATATGGTTATAGTGAATAAACTTTCTCAAAAAATAATTGGCATTACAAAAGGTATGCCTTGCCAAAAAAAAAAAAAAAAAATATATATATATATATCAAATAACACACGATATTACGTGTTTTGACGGGCAATATACATAATTGTTAAATTCACAAAGCGTGAGTAAACCGGCGATATTTTAGAAAAAAAATCAATATATAGTACATATATAATATAATAGTAAAGTGAAACAACGTGACCGGCGTGCAAAACGTGCAAATACAAAACGCAATTGGTTCAAAAACTAATTACGAACGCGTATTGCGCAACTACATCCGTGATGGGGATCACGAAAGGCTCATCAATCAGGATTTGATTTTTGAGTTTTTTTTTCTCATCTCACTCGATTGACAACCGCCAAAATACCATTTCCAACATGTAAAATAATAAGTATTATAAAAATAAAAATATCATTTTAAATAAAGTTCAACTTTTTTTTCTAAATATATAATATAAATGAAAATAATTTAAGCATATATAAATGTTGAATTTTAGTATACTTTTAATAAAACACAAAACATTTCAATGATGTCATTTTATAAAATCGCATCCTTTTATCTTTAGAGACTGTAGTCAAAAGTAAAAGCTTCTCGATAAAGAACCACAAAAACAATTTTTAAAAATATATATTTTCTGAAAATTGGATAAAGTTAAAATAAATGACCTTGATAAGAAAAAAAAAATATATATATATATATATATATATATATATTTATATATATATATATATATATATATATATATATATATATATTTATATATATATATATATATATATATATATATATATATATATATATTTATATATATATATATATATATTTATATATATATATATATATATATATATATATATATATATATATATATTATAAAATTTTAGAATTCTTATATAAAAATATTGATGTATATGTATATGTATATACATATATAGTTTAATAAAAATGTCAAATTTACAAGTTATATTAAACAAAATTTATATTTACTGTATAAATTGAGATGTATAAATATAAAAAATGTCGTAATAAAACTTTACTTCATTTAAATAATAATCAACCATTTTATAAAAAATAAAATATATTAAGAAGCGATAATCTAATCGAATATCGAGTCCGTTTCAATAATTTACGACACGATTGCGAAGATGCTCTTTTAAAATATTCAATTAAATTCAATTCTTTTAATATAGTCAATTATGAATAAAAAAAAAATATCCGCTTGCTAATTCGATTAAACGTTTAGACTACGAATTATTGCATAACACTTTAATATTATGTGCAATAAAAGTAAGTGTCGATATTTATCGAAAGGTCTTTAGCCGATTATTTAATATAAAAATCGTCTTTTTTTTTCTTTGCGCGACTATTAAGAAAATATGTTGATATGTAAAAAAAAGACTAATTTGGTTTTAATGGTGAAGAAAAAAAATTACGACAATAATAAAATGTTACAGTTATATGTATATATTATATGGGAAATATGTTATATGAAAATGACAGTGTAAAAAATTAATCTTGATATTTACAATTTAAAAGACATAATTATGTCCATCGTAATATCAATCATGATATAATAATAATAATGCGGTTTTGAGATTTCTAGACATTCCGAAGTTGTGACGTCAATCATTGGCAATGTTAAGGTAGGTATGATTAGATTTATATTTATATTAATATACAACAATAAATTATCATAGAGTATATAAATATATTATATATTATTTTATTTTATAAAATGCGTGATTAACTTGTAGTGATTTTTCGTATAGATTTCTAATATATTAACCCTTTGCACTCGTATGTTATTACCTATTACATCTAACTTATTATATTTTATCATTTATTATGTTGAATACATCCTAGAGATTTACGATTTATGTAAAAATATTATTTGAATATTTATTTAATATGCAAATGTTTAAATTTTGCAAGAAGATTTCCGATTTGATATTTGAAGATTTGAAGGGACCCCAGGCATGACGTCACATCCCTACCGCTCATTTCTGCGAACCTCATACCGAGAATCCGAAAATCCGAAAGTCCAAGATTTCTTCATATATTTTGGACCTTTTTCCTGGTACTGAGGAGGGCCCAGGATGCCGAAGGAAGGTCCTATGTATGGCGATATCCCGGAATGTATGACGTCACACCTCTAAAAAATTGCCCCATACATTTTGGACCTCAATTGGTATTGAAAATCCGGCCCGGCAGTTGGTATTGAAAAATGTCGGAATATATAGAAGAAACCTAAAATATTATTTATTTAACAATTCTTTTTATATTATATTAATATTATTTTTAAAAATAAGGCAATATAAGTTTTGCTTACGAATAAGGGAAAATTTGTTAAAGTGTTTCCGAGTTGTTGGTAGCGGAGGCTACGTTTAATACGAGTGCAAAGTGTTAAACAATATTATATATTTTTTTCAAATATATCGTTTTATTTTCGAAATTTTCTCATCCGAAATTTTACTAGTACAAAATTGAAATAATTTAAATTTCAGCCATGTGTATTCGTGGACGGTTTATTTACGTCATCCGTAACCACTAATAATAACGTAAACAAGAAAACGTGCAATCAAATAGGCCACCCGGTAAAAAAAAAAAAAAAACACTAGATATCATAGATGAGAACGCTCAACGCACCGGACATTCCGTTTCGACGTTCGACAATTAACCGACGAAATTAAACCGCCGGGACGACTACTGTCAACCACCGAGTGTGGGCTGTCACGGTACAGATTTTATTATTATTATGTATATATATATATATTTTTTCATTTTGAACTTTTATTTCACAACAGGTGGATCGTACGTCTTCTTGTAATAACGGCCCACGCTCTTCCATCGGTTTGAACGGATGAATGGAACAAAGTTGCGCAAGTTTCTTATAAATCTGCCCACAAGGCCGTCATCGATGCGGCAGCGAAACACTTAGACGAAACTGTATCGATATATATATATATATATATATATATATATATATATATATATATATATATAATAGTCTATTCTTGTCTTTATCGAAGTAGTGTATTGTCCTGTATAAATTAAACGTCGATGGACGGGCGTGATTAAGGCACCCACTTTGACACACAAGTCACCTTGTGGATATAAATTATTATGAAATATAAAAAAATATTATTACATTTAATCGTTTACTTATGCTGGTTTTATTATATATTATTATTGCAAAATTTCATTAAAAAACTTAAAATATTTTATAAAAATATTGTATAGCTAGTAACACTAAACACACACACACTGAAATTGTAAAAATGAACAACGTCTCTATATTATCGTATCGCGAACGATCGAATGAAACGTATACGAGATATAAAAATGTAGAATTCGATCCAAATTACACGATAGAACTTTTTACATGTAGCGAAATAAAAATTTAAAGTGTTACGTGTCGCAACAGTGGTCAGACGCTGTGCTTTTGCAACAACGAGCTTTCACATTAGACAGGAGCTTGATTAATGGCCGTTTAATTGCTGGCATGCCTGGTAAAATTCAGCAATCGATGTACGAATTGCGGAAAAGAGACAAAGAGGTCGATAAATAAATCGGTAAAAATTACAAATAATAATAATAATAATAATACACGGGGACCGTCGTTCAGTTTCGACTGATATGAATGAGTACATCAAATTTCAACTTTTTATATAATAGCTAACACTATCATGTTTTTTTTTGCTTACATAATATATTTCTTTTTAATGAATTTATATAAATCGTTGATATAGCTCAACAAGTGGGACATTAGATTATTATGGTGATATTAGAATGTAATATTATTATATTCATCTAAAAACTGTTACGAAAAACAAAAAACACGAGGAAAAAATCATCATTAAGGTTGACCGCGTCATTATTATTCGCTCAATTTAACACAGTTCGGTAAGTCTTGTTTGGCGAATTTTTTTTTCTTTTTGGGTCACACTGCACGCACGTGGCTCCCGTAATCGGATACCGAGTGACCCAGAAAGTTGCGCACGCGAACTATCATATTAAAAGCTTTAATTAATTCGTCGCAATACTGAAACGGCAACAATTACTTTTCGAAAGAAGAAAGAGAACAGTTAAACAGTCAATAGTCGTGATTACGACAAATGAACTATTTTAGTACACCGTTTATGTTATATTCGATTTTAAAATATACGAAGCTAATATGTGATATCAATTGATTTGATGTGATAATGTATTAAAAGTAATATAAAATGAAAATTTTTAGATATAAAATTTAGAACTATAATAAAGAAAATAATGATTATGATAAATATAATTATAAATATACTAATATATATATCGGCATCGTTTGAATTTTTAATATAATATATAAAAAAAACTTAGTCTTTTTATTATGTTATATATTTTCTATGAAAATTGCACACATATATAACGATGTAAAATTAATATCGAACCGATGTAAATGGATCAAAACACTAGTATCACCGTGACTAATTCGATATTTGCATCGAATATACCGTGCATAATTATAAAAAAAAATGCACTGGATGAAAGGCTGCATTTACTGTCGATGTGACCTGCTATCGGTTCATATATTTTTTTTCGTCTGTTGATCATCGATTTCATATTTAAAATTCGACGTCTAAATCCGTTATATCAAAATACATATATTAAATTCAATATAATATTACACACACATACATGTGTGTGTGTGTGTGTGTGTGTGATGGACGCAATTGTGCCGTGACATAACACGTCTAATCGGGCGTCACTTTATATTATAAATTACGAATATTTATTATATGTTATTTTGGTACGCGTGCAAGAATAGGCGGCGAATAGTAAAAACGTCGTATGTGTCACGATTTGATGGCCGAAAATGCGCAGAAACGTCATGTCTCGCACTTCTGATGTGTAATTTCGAATGTCGAGAAGTGATCGCTGTGTACGAATGAACGGAAATGGTCGACGATTTGTATTTCTTACGGCCAAAAGTGATATGAAAAAAAAAGCGGCACCTAAATATATTACGGCTCCGAGAGTGTAGTTCTTTTTCATTTTATTAAATTCAACTTTAGAGCTAAGTAATGAAAAAAAATAATATATAAAAAATTAAATAAATTGTGGAAATAAAAGTTATTTTTAAAACATTCTTATGAATTTTAATGTTGAAATTAATTTATTATATAATTTATTGCATATATTAATAATATTTCAAAGTATTACATTGATGACATCTACAATTTAAAATTATATAGTATGTAATAATCGCATATAAAATATATCACGGATTAAAATCTGCAAACTTAAAGATAAATAAGATATGTTAATATAAGAAACTTGTATACACGTATCTAATATAAATTATTATATTGTTGAAAGTAATCATTCTGTAAAAGGATTACATATCTTAGATATTTTTTTCAAAAATGAATTAAATTTTTTATCCACAATTTGATTGAATATTGTCTACAAGCGGAATTTTAACCAAAATCATGAATTATGATAGTGGAATTGATTATTTTATCGGTAAATTAAAATGCAAATTAACAAAAAAAACTATACATTAAGAAATATATATATATAAACTAAATTAAAATAAAAGTTGTAAAATTTGATTGAATATTTTAAAAATTAATTAAAAATTCTCGTCAAACTATGCAAATATCGTACAATATCTCATATCCAAAAATTACACTTTATGTTTATAAAATGTATAAAAAAAAGGCGGCAATTAAATTTAATTTGCAATATTTTTCCGAAAGAAAAAAGGAACAACATCTAAAAGATTCGCTGTCGTCAATTTTCATAAATCGAAAATAATTATACATCGTCTGGCGAAGCAGAAATTTCATATTTACGACTTCGCCACGTAGCAATCGAGTTTTCCTCGCTATATTTTCAACAATAATAATAATAATAATATGAAGAAAAAAACATTCAACAATAAATACGATCGGTAAACTGAGTTTATAATCGAAAAATCAACAAGGCATCGCATAGAAATTAACAAAAACAATAATAGTAATAAATAAATAAATAAATATACGAACATTGTGTTTTGAAGACACGTAACGTATTACGAAGATCGATCGTATGTCTTTTCAACGAAAAGGATGTGTTTAAAAACACGAAGCGTCATAATTTTTTGACAATAAAATATGCCGTTCTAACTAGTGATGACGTAATATTTTAGATCAGCGGTTTCACAAATGTGAAGATTTTTTTTACCTAGAAAATAATATATTTCATATTTTATATATATATATACTATTTAATCGAATTTGATTTTGATCAATAAGATTGATTTTTTTTGACGTACAAAAATATTAAATAACGATTTTTATTATTTAATATATAATAAAGTTTGAGTTTTTTGAAGAAATATTTTGTTCAACGAGGATAAATGATTCAAACAAATTTCCCACTATTATAGTGATGATAAAAATATTTCATTTTCATATATATATATATATATATATATATATATATATATATATATATATATATATATATATATATATATAATGAAAATTTTAACGGTTACATCTTGTTTGAATACAAAACATAATATAAATATATCCGTAAAATCTGCACACAATTTATAATGTAAAGGATATAATAAAATACGTCGCCTATCTGTAATCGATACTATAAGCATTATAAACATAGAACGTGGATGTAAATCGAGTCCAATTAACATTGTTATTGAACAAACCAAACGAAAAGACAATAAAAAGAATCGGCAATGTTTTTGCGACGCGACGTCAACGCAAAGCGCCCGATCAATTAATCATTTGGGCGCGGATCGAAGATATCGCCTTCGTCGAATTGTTACGATTATTATTTATAATAATAATAATAATTTATTATTAATAATAATGCTCTCGATATTGTGTTACGTGTCAGCGTATAAAATCGTATCGATTCGTGTTTCAAAATACGCATCGACGCCTCGCCGATGAGTGATGATGAAACCTTTTCGCAGTCGATTAATCGCTTAAGCCAGTTGTGCTTAACATTTTTCGCAATCGACACGTTCGGATCTTTAATTGATATTGTGTTTCGCATTTCGAGTGCTCGCCATTTTATAACGATTTTGTTTATTGGTGGTTCAATAAACGTAAAAGCAAAGCGGCGTTGATAGATTTAATCGAATGTTTTTTTTTTAATAGAAATACGAAAGAAGGAAAAATAGAATACAAATAAAAGTTAAAAATATAATAAAAAATTAAAAATTTGTATTTTTAAAAATGATTGTTAAAATAATAAATTTAATAAAAAAATATATATAAATTTATAGTTTTAATATAGCATTGATAAATTTCCTGTAAGAAAATCTTAGTGTAAAAATGATTTATTAAATTTATTATAAATCGATATCCATTGAATTTTTTCACTTTTAGATATTTTAATTTGCGTATAAATTAGAATATATAATAAAAAATAAGATGTAAAATTATGAAATAATTCTTTTCTCACAAAATTTCTACAAAAAAAAGTATATATTATTATAACATATCCAAAATAAATTTGAAATTATTGAATATCAAGACTATATAATTGATATAAGTATACATATATAATAAATAATTTATATCATATATCATTAGCAGTCAAAAAAAGCAAAAATCACGCCATAATCGTAAATGATGGATCGATGGTAAATCGAATAAATGGTATCTAAACGTCAAACTATAAAAGCAATTTATCGTCATTTTTGGAATACGTATGATTATTTTCACCATATTTAAAAACACGCGATATCATAGAAATACATCTATTTTGTAATTTTTATTCCTATTTTAAGAAGAACAACTCCATATTTTATTTTACGTAATAACGCGGCGCACAATGATTGACATGATTGAAAATCTGATATATTATTAACCTCAATAAAGCGATAAAAATATTAATATTAATAACTTTATACGACCGATTTCACCTTTTGTCTTTTTGGCGTTTTCCAACGATTTACACCATACAAATGTCAATTAGATCCGATCAAAAAAAAAAAAAAAAAAGCAAATTACTATAATTACAATCTATATATCAAGCGATAAAAATCGAAACAATACGATTGAACTCATCACGTTAACGCCTTATAGACGACGAACAACATATAACAATAAAAATCGACCGAGGCAATATCATTCGTAATAAAAATAAAAAAAAGCGTGGGTTTTCGAACAACTTTTTCATATTCAAAATATGGATATGGAATTGCCAATGGCGAGGTTGTCTTTCTATAAACTCTTGCAGTGTGAAGTGGAAAAAAATAATAATATATGACAAAAAATCGCATGTTTATTATTTATTTGTCATCTTTGACGCCTGCTATTATTTTGTTGATATGACACGCCTACGATAAATTTCCAAATGTCAACATTCTCTAATAATTTTGAAGCAGATTTCGAATCCAAAAGTTAAATTTAATTAATGAGATTGTTATTAATAATTATCTAGAAATATCGTTAATATTTATTATTCTTAATAATAGTATATAATAATTATATGAATAAGAAATATACAAAGGTATATCATATTACATTATAGAATAGTTTGACTAGTGAAAAATCAATATAAACGTCTAGACTGTTGTCGTCAAACTACAAACATGTGTACAAAACTATTCAATAAGATATCATATGAATTATATTTCAAATTCTATAAATATTACGTATTTTAATACCAAAATTTTTGTTTTAACCATTTTTAGCATTTTAGAAATTTATATTATTAACCATAGTTTTATTTTAATCGTACGAAATTGAATTGATTAGTGAACCTCTAATATTTAATAAAAATAAATACGAAAATAAAACGAAAACGAAAGCGAAAATAGAAACGAAAATGAGAACAAATTTTATAACGGAAATAAGAACAATAATCTAAATGGAAACGATAAATTACAACAATAGCGCAGTTAAAACAATTTAAACCAGTTCAAGTTGATTTACTTCAAATAATGGTAAAAACGTACGACAAAAATTCGTGATATTTTTTTAGGATTTCATAGTGTCAATGTTTTTAGGTCAACAAATTATTTTTTAAAAAATATTAATGATACAAAAATAACAAATTATTATAATTTTTAGTATACTTTTTTTAATTATTTATATTTCAAAAACATCATAATCACAGTGTATTTAGAATTAATGAATTGGATGACAATTCGATTTGTGAAACAATTTTACGATGCACACTAAGAATATTCATAATGATCACGATTAGAAGAAAAAAAAAATGAAGTCCGTATCAAAAAGGCGATTCAACGGAAGAAGAAAAAAAACAGAAGCCATTTCCACCGAGGTCATTGTGCACTGGAAACGTGGCGAAAAAAGGCCATCAAAGAAAAACGGGTCATCGACTCTGTGAAGCAGCTCGTTGTGAATGTCAAGGTTCCGCGAGACGAGTCATCTTTTTTTGGCGAAAGGGGGTTTCCTTGTTGTCCGAATCGCATTTTCGCCGCTTCCGGTCCAAGTAGATGAAAAAGACACGTATCCACGACGATAATCGACGATCGTGCAAAAAGTGTGTCAGTGGGTGCGGCGGCTCTTTGGTCATTCACTACCTGAATAAATTAAGAGGCCACCTGCTTATTTGCTCGTCGACTTCGGTCTTTTTAGCGGTCGGTTCGAGGTAACGCCTCTTATCGCCGCCGCTGAGAACTTGCATCTTCAATGCGAAGTCAATTTGTGACGACGACTTTATATTATATATGAATATATTTTGTATATTATAAAAATATATATGTGTGTGAAACGATCTTTCCGCGAAAGAAAGAAAGCGCTCCTTTCGCCGTTCGAATAGCATATTTATATACGAACGAAAGTTTTCGAAGAAGACGTGCAAATAACTTCGAGTGTCATCTGATTTGAAAAAATCTAAAACGATAAGGTGTACAACATTATATTGAAATCTATTTTTTTAACACAGAACTGGTGATTACTAAGTATGGTATAATATAATAATTTGTAATTCGAAGAACAGTAATCAATCACTTATCGTGGGGGTTACATTCCAAGATCACATGTGATAAATGGATATTAATAAAACCCTCGAATCATCAAAAATACCGCGATATTTTAAATATTTTTTTTATAAAAACTCGCGAAATAACGAGTCAACGATAAATAAAACACGAAATGGCGAGAAATCACTGTGATCGTATAAAATTATAGTGCAAATCAATTATAAATTATAAACTTATTTAAATTAAATTAACTTAGAGCACTTTCATAATTAATCAATATAATTATTATATCACCTTATTAAAATTAATTATATATTAATAATGAAAAGAAAAAAATTCAAGCAATTCAGACCAAACAATAATACTTCATAAGACAACCTTCGTTATTCCGACAATTTCGAATATTTAAACGTGCTAGACGTTGAAAATCAGTTAATGTGACCGCGATTTGATTTACGAGAAATGCTCAAGAGTTGAGGTCCTCGCAGAATATATAAAAATAATGAACATGAAACATGTCGAAAAATCGTCGTAAAATCGCAGATTTACGTCACGAAATGATATATACGACATGTGACAAGTCGTACAGCACGCGAACGTGACCTCTATAACGAGCGCTCGTATAACGAGGCGCGATTAGCGTAATACGAATAAAAATTGCACGCGTATGTAAAAATAGAAGCCTCGTTATGTAGCATTGAAAACGACGTCGTATATTATTATATTATATTATATTATATATATATATATATATATATATATATATATATATATATATATATATATATACGCTTCAATGTCTACCGAGAACAATTATAATATATACTTGTAATGATTATTATTTTTTTTTATTGCCTTATAGTTGCATAAATACATTAGTAATGCTGAATTGAAACGTCGCTCGAGAATGATTAGAAATTTTGTGGCATATAAAAAATCGTATTAATATTTATTAGTGTGACATTTATATATGCGCTATTATTATTTCGTATGTCAATTCAATAATAAAAATAAAATTGATGTTGATAGTGAAAAAAGTCGATTTCAATTTATAATGTAACGAGGTAGCAGTGTCGTTATAAAAAATAATAAGGTTACAGAAAGTTGGTATAATTATATATATGAAGTAATTAATTTACATATCTAATTTTAACATGTAAAACAAAAATGTAAATTAATTTGATTATAAATATTTTGCTAATCTAGACTACTTAATATTGTAACAATGTTTAATAATTTAAGGCGGTTAAATCTAATGAATCACGTGATTAAAGTGAATGAACGATATATTATATAAATATTGTATAGGATTTAACCGTTAAGCGAAAACATCATAATACTAATAGATCAACTAAAGTAACTGTAACAAATGATAAATAATAGATAAAATCGGAAAGTTCAAAAGGTTCACTATTATAAATTCAGCACTAGAATCGAAAATTGATCGTCAAAAAGGCATAATAATGAACCGGACACGGATTTTAACTCAAAATTGCATACATTCTATCCACACTATGTCGATATATAAGCGTGGTTAAAACGGAAAGAAGTTAAACCGGCATACTTAAAAACGATCGCAATTTACTATTTAATGTAAAACTACAACAATGTTGTTGTAGTGGCGATTTAATGAAGTGGAAGAAATAGTTGAACCTTCGTGTCGCTTTCGTATATCGAATCTAACCATTATATTATTAACATACAACTCCTATATTAATATATATATATATATATATATATATATATATATATATATATATACCATATATATATACACAATATTTTGCTACTAGATATTGTATTAGTTTTATGTATATAACATATAGTAATGAAAAAGTAACAAGAATAGGTACACATTTATTTTATGGTATCTAATTTGAATATAGGAAAGTATTATATTATATATTTAAATATACGTTTTGATTAAAATAAGAGCCGCATTCCAGTTTTTCAGATTATAATCTGAAAGAAACTGGATAAAAAGTATGTATATATATATAAAGTGAAATTTACTTAAAATCTTAAAAAAAATGAAAAATTGAATATATTTCTATAATAAACTTTCATCTCAGACTATATATACATATAATAATAATAATAATAATAATATATAAAATAATATAATATCGGGTGTGTCCGCGTCCGCATGACCCTGTTCCGAGGTTCGGTCCTGAATCTGCTCAGCATTTATGTACCGTTCGAACGGCATACACTAAAATAAGAACACCATGTGTATATATGTATATATATATATATATATATATATATATGTGTGTATTACTCATCGATACATTAATACCGGTAATATGTTGTCTAGGTAAAAGGTTTTGTCTTCCCTTTTAAGCGCGGCCGGTTAACTATAAGGCGGCTATTATCATTTCGCCGTTCTCGTTATAATCGCTTAATTGGAAAATTTGCCGCGAAACTTGCGTGTATATACTGAGACCAATATTGCAATTGTACCGCATTATTATTAATTAATTCGTTCGATTTTGAAAACGTGCACATAAATCGTAGCGCATAATATTTTAAAAATAATCCAGATATATCGGTGAGATGATTTTTTTTTAAGTGACGAAATATGTATAAATAAATATATATATATATATATATATATATATATATGTGTTATGGAAACGTTGCATCGATTTATTTATAATGTGCTATAATATAAAATTGAAATCGCGATGATGAACACGAGGTGAACAACTGACCGAGCAGTTAATTTTGTTGACTGTCGACCGCCAATTATTCATATTTTCATGTTAATGCATGCGTATACTATATATATATATATATATATATATATATATTTATATTTATATACAGGGTACCGGTCGTTCTTTTTTTGATATTTATTTTTTATTTTAATTTTCGCTCATAAATCGGACACGGTTCGCCTTATTTGCAACCGGATAGTATCAGCGGCGATAAAAATAAATATGAATTTTATTATTTATATAATATATGCGAAACGAACGAACAAGAACACTATATAGAAAATTAAGGGTAGAAAGATGCCGTGTAACCATTTGTGAATATTTCACTTTTATCGTGCAATATAATAAACGTAAAAATCGATTTCAATATTGAGAGATGTTTATTTATTAACAATACAAAACGATCGTTTTCATCCTTTGTAATAAAATGACATGTTTATTGTTCTATTTATTTCTATAAAAAACTAATGTATGATAGTTATACTACTTTTTGATAAGCAAAAAAAAAAAAAAAAAAGATTTTCATAGATATTCAGAAAAAGTATTACTGAAAAAAATTTAAAAATTGTTTTGAAATACTGAAAATTTCAAAGTCGTTTTTAATGCTATTCGTGTTTCGCATAAAAAAATACGTAACATTGTATCAATAATGCGTATTTTTTTATTTGTTTTTATTTTACGAATAAAAATCTATTATAAATCACAGCGTATCGTCAAATGAACCCGATAAATTAAAAGCAAATCGTGTATCGCCGCCCTTCGTTCGATCGATATTTTTCATTTTCGCCTCTAACGAACGGAATTTTTCGATTCGTACTCATTTTTGGCTGCAAGGTGAATTCGATATTTCAAAAGTCGTAACGAAAAAAAAAATCGTACAACCTCCGAAACGATAATTCACTATTGACACGGTTCAAGATTAAAAATTGTACGGCGATAAAGTGCGTTATTATTGAACGCGATGTCGATTTGTTAACGTCCAGTTTCGAAACATCGACCGATGGTCAGTTAGAATTCTTAAATTTTTTTCATTTGTCGTTAAGTTTTATCTATTTATATTTTTCAACCGAGCAAGCTAATTTGATTGTTTTTCGTAATTGAAATAATGACTCCATTAAATATAGTATCATTCGAATAAATTGATTATAGTTTAATTCGAGTAAACCGGGTTAAAAAAAAGTTTCCAATCGAATTGCGGTTCATTAAAATTTTTGCTATTATAAAATAATCATTAATATTATTCATCAGAAAAATCTATCATTAATTATACATAAAAAAATAATTACCATTAATTTGAACAAAAATTAACGTGAAAATCGTTTATAAATGTAATGATTTCAAAAAATTAATTATTTATTAAAATAATAAACATTAAATTTATAAAACATATTTTTCTTGTTTCGAATTAATTAATCACATAAATGATTAATGTGTAATAATCGAAATAATTTTAATATGGAATATATATTATAAAAACAGATACAACACATTTGTACAAAAATAATAATACTGAACAAATAAGCGTCATTCGAAGTAAGACAACGTTATTTACATTGAATATAAAATATATAGTAATGAAACATTATCCAAATAAGACGATTTGAAAACCGAGCGAAATTATTATATGAAGTCGGTCGTTGTTACCATATCAATATTTGCTTAACCGGACAAGAAAGGCTTTGCGATGATTAATAAAGAGCGCACTTCGAGATTGCTATCGTTGACAGTTTGGAAATAAATATTGCGTACCGAGTTTGGCTCCAGAGACGAGTTAGCGATCTGTTTTTCATATAATATGAAATGTTCACGTGCGAGCGAACGAACGAGAGTGCAAAACGAACGTTATCCGTGTTGAATATTATAATAAATCATCAAAGAAAAAAATATAAATAAATAAGAAATTCATATATGTGTGTGTGTGTGTGTATATGTATGTATGTATGTGTGTGAAAATTAAATAGTTTAGGTCAAAAATTAATTATATCAAATTTATAAAGAAAAATTTCAAAATATCACATCAAACATAAACTTTAAATTTATGATTAAAAAGAAAGCCTAAAAAATTCAATATTTATAAGAAAAGTATAGAAAAATATTTTTTTTTAATATTCAAATATAAATATAATCAGAAATATTTATAAAATACATCATGAATGTAAAATAATATTTTCATTGAAAATTTTGGCTTAGAAAAAGTAAAATCATAAATCAAAAATGATGTTTTTTGTTTCATAACGGAAGATTGAATTGTAAAAAAAAAATACGTTAAATAAACAATTATAGTTAAATTTATAGTTTTTCACATAAATCATTTGCCATTTAATATTTCTGTTAGCTAATAGAAAAAGAAACAATAATAATAATAATAATAAAATAAACATTCTAAAACAATGATCGTGTCCGAAGTAAAAACCGCAATCTAATGCACAGAAAAAAAATGTGAATTTTAAAAATTAAAGTAAAAATTACAGTTTAACAACAATCATAAAAATATTTTTATTAAGTCGAATCAATAGAAAAAATATTTAACAAACATAATAAATTTCATATAAAAATATTATCTTATACTGAAATATTAATATATTTATTCGCTCGAATGAAATATAAATATTTCTTTACGGAACAATAGAATATAAAAAATAACGATAAATCAAATTGATGACATGCAGTGAAGTCGAGAAAAATTAAAAATTATTATTCTACTCATATTATAAATTGCATAGAAAATTGGCGACATTAAAAATATATCCTGAGTATTAAAAAATAAAATTTTTATATATCTCGGGCCACACCGAATACAAAAAAGCATATCCAGTTAGCGAATAAATAATGAAGAACATTTTTCATGATCACATTAAGAAGACAAATAATACAATGATGAATAGGATAATACTAATAAAATTTACAGATAATAAATAAATATAAATCCGAATATTTTTGGATGCAGCAACAAATATTTATTTATATATAATCCAAATGTTACATACGATTAAACAAGTGCTTATGATTTTTTTTGTTATGCCTTTATATTATATTTTAGAAAGTTGATCTAAAATTATGATATAACCTTCAAAAACAATGTGTTCTATACATAATGTTAACACGATATGTACAAATTATTACATTAAATATGTAATCTTGATGCAATATCCTGTATAAAAGCTCATTATTTTTTATAATAAAAAATGTGTAAACAAATTTTTTACGATATTTTAAAAGGTTGTTGTTTTAAAACTGATTTAATTTTATAGACAAATTTCTAATTTTATAAATATGTTTTATTTTTTATTTTTAGAATATTGCAATAATTGTTTTTTTTTAAGTTATCAATATGAAGAATTAATTTAGAATCATTTTAAACTTTTTTTTTCTATGTGAAATATTTTTTTGAATCTTATATCAAAATATATTTCGGTTCATATATCAAAAATACTCGATATCGCTTAAAGGAAAGAGTAATATGATTAATAAAATGAAACGATTTAATTGCGATAAATCGGATAGAATTTAATTTTATCGAAAGCTATATATATATATATATATATATATAATGGAAAAAAATGTGTCAAAAACAGTTATAATATATATTATATATATATAATTTATATTGAGTTAGGTCGTCGACATAAACAGTTATATGAGGACAATTGGAGCGTGTTTGCCCTTAGCACAAGGAAGCGTCATGCTTTCTGAACCGTAGCTCGATAATATTCTACGACGGGATCGATTGCACGCATCGAAAATAATCGTAAAAAATAAATATATATATATATATATACATATTATATTATTATAAATACGCGTGCGATAATAATGACGGTGCTGTATGAAAAACAAAAAGGACATCGTAAAAAGTGAGGCGCGCGAAGGACGACCAGTTGAACTCAATGATGGCATCGATAAAATGCGAAACAAATGGAACGAATACGGAGAACTTCACTTGTATATTATAATATGAAAAAATAAAGTATATTCTTGATGTGATTAATGTCTTATTTATACTTTAATATTGTATAAATATGACACAACGTGTATTTCAGAATATATGCAAAAAGATGAATATTGGAAATGAATCAATGAATTATATAAAATTGTAGTAAATTAGAAATTATTATATTTTTATATAGAAAAGCGTTAATCTTCTGTACCTATATCAGAATATATTAAAAATGTACTTAAACCGAGTAAAAATACGAGCCGCATTTATTATTTGCAAGGCAAACGGAAATCGTTAAAGTGAACAGTAAAACGGTAATCATAGTCATCATCATCATCATTATTATTATCATCTCGGAATATTCTTCGATATATATATATATATATATATAGAGTGGAATTGTTTCTTATACATGTATTTATATGATAATATATAAATGTGTAGATTTTTTACGATCGAAATGGTAACGATAAAAGTCGCCTTTTTCGCACGTAAAATGCGTTTTTATTGAGCGATTAAAATTGGCATATTGTCGTCTTTTAAAAATCGATACAATTCACTTTGCATCCAATTACATAAATATTATATTTTATCGCTCGAAAATATTGACTTTTTTACTACTTTTTAATTGCAGTTTAAAATATAATTCTTATTTTAACAAATTCACAGCTGTACATATTCCATATGTACAATTCATCTTATTATATCACAAATTAAGACATCAATTAAATATTCAATATATAAAAAAATATTTTGTTATTAAAAATTATATAAACGCTTTTTTTCATCATAAAAAAGAGATAAAATTAAAAAAAATATATTACATTCATCAAATATAAAAATTATGAAAAAATAAATTATATTATGAAGTTTTCATATAAAAATATTAAAAAATAAGATTATCCTATTATGTCTTCGACTTTCATAAATTTCAGTTAAAAACACTAAAGAAACGATAAAAATGAATATAAAACGTTCAACAGCATCCTTCGATAAACACAGAGTTTCCTACATGTATTTTTATACGTTTTTTTTTTTGAATGACAAAACTATCGCAATAAAATGGAATAATATCGCCATCGAATAATTAAAAGCGAGTTAAGATCACACTAAATAAATTAACAAGTTGGCGCCTTCGTATCTAAATAAATGGCGAACCTGTCATGTCGATAATTTATTGCGCATAAGAAATCACCTCAGCATAATTTACACAATTTAATATATTATATTATATATATATATATATATACATATACGCTACCAGTGCGAATGAAAATTAAAAAAATGACTAAATAAACCACCATAGAAAGCCTCACTTTACGAAAGCTTCACGCACATATGTATATACTATTATATGAAATAATATAATATCGGTTACACGATAGTTCGGCATTCGGTTTAGAAGACGAAGCTTTCGATTAATTGTACCTGCGGGCAACTTCTTAATAGGCGTTATATTTCACGCGAACACGTACAAAACTATAAATCAGCCCATAGAGCAGAGGCCGGTTCGGTGTGAAGCCATTTTAGGTAAATTAATTAAGATAACGAATGCTCGCAGCGGATTTCTAGTTCGACTCCCGTGACAAACCGCTGCGACAATTTGTAACCGATATGTAACGGGACACAGTTAATCGGTTTTCACTAGAAGCAAATTCTAAATGATTATATTTTTCGTTTTACATATAAAAATCGATATAAAATTTTAATTGTTCCCCGATCACCGTATTCGTCTGATTTGGCTCCGTGCGACTTTTGGCTATTCGGCAAACTCAAAAAGCCAATGCGAGGACGCCGTTTTGATACGATTGAGGAGGTAAAAATCAAATCGATGAAGGTCTTGAAGGCTATACAAGAAAAAGACTAATCAAACTGTTTCGAAGACTGGAAAAAGCGTTGGCAAAAGTACGTTTTATCGGGCGAGGATTACTTTTAAGAATAAAATAATGAAAAAAAATTACATTTTATAAACAAATTCACTATACTTTTTGATCACAGCGTTATGTATACAAAATTTTAACTGGAAATGATCGAAAAATCGATTACAAAATTTGTCCCAGAGAAACAAAACAACAAACAGTGCAATCCTATTTTTTTTAAATAGCATAATGAAAAAAACGATAGAATTAAAAATTATGTTATTACTATTACTTTCAATATGTATAATATATATGATAATAATATTACATCGAAATTACATTAAGGCGTTTTTAAATATTCGCACGTAAAAGCGTTACGTCTTCGCAACAATTCGCGTAGAACGCGTTCGAAAATTTGAAAGTTTATTACTATGGGAACTTGTATCGGATTGTTTTACGAGGCGAAATATCACTAAATAAAAAAAAGGTGAAAAGTTCGAAAAGTGAAAAAAAAATGGTAACGATTATATTATATGTTTGAACATAACCGACGGTAACGAGTCGTATCGATTATTATCGTGAACGGTAATTTCCCAACATTTCATAACAAATGATTGTTCATGGTCAAATGTAAAGAATTTGCACTTGTAAGCTCAGACAAATTCATTGTTTTTATTATAGAGAGATATTGATCTCTTCATTTTTTTTAATGCCCGCAAACTCAGAGTTATTTATTCGTGTATGTATAAAAAAATTTAACATATTATAATATAATTCGAAAACACGATATCGATTTTATAAAATGATTAAGACAATAAATGTTTGGCATTGTATATAAATTTTCATGTACATATTAATATTATGCATTCATTGAAAACAAATATAAATAAATATATTATATAAAAAAGAAACATAATGACAGAAAAAAATAATGATTTTATATATATATATATATATATATATATATATATATATATATATATAAATCATAAAAATAAAAGTAAAACGATAAAAAATTAACGCTCATCCTGATAAATTTTTCGGTCAAGGGATTTTATGACTGAAACTCATCAGCAATAAAACGAATTTACAGTGACATGAAAATATCTAATTGACGATAAATTTTGAACAATTCCTTTTATTGCGGTGCCTCGTAATAAATATACAAGACAAAAAACATGCACTTTGTCCAAAAAAAAAAAATATGTATAAATTTTAGCATCTCCATATTTTTTTTTCACTGTCGACGTTGCAAACGTTAAAAAATTATGATGATATATTGAATCAAAGGTATTTCTCAGCGATAAAGCATTCCTTCACTTAATTATTTATATAAATTTATTTCAATTTATAAGATTAAAAATAAAATTGTTGTAAAATTAAGTCTCTAGAAACGTTCAAATAGATTTAGATTATTGAAAAAAAAAATATAATTAATAATATAGACAATATGAAACACTGACAACTTTTCATGCAGCACTTAATGTGATTCGTAAACCTAAAACATGTATGATTGTATTTATTGAGGTCGATTAAAATTTAACATTTTTCCGGAATGTAAGTTTTATGAGGCTGACATGAACGATTTTAGAATGTAACGAATATTTTCTCGTGTTTAACACGACAAGACGAAGGTTTTGGCGGTCATGATTTTTGTATAATCGTCTATCAAAAAACCATTACGAAAACGACAAACAAACAAAAGTACACACAAACGCCGATAAATAAATAGATAAAACGTGTAGATTTCATTTTTATATACTCGATTTGGTTCATAAAATACAAATATTGTGTAATGAAAAAAATCGATATAAATTTATCACATTAATAATAATAAATTATATAGTAAACTGGAAAATATGTCTTATAATAAAATACTGTTTTTTTTTGATAATTTATATTCTTAATTATTTCATGTCATTATTTTTATAATGAAAGTAAAACTTTCTTTATTTTTTTACATTAATCTTACGTTATTTGACGGCATGAAAATTAGCATATAGATGGTGCACTGAGGTTTGAACCCGAGACCTTACGGATGGTCTCGGATTATTGCAATAACGAATAGCGGAAATATGACTGAATTTCGATTTTTAATTGATAATTGCAAGCGAATCGCAGATACGGTGAAGCGATCACGTTTTCCGAGCGCGCTTTCGAAACGGGAAATTTTCGAGAACCGCAAATTGTCATTTTCGAAAGTGAAAAAATAATGTACGCGGTCGTTGTGCCGTGACGAGATTTCCATCTCGAGTCATTAGGTTGAAGAAAAGTAAAAGAAAACCGCAGTCTGACCTCTTCTTTCGTCATTTCGTAAAAGAAAATTTTCAATTAAAGCACTTTTCGAAAATCGCTCGGAAAAATATTCCAAATTTGTATTCACTATAAGTCGACTTGTTTACAAGAATTTTCCGTTGTAATGTAATATTTATTTATTTAGAAAAACGAAAGCTTGAGCTTTATCATTATTGCTCTGATTGCTAAGAACGGTCGGTTGTAATCATAATTAAATAATTTCTTCGATAATTATATGCAAAGAAACACAGCGCTTATTTAATTTTGTGTAGTTATTTCAAAAAAAATATTGAAAAACGAATTGCGGAGAATGTAAATATAAATGAAGGGTTGCACATAACAAGTTCCAATATACGAGCTTTCGGTAAAACGTCAAACTGCCGCATATATTTAATAGGATTATGTAATTCGTAATCTACAATTTAAAACATCCACAGAACCCATTAAATTTTAACGATTGAAAATTTTATGGCAAAATGAACAAGCGTGGATATTTTACGATAGTAATTTTCATTTTTGTCATATAACTTAAAAGTGGAAAGTTTCTATTTCGAATTAATATACATTAAGAATCCAAGAACTGTACGCGATTAAAAACATTCATCGTAAAATAAATAATTAAAATTTACGATTATTTTTTTAATTATGAGAAATATATTATTAAAATTAATAATGATCGAATAATTCTAATCATATATACATTTATAATATAGTATACATACATGAAATTTTAAAAAAATATAAAAAGTATTATTTTTACACGATAAAAATAATTTTTAATTATGTTTTGTTTTGTTTATTTAGAAATAGCATTAATTGAAAAACGAAATTTTCTTTTATGTGAAAAGATATCAACGAGTGTCATATTTCCAAACCCGTGTCGCACAAACTAATAAAAGAAAAATAGAAGAAAAAAATAAAGAGTGACAATGACAAAGAATGGGGTCGTTAAGACGACGAAAACGAAACATTTAAATTTATACGGCGTAGAAAACAATTCTTATTGTTATGGCTGACTAGTGATATATGACAAACGAATAACGAACAACCGAGAAAAGACGAACATAATAAGCATTGTCCCGCGAGCGCTTGAACGTGAATATATTCAATTGGAGTCGAACGAGCAAAAAGATACAACATATTTACAATATATATATATATATATATATATATATGTTTGTGTGTGTGTGTATTCAATGTACAATATATTTGTGGCATTCAAATATCTAAAAAAGATAGACATTTGGCGGTGTAGTCTAATCAACGTACGGAAGGAAAAGAAGCGAAATAAGCACGAGTTCATAATTATGTAATGTAACGCTGTGATCAAAAAGTAAAGTGAATTTGTTTTTAAATTGTAATTTTTTTATTTATTACTCCAAATCAATTTCATCACCTTCAAAATAATCTCCGTCCGATAAAACGCATTTTTAACAACACTTTTTCCAGTTGTCGTAACAGTCGGAATATCATTTTTCCGATATAGCCAAAAGCCGCACGGAGCCAGATCAGGCGAATACGGTGTTTGCGATTCGAGTTTAGGAAATAATTAAAGTTTTTGACAATCCCACCAACCTAGAAAAACAAATTACAATTTACCTGCCTTCCTAATGCCCGGGAGTTTTAAATTACAATTTCACCTTACTTTTTGATCACAATAATATGTAGACCTTTGCATAAAGTATAAGAGAATATCGCCTATTAATTCATTTGGCAGAGATCGTTGAACGAATTTCATGCTGTGAACATAATAAACGTTTACTCGTTAATTTAAGACGTCGTTCACAATACGTTAGTCGTCGGATAAACTCTGTGTTTAACGATAAATATAAGGCGTGTGATAATCGAATGTTGAATTCGAATGGAAAAGAAAAGGTTTATATAGTGAGAACGATTAATATTGATCATTAAACCCAGTATTATTCGTTTAATGACTTATAAATTAAAAATATGTACGATATATTTATATATAGTAAGATTAATATTTTCAGAAAAAATATTAAATTAGAAGAGATAATTGATATAGCTGAAATATATATTAAACTAATTGAGATGTACTCATTTGAACTCAGCGATATTTAATTATGATTACAATATAATAGTAATTGAATATAATTACGGCAAACATAAATAATATATTTCGATTGAATATTTAAAATATAGAAAAATGTCATGAAAAGCATTGTTTTCAAGGTCATGTTGTAGAAAAATGAAAACGGCGCTTTTCCGGACAATCGATAATCACATTTTCAAGGGGAAAACATAAGAGAAAACGTTAACGCATTAACAACTTTCCAACAATATCAATTGTTCCATTGCGTAGGAGCATTCAATTACGACATATTCAAGGTAATACTGAATTTGTTACGTCGAAAATCGCATAATCAATCGTCTGCCGACTAATGTCTTAAGTTCACATCGAGAGCAATAATGAAAAAAAAGACATAATAAATAACGATCTACATTTACGACTAAAATAGACTTGAATACTCTACACATGGTGCAACGTTTAAAAGCCTAACGATTATATTAATTCGTCTCGCGAACAGAAACGATTCAATTATTTGTAATAATAATATAATAATAATATATATATATATATATATATATATATATATATATATATAAAGTGTTATTATTATTGAGAGTTTCAATAAACTGGTTGCGACGTGAACGATTACATTTTCTTGAAATTGAAATAACAGTATGCGAAAACGTTCGCGGTTAGCGTTGACAGGTTTAACATAATTACATATGTATTTCTAGCGATTATTATTGAAAACTTTCTTTTGATGAGAAAGCTAGTAAATTGAAAAAACAACAAAGCCAAGTAAGTACATTGAAGAATTTTTCGCTTGTGTATAAAATTGACAATGGATATGTGAATTAAAAAAATAGAAATTGACGATTTGTTCTCATGAATAATTTCATTCGATATTGTAGATTTTCATTTTTTTTTATTAATATAATATAAATTAATATGACAATGAAACTATACACGAATTCCTAGTTTTATATAATATTTCTTTTAATATTTTTATCTAAAGATTAAAATCATCTTAAAAATTTTGATTTTAATTTATATAATCATTTTTTTAAATGTTTTTATATTAAAAATAAATATAAAACATTTTAATTTTAAATTATGAAAATAATAAAAATTTACAATGTTATATATTTCTTCAATGTTTTTTTTATTATGTAAAAAAATTACTAAATAAACGATTGACGATCGAACGTTCAAAATCGCACTTAATATCATATATATATATATATATATATATATATATATATATATATATATATTTATATAATATGTAGTACATCCCAGTCCAGAAATCGAAACTTGGCGCGAACTCGATTTATCGATCCATTTAAAAGGGTGTATAATTTAAATCGATACATAAATGCTAATCGTAAAGCCTGTCGAGTTTACCGATCACAGGCTGACTGCCTATTAAACTATAAGACAATTACTTGGCGGCTTCGAGTAGCGATAAATAAATCTTAAGCGATCTCGCGAAAAGTAGACGATAATTGGCGTCGATCGACACAGCCGATAATTAGATCATGAACAAATAGCCGCTCTCGTATATTATTTACTCGCATACGATATATATATATATATATATATATATATATATATATATATATATATATATATATATATATATATATATATAGTAAGAAAATTAAAAGCGAAAAACGTTTTAATATTGAGTATCGGCGTCATAATTTCCACTCCCCGGATGCTACTATTATGGTATATATTTATTATTATTATAATTATTATATGTGCGCGCGTCTTATGAATTGAATATATGTGTATGTATGAATGAAAAAAAAATGAGATAAAATTTGGCGTATTTTCCGATTTTAATTGTTCACTGAAACAAAAAAAAAATATTGAAAGTAAATCGTGCGAAAATATGGACCGGAAATGAGCGGAGATTGCGAAACGAACGTTGGTTAAATGTCGTAAAATGATTAATAATTCATAATATACTTGGAAGTAGTCGTTAACTGTTTGGCATACATATGTTGAATTAATGTTGTGAAATGATATAAATTAGTTCTTGCGAGTTTGTCTCTTTTTTTGTAAAAGATCAATGAAATTGATTTACCAAATCAATAATTATAATGGTAAAATATAATTTAGATTTATATTAAATTTTAATAATAATTTAAAAAAACTTACATACTTTTGGACCAAAGAATGATGTAATAGTATTTAATTTGTAAAAATTTTCAAAGATGAAGAAACCAAATTTTTACCTGAAAAAAAAAATAAAATAAAAATAATTAATATATAATATAAGCGAATATAAATATTTAAGATTTAATGATATAAATAAATCAATTTGGAGAAATTTCTCGATCCAAAACGATAATAAATCGAACGATCGACAATATACTATTATATCTTGTTTTTTGGAACATTTCCGCAATCGCGTGGGATATTAATTTAATGTTAAAAAACAAAGACAACATATCATTTTGTGACAAAGCAATATGTTGAAAACAAAAAGAAAAATCGTATAGAAACGCGTTTCAATTCATAAAGTCATGGTCGACAAAAAGGAAACAAATACACAACGAATATCTGAATTGTCGAAAATGCGAAAAATGAACAGAAACTTCCTTTCGGCAAACTTAAAATGAAAAAAAAAATTACTATTAAACAATCGAATAATAGAATTTTGCGTAAATATTTTTTATTTTCGTTTAAAATTTGTCGGAAATCCAAGAAACGTTTCGTTATTATTATCATTTCTGCGCAATTCTATTGAATGTCGGTCGAAATAAAATCGAAAAGTCACCTCCTGTCATGTCGTACCCACGAAATACTAAAAAAAAAACTAGGTTTTCGGAACTCATTATATATATATTATTTTTCATTAAAACACAATAAATATAAAAGACCATAAAAACGACCATTTATAAAGCCAACATTTTATATTTAAGTGTTGAATTTATTTAAGACTAATAAAATAGTCCATATAATAATATAAATTAATGTTGAGAAATAAAAAAAACGGACGCAGAATCAATAATGATTCAATGTGAAATTTTTGATCATCAATACTAAAATACACTAGTTTTATTAAAATATAAAAATAATGCAGTATAATGATATAAATTGATAGATTTAATGAAATTTATGATATTATGGAAAAAAATATGTATACCAGAAATTTGATTATTTTTCAAAATAGTTTATATCTGAAAAATAAAACCAGTTGTACATATTTAAAGTTGATAGTCGTCGATTTCGATATAGTCGAAAGCCTCCCAATGACTGGTTACATCGATTTTAATACTAAAAAATGGTCGGTTTCGTGCGTGATATTTACCGGCGTTATTGCGCACTCGGAACGTAAATATTATCGTAAATTATTACGTATGTCGAACGCGGAAAATACGGGGAAAAAAAGAAGAAAACGAAGAAGAAGAAAAAAAAACATATAAATAATATAGTAAAATTGCATTCGTAGAAAAGGAAACTGGCCGTATTACGGTATCGAATAGAATCCCTCGGGTGGTTAAATTACGTCATTATCGGTTGAATCGAAAAAGCATGGATTGCTAATATTTATTACACGTTTAACAGGTTTCGGAAAATTAGTTCTAGAACCGAGATTCTATAAAGATTTTTCGCGTTTCGTCTTCAAATCAGTATTTAAAAATTTCATGACGTTTCTATTTCAAATTTCATAATATGATTTTTTTCTAATATATATATATATATATATATATATATATATATATATATATATATATATATATATATATATATATATATATATATATATATATATATTGAAGACTCATTTCTATAAAGTCAAATCAACACAACTATATCCACAAAAGCAATTTAAAAAAGATTATAAGCATTAATTTATTTTTTATCTTTCAGTTTAATCTTTATATACATAATTATTATATGTGAGTTATTTTATAATTAATCATCTTTTATTTCAATATATTTAGTATTAATCAATATATTAGTTATAAGTTTTGATTTGTATTCAACTTTTTATTTATTATCATATAGAAATATTTAAAATTATCAATAAAATAAACGATGTTTGAGAAGCTAAGCGTTTAAAATCGATGTCGCCCGAGGCTCCATTTCCGTTACGACATAGGAAAACTCAATTTCGCCCTAGTCGTCCTCGTCCTCGTCGTCGCCATTGCGCGGTAAATCCTGGATTAGAAATACGCGGTCACCGTTTTTCTCGCATGTCGTGCCAGCGCTTCTCAATCGTCGGCCGAGAGAGTCGTCGACCCGGCGACCGCTGTCCGACGCCAAGAGCAACAACTAAACCGTCCGACCGCGACGGATTTACGGCTAATAAAACCGAAATTTATGGATACAATGCGAAACGGACCCCGCGATAAACTTTGGCCGAAAATTTTTTTACATATGCCGAGCGTTGAAACGAAAACGCGAAAAAAGAAAGCGGGAAAAAATTCCCGAGTAGAAAAAAATGCGGACAATGTTCGACTCGCGCGAGTTGAATTCGCGCTTATTCACATTTAATATTATATATATATATATATATATATATATATATATATATATATACACGCACCCCGTAAAATATTTGTTTACAAAAAGATTTATTATATCTTTATTTTTTCGTTCAAAAATTATTGCATTCCTATATAATCATAATATTTTGACACTAAAATTAATGAAAATTTATCGAGCTAATCAAAGAGTAATTATTTTGAATGAAAATAATATAAACAAGTTATGAGTTAACGATTATCAGTATTGTATGTACATATATATCATAAAAAATAATTTGATTTTAAAAAAGTAAACTTAATTTTCCAAAATTTTTATTTAATATTTTAACTGTTTATCATATATTTTGTCATGTTTTTTACGTATATCAACAATCAACATCGTTTTTATCAAAAAATAATAAAATTATGTATAACTTTTTTATTTACAACATAAACATTAAAATTTCATTAGTAGTATTTAAAATAATGCAGCAGTTTTTTCCTGTTAAATATTTCAACAGGAAATTGCACTCAGATACAAAAGATGTAACATTTCCAAGAGTTGATCCGTATGTTTGCATTTAAAATTTTAAATTTAGACGTTCATAATATGCTAGACACATTCATAATGTGTTTAACGGAATCTTCACTAAAAAGACACGAATGACGAAGATATCCACAAATTATTTCATAATTCGTCATCATCGTCGAATGAAACGGCGTATAATCGAATAAAAATGCAAATGAATCGCATTTTTTGAAGTCCGTTTAGCGCCGTGCAAATTTCAATTAGTGAGCAATGAGTTAAACGTTCGATTTATTTAACTTGCTCGGTCGTTGCCGTTTAATTAACATTTTCGCGTAAAGAAAGCGACTTTTAATATTAATGGATATCGGTGACAATTAACGATTATTTCAGTAGTTAGTAGAGATGAATATTTTCATTTTTTTCTTACACGTCATCGTACATATTAACAACAGTCACTTTTTCAGAAATACTTCATTCATATTTACAACAACTTCAAGTATTGCATAAAGAGTTTCCAATACATATATATTTCAATTATTCGAGCAAATGTCAAAATAGTAATATTTTATTTCAACTGTAAAATAAACGTAACGCATTGTTGTCACATTGACAAATCCCAATTTGTAATCGAGAAAGCGTAACGTAAAAATTTTTCAAAAAACACAATGGGATAGAGCATACGTATAATAAGCGGTGTAACAATTCAATCAAAGTAATATAGACGCAAAACATCAAAAGTTCAAAAAAAAATAAATAGAGATAGCGTAAAAAATAGACGTTTGACGTGATCTGATTGAATTGTAAAATTTATTAGTATATCGAGGAATATAATGAAACAAAATCGAGAATCAATAATTTAATAAATGAGTATTAACAACATATTTATGTAATAGAGAATTGCTTACGAAATAAAAAACATAATTATTATTTTTTAGAAAAAATAAAATTTAGTTTTTGTTATATAATTAAATCGTATAGTACTCAAAAAAAAAATGGTTTGATAATCATCGACGGCCATATTTACAATTAGGCAACACACAATCATAATTAAGTGATATATACGACGAAAAAAAAATGGCAATAACAAATTACAAAACAGACCCAAAGGGCTCTCGACATATGGCCAAGATGCCTTTCACAATATTTCCATACTAGTTGACCGATTAAAAGTGGTAAATCTTCGCCGGGATCCGTTTTTTTTTGATCGTTGCGATTTTGTAAGAAGACCATTTATCTCGAAGAGCACGTACGCAGAATTTTGCAAGGCCGGTAAGTAGCAATTGACATATGGACATATCTGCTCAACAGGTTTTCTGCTATAATTCTTCAAAATAAACGCACCGTTTCGAGGCCGACACAAATATAATATATTCGTTTGAATTTGTGATACGCGACTAAAATATACCGCGCATGCATTGGGTGCGATTGTAATTTTGACAATGAGCTTTTAAAATTGAAATTATAATTAATTGTAAGTGTTTAATTTGCGGTTGATGTTTTAACGAAGGACGCGCTATAGTAAAATATTTGAAAGTATGAACGCGGTAATTTTTTAAACGATTATTACATGTAAATGATAATTTACAATGTCCCAGACCTATAACTTATACTGAAATCTAGTGTCGATAGAATAAATTATAATGATCATTATTAATCGATTTAAAATTATTTTATATAGAATTTATTAAATTGCAATATTATAAATTTTATTATCAAAATAAATATATTAAATAATTTAAATAAATCGATATTGTTATTATTACTCTTTATTGATAAAATACAACTATAAACTGACTCTTGTGACTTATATTATAATACACATGTATATTGTTTCAGAGAAAACAATCCACTAAGATTATCATAAATAAAGTTTAAATATAATTATATTAACTAGTATAACATTACATTACAAGCGATAATTATTTTTGCACGAGCATAATTCACATAATAAATACGAATACATATACTTATATATGTATAAAAAAATAAACGATGGAAGATAAGCAATATGCATAGGTGAAAAGAGAGACCTCCGGTTCAAAAACGCTAATTTGACAGGTGATTCGAACCAGTTCGTGACGGATTCGAAAGCGGGCACATTTTGATTGACAAAATAACGCGAACGAAAGACACCGCACGGTTAAAAACACACAATGGCGACTAGGAAATATGTGTATATATAAAACGAGGCATTATATATATATATATATATATATATATATATATATATGTGTATATGTATATGTGCGTGACGTGACCCACCGTAACACACGCGTTAAAAATTCCGACTAATATTCGATCTACGTCGGCTATCCATCATCTGATGTCCGTCGTGACCGAGTCGCCGATCGTCGTGACCATCATCACGCCTCTTTTACACGTCTTTACTCGGCTCAGTCGTTCGTAACCGGGATTACGCGTGTCGTACGCGATGCTATTACGACTATCGTCTTAAAGATTTCAAATTTTTAGCTAATGAAAAAACAAAAAAAAAATGAAGTAATCGAATATATAAATTTAATTATGGCATTTTAAATAAAGTGTAACGTGAAATTTTACTAAAATTTATGGATGATAATATTAGGCAATGTGACGGCTGAAGGATGTGATAGAAATTTTAGAGAATCATAATTGATCGATTTATAGCGAAGAATTAGCTAATCAAGTCATTAATCATTAGAATCTCTAAAAGTTAATAATATAAACTACAAATTATTCAGAAGACATGAGACATCTAAAACGAGAAACATCAAATCAGAAGTAATAATGTTCCAATAGATGTTTAAAATCTTTTCACAAAAATATATTTGTTTTAATATCAGTAAAATTATATAAAAATTTTTTTGGCGAAATAGAATAGAATACGCTACTAAATACGATTACTAAAAAAGATTAAGAATTTCTGATCAAAAATGTGAATCTCTGTTCGATCGGTCGGGTTGTGAGTTTTCGGCAAATAAGTCAGTGGCGCCCGTCGCTTCGCCCCGAGGGGTCCAAAAAACTCAACAACTGTAAGTCAATGAACCTTTAAAATACAAAATTCTAATCACAAAAATGATAAATGAGACCGGTCCATACTGTTCGTCGTAAGATTGTATGTATATATGCATGTAATATTACTGTAATGCACCTCATTTTTGTCAAAAACTATGTCATAAAAAATTTATATGCTGTTATCAGATTGCATCAAATGCATTTTTTTTCCTAAATTAAATGGGTTATAAAATATTTACTCTAATTTTCCGTTCTTTCCAATTGAGTTTTGAATCGATTTCATACAGAAACTTAATATCAACGAAAGCGAAACGAATCGGCGTTCATAATTCGACATAAACGAGACGTATTTGGAACAACGGCTCACTGGAAAAGATTGATGTAATTACACGACACTATATCAAGAATCATATTTAATTCATTAAACATATATTTTAAAAATAGTATATTATATATAAAATACATATTTTCTTATAGATAAAATATTATACGAAATCTAAATTATAATATAATCAAATAGCAATACTTAATAAAATTAGATAATAATTTAATTAAACGGTAGTCGTATGATTTTATCAGAACGAAACAAAAAATATATTAATAACGTTATCATTATCAAGAAAATCTAATAATACGATGACGACTTTCCAACGTATAATCGATGTAATTTTAGATAAATACATACTTAATTTTGATATCAGATTTTTTTTGAACTAAAAAAAAATGCCTGTCTCACGGTAATCAATTGACTAAAAATTTGATCAATCGAACCATGAATTGACCAACCGGTCGTTAATTGACCATTCCAATTTCGTACGTATATATCTGAAATTACGACCTTAATTGAGAACGATCTAATATTTTTTTTCTTTTAGATTTCGATAGCAACCTGTGATAATAGCCGACAAGTCAACGATCCAATTGAAAAATTAATCAAACTCGAACAGGACATTTAGACGGTAAAAGAACCAAGATCGTATCGATATGTAAACATTTTTCCGTCGAAAGATAAACATATTTTTCATGAACTTGTACACGTTCGTTGAGATATTTTATGGTTGTTAAAGTATCGTATTTCAGATTAATATTGGTACTTTTTTTTTTGCAAGACGATCGTAAATCGAAGGCGAAAATGACGTCGATTATCTGAGTTGTCCATCGAGTTCCCAGAGCACCGGTTTGAATTATATTTATATTATATTTAATATTGAAAAAAAAAAACTAACCCAAATCGAATAACCAGCTTCAATCGCGTGATCTGAAAATATTCTAATAACACGCGATCGAAAATTGTCAACGATCATATAATTCAAGCAATTAAATTTGATAGAAAAAATATACATATTATGCGTGTAACTATTGGTTCTAGAATGGATTCCAAGGCGATAAATAATATCTGACAACTGGGTGTCAAAATGGACACAAGGCTTTAAACATTATATATATATATATATATATATATATATATATATATATATATGTGTGTGTGTGTGTGTGTGTGTGTGTGTGTGTGTGTGTGTGTGTGTGTGTGTGTGTGTGTTTGGAGGCCAAATGTACAATACTAACTCTAAGAAATGAAAAGTGGAGAAATGTGATAAAACAATATATACATTAATTTAAAAAAATCTTTCAAGAATATAAATAAACATTGTATAATTCATATGTAACTTGCATATTGCGATATATAAAAATTAATGAAATATAGTTAAAATTCGTCATATAGAAACATTTTTAAATTTTATTGTAATTTTATAAGGTATGAATTTGAAAAAAATAATTCATATTTTTTTCAATTTGTCTTGAATTAATCATATTATTTATATTTTAAATTTTCATTAAAAACATTTTTATTATGTATTTTGAAAAAATATACAATAATAAGATATATAATTCACTAAAAGTATTACTGAGAAAAAAAACTAACAAATCGTTTCAATTATTTCATATTTTTATGGGTTTTGATTATATCGTATCAAAATTATCTTATAAAAAATTGTTTTGATTTTTTATACCTAACTTGGTAATAACAAAATCTAAAATTATTAAATAAAAAACTATATTCATACAAAATTAAGGCATATATTACCATTAGAAAACGTTAAAACTCCATCTATTACTTTCAACTTTTATATATATAAAAAGATCTAAAAATGGTGATAAATACATTTCGAGTTTGACCAGCTCATAATATCTACAATAATGATTAAAACGGAGAATAATAAAAAATGCATTATAAAAAAATCGGTAGCCAAATAAAACTAATCAATTTTAACAATAGTCAATGTTAATACAAGAAGAGATTTCAATAAAATAACAATAGTCAATTAATATTTTAATTATAATACTTTATATTATAATAATATGTTGAAAAAAGTTAATTTTTGGTAATGAGAACCAACAAAATGAAATATATCTAAGTATATACCATATATTAGATATTCGAATCTAAATAATACAACATGGTCACCATAAGATAACGTTCACCTGTATCAACGAGTTAGCAAAAAATATATAAAACGACCTTAAGACTGTCATTCAAAACATTTTAGTTGACAATAACTAGTCGTATTGTCAATAAAAGCACGTTGACAGATTTATAAACGCATTCGTCAACAGTCGTTTATTATGATACACAAAAAAAAATGGTGTAAATATTTTATTATTGCTCAATAAAAATAGCGCGTGAACAGTAATTATGATTTTTATCATATAATGTGTGTATAAAAATAAAATAAAATAATAATTCTCAGATCCAGGAAGTTTTAACGGAATTTCGTATCGTTTTGCGGTTAAGTTACGTGATAATTTTCAAGTAACTACGGAGTATTTATTTGCTTACCGCTTTACGACGCAACATAAATAAGTGTGTTTAATATTTCGTTAGAGTTCACACCAAACCGCAAAAAAATATTTTTTTACTGCATAAAAATTCCTACTAATAATATAATTCTATAAAATATATTTTTATAATATATAAACAATTGCGAAAAAATACATATAAATAAAAACCGGTTGTATAAATTATAGCAAACAAAATGAAATTTGTTAAATACTTAATATAATAAAATATTTTTGAATTCGTCATAATGTTTGAATATTAATTAAAAATAACATATTATCATTAACTACGATTTCATACAGACCAGTAGCCGTTCAAAACGCATACTTTATAACCAATAATTACAATTTTTCTCGAAAGACATATTTCAACATTTCATTCTAAACGCGCGTTCGAGAGTAGAAAAAAAAATGAAGAGATCGCTCTTTCTTTATACGACGTTTCGAATAAAAAGAAAACGTCGTTGCGAAATTCGGAGTCGAGCCTGTCAAAAGCCATTTTATAGGAGCATTGAACGAAAATTGTATATAATTACCGTTGCCCACGGTGAAATTAAAATATTAATAAATATGAAACGGTCGACCGGTGTGTAATTAATTCTTGCATCTGGTCTCGGCCCACTTCGAAAAATTCAACGACTTATGTACGTTTTATACTCTTATCGATTCTGTTTCAACACGAAAAATGAGCAACATTTCCGAATGAAAGCGATTTTTCCGCTATTCGATAGTACATAAATAGATGTCATCTATTTATCATACCTTCAAGAAAATATTTCAAAAGATATTTTCTTTATAGAACATAGATATAAAATGAAGAACATCGATTTTTTATGTGATCTTATCAAATTTCTTCATAATTATTAGGAAATTTAACAATTTTTAAAAAATCGACATAATAATTTTGAAAATATTTGTAGAAATAAAAAAATAATTGAAATTGAAAAATTAATATATATATATATATATATATATATATGTAGAAAATAAAAAATATTACAAAACATTCTGTATGTATAAAGTTCATCGTAAATTTATGCCCCCAGCAATAAATTATTATATTTTAACCGGGCATTGAAAAGAATAAGTCGGAGAAACGCTGGCAATTATAGTAACGAACTATAATTGAAATAATTTATGTATACATACTCGAGATAATAATAAAAACAAACAAGAAATAAATGAAACGAAATGATCATTAAAATTAGCTCTTCCGTTATGTTGAACGTTTCCGTCGGCGTTTTTCCGCGAAACGATACTAGAAAATCGATTTGACACTTTTAATTGAAAATGTACAATTAATGCTTTTCTTTCATTAATAATAGATAATATATGTAAAAGTAGAAAAATGTAAAAAAAAAATTAAGAAAAGAAAAATCTTAGAAAGCGACTCTGAGCAAGAGGTGAAAATCGAAACCTGGCAATAAGTCAATTCGATAATCGAAAGGTAAACATGAAATAAACGAGAAATAAAAATCGCGTAAGAGTGTGTAGATACAGGTGTTCAGGAATAAAAAAATAAAAAAATAAAATGTCAATGAACCGATAGTCGGTTAAACTGACCGCCACTATAAGATAACGTTGGTTAATGTGAGAAAAATGTCGAAGTGAATAATGAGCCATTGTTGATCACGAAAATGTTGACATTGAAAGTTGAATATATATATATATATATATATATATATATATATATATATATCGTGAATTATCGCACGACAAATCTAAGATATCAGTCGTATAATACATAGTTATCGAAAAATTCTGGTGGATATTATTTTTTTTATTTTTATTATTAATGATCTCAATTTTTATAGAAATGAACTTGAAAAGTGAATTGTCATACTTAAAAATGTCTATGATAAAATAAAAATAAAAATATTGTGCAATTAAAAAAATATATCAAATTAAAAACAATTTAATTTATAGTATAGTAAATGTTTAATAATATATAAATAAATGTTTTTATTTATATTACTTATGTTATGACAAGAAAAAAATAAATTCATATATTATTAATTTAAATAAGTTATTTCGATCTTTTTTTTTCAGATAAATTAATTAGTATTTTTAATAGTTTTATTACGGAGATAAATAAAATCCAATATAATACAGTCTATCAAAACCAAAAAATATATTAAGTCGATTGGAAAAAAAGTAAATTTTTATAAGTATTATATCAACGTTAATATCAGTGAATGTGAATAAAAATTATATTGATTAATTTATTTCCAAGATGTCATTTTAAGGTGAAAATACAGCAATATATAATTTTTAAATACAGAGAATTTTATTATTTTCGAAAAATGTGAAGATAAAAAATTAAGTGTAATTTATATAAAATAAGGAAAATCGTTATAAAACAAAAAAAAAATAATTAGATAAATATTTGCGGTGAAAATTGTTAATAAAACCGCACAAATCGGTAGCAAATAAAAAACGTGCCACTATGCTTACTGGAATTATGCGGAAAAAAATATATAAAATCTACATATAGAATTAAATAAAAATTCACAACACGAATCTGTTTGAGTGAAAGAAGAATAAATAAATAAAAAGTGCATACAAAACCTTGAAATTTTCGGCGAACATGATTCAATTTCATGTGACATAATGCGGATTTCATAATATGAATATAATTAAAAAAAAAAAAAACACCGCAATAGTTACGAAAGTTTCCTTTAGAAATATGCATTCAAGTTTGCACCGTATTGTCGTTAAAAATAAAATAAATTATAACACTATATACGGAAGGAAAAATAATAATAAAATCCAGATCTTCGATTCGACTCGGATACGTGTAATTTATCTAAATAATGGCGTCGTAACGCTGAAATAACGCACGCATTATATATCCGTAAGGGCGAGTTTATATTGTTGTTCGGATTTACGATACCAATTATGATTGCATTAAGAGCGTGCAACTGTAATAAATTTTATTCGACAAAAATTCGTCGTATAAAAGTAACGGCATATAAAGCGATAATAACGCCGAGAATCGAACCCGGGAACGAAACGTGCGTCGAAATAACCGCCTATCGACGAGTCGTATGTTCGAAGTTAAAAATTCACGCGAGTCTAATTTAAATACGTGACTTCACATTTCACATTGTACGAAAATGAATCGTATATTATATTATAATATAATATAATGCATTAATATTCGATTTGTGTTATCGATCGATCAAACCAAAGAAGACAGATGGCGACCAAAACAGAGGCGAATTTGATATTAAAAAGAAGAAGAAAAAATGACAAGGAAATCGACAATTGGACGATAGCTGATGTATTATTTTTATTTATTTATTTATTTATTTATTTTTTTTTTTTTGATAAAAGAAAATGTATTTTTAACACACTTTTCGTTTGTTGGTTTGTCTGCTACAAATATTGTAATCAATTTTTCGAGCATTTTCCAATATGCAATTCGATTGCAATTTTACATATTTGTTCATTCTCGATGACAATAAAGAATCAACTAACAAATTTATCAATTAATTGATCAATTAGTGATTATTATGCCTATTTTTATGTATAAATTTGATAATATAAATTATCACTACTTAATTTATGTAATTTAGTCTAAAAAAATATATTTTCCTTTTTCAATTATCAACATACGTAAAATACAAAAAAATATTGAGAAAATCTAATAAATATATGATATAAAATAAAAATATTAATAGTGAGCGTCAACAAATACATCGAACGTTAAGGCGTTAAACGCACATATTAAAGATGGCCGCTTTTTCCATATTTTTTTTCTCTTCCATCTCATATATAGACATATAAGGATTTTTTCCATTGAAAGCTCGGAACGATCGGTGAGACTTAATACTCTCTTCACGTACAAGAAGAAGAGGAATTCTTTAACCTTAGTCAAGTTTATAACTCACGTTCGATCGATCGATCGTCTGTCGTCGTCGGTTTCAAGTCCGTTTTTTTTTTAATATTAACGCAATTTCTACTAGATATGATCGCGTCACTGCGAAAAACCACAGCAGCGGAATTGGCCAATGCAAAAATTGCATTTTTGAAATGGAAACGAAAAAAAAATGACAATAACAAGTGAGCTCGTGCCATATAAAAATACGACGTAAATATAATAATAACAACATCAACAAAAAAAAAAAAACGCGTTATGAAATTGCTTCTGCGACGGACGCAAGTTCAACGTTCGTGGATGAGAAAACTGATGAATGGAGCGGTCTCGAATGTTGCCGTTGTTGTTGTTGTTGTTGTTGTGTTTGTTGTTGAGAACTGTTTGAGGCAACTTTCTCCAAGTCAAAGCATACTACAGGTGTACTTGGAACGTACAGGTGCAATCGAACGAAACCGCTACTTTTGCACAAACGATATCGTGAAGAACTATTAAATCGATACAAAAATATATCGATGTCGCCTTGGGAATCGACGATGTTTTATTTATTATTATTATTGATCAATAAAATATCGTGATAGAGCTTGCATAAAATATCATGTTATATATATATATATATATATATATATATATATATATATATATATATATATATATATACCTATAGTTAATGTGACGAAAATAAACAATGTATCAAAGACTTATTAAGTTACGTCAAAAAAAAATACGTCTATATAATCAGAATTTTTATTATTTTACATTTTTTAATACAAAAAAATAACACCATATTTTCGATTGAAACTATGCGTTAATTTTAAATATTTAAATGCCATAAATGATTACAAAAAATACTTTATTAGAAAAATAAATTATTTGTTGAAAAATTTTACCAATAAAATATAAAAAATTTACAACAATTACGTACTAACTATTTAAAATATAATAAATTTTAAAGAAGATATAAATAAAATATTGTAAAAAAAAATAAAAATGTTAAAATAAATGAAAGAAAAAACACTATTCATATTATTAATGAAAACAATTATATTACACAAATTATTTTTCTTAGTGTTTAAAAATTTCCATTACAAATACATAATTATACAGTTCAATAAGATGAACGACAATAATTATGGTATTTTCACCAATGGAATGTTAGTCAATGAAAACGAAACAAAAGAGAGTAAAGCGAAAAAAAAACAATAGTATTTGCAATAAATAATTACACTCGTTGCATACAAGATTTGTGCGAAACAGAACGAAGCATGCGAAACAAACGTACAATCATTTCATTGCTATACTTTCCTTTAATTTATTTTATTTTTTCCACATTTTCGACGTTCGATTCGTAATGGTGGCGAGAAAAAAAAAGCGTAATATGACAAATACGTAATAATCGCACCGTTTATGGAAAAATCGCAGGAAAAACTAATGGTATTATTACACGCAATCGAATAAAATTATATATATATATATATATATATATATATATATGGGCAAAAAAAGTTGAAATACAGTACATTTTTCATTGTTACGGTTTCGTTATGCACGTACGAGCGCATCGTTATATTATAGTAACCGTTAACACTTTTCGCATTTTGTCACTAATCGTAAATATTATATGAAAAAATATCGTAAAAACGGATAAATAATAGTCGATTATAAACGTGAAGAAGAATGTATATAATAATATGAACAATCGAATAAACAAAACATGTGAAACGAATTCTGCACGATATGACTTCAATGTGTATTCTTTTTGTACATTCTACTTCTATGTTTTATTTGTGTGTGGGAAAAAATATATAACTGAAAACTTCTGTCGTTTTGTTTTACAAATTTCTAATGTGAAATTTTGAAATATATATATATATATATATATATATTTATATATATATATATATATATATACGGTCATAAAAAAATATTATACATACAAATTTTCAACAGATCAATAATCAAAAAAAAAATATATATTTAAAAAGCTTAATATTAATATAACTTCTAGCTACAAAAAATATTATTGCACATGCTGGAAAAATAAAATCATCGACCCGTAACAAATTTTCCGCTTCCGTTCAATGAAAATTCATTAATAATATTGCCAAATGCAATTATAATTATGTCGATATCACCATACGGTATACGGAATAATCAAAATTAAATAATAACGTATATTTCCGGTAACTATTTGTACAAAATTCAATGACACGTATGATTAATATGTAAATGAAACGATGATATAAATTATAATTTTATTAATTGAAAATTAATTATTCATTTCAATTACGAGGCCTTTCACAAAATGATATTCTGATTTAATTAATCGAAAATTCGAATGAAACATGGAAGTCGATATAATCTTTTCATGTATTTTTAACATATAAATGTTGAATATTTTTGCAATTAAAATGTGAAATTAAAATGTTAATAAGAGAAAAAAAACATGATAATTTCACATAAAGCTTATCTATGTATTACATTTAAAAAAGCATAATTTACGCGTAAAAGTAAACTCAAACATAAAACGCCACAATCCATTGTTCTTGATATCATTCAATCAATCATTATAAAGACAATAATTCAATTCAATAAGCTACAGACAACAAAAAATAAACAATGAATCGCTAATTAGTGTTAATAAAAATAATACAACATTTTCAGTAGCGATTCAAAGGTATTTTTTCATGTGGGTAGATGAAAATGAAGTTTACAAAAAATTAATCACATCTTGTAAGACAAAAATAAGTTGAATATATATTTTAAGAAAAGATTCTTAAAAATCAACGTTGCTCATTGACTTTATATAATTTTTATATTCGAATGTGGAAATCAATATCGCGTATTTGTCACGGGTAAATCGATATTCAAGTAACAGAATATGTTTATTTATCGTTTTAGAGTGCAATGAGATTCGAATGTATTCATTTACAGAAATCAGGTATTATTAAGACTAATAAAAATGAAGTATGATACAAATCATAATCTGATCCCATGACTTATCGGTAAAATTTAGATTTCGATCATTGATATTTCTAAAATAATATATCATAATTAATTTAGTGTTTAAATTTAGATCTGTACAAATTAATAAAGATATAAAAAAAAAAAATTCCATCGTTGAAATAGCAAGTCGTATTCGTGTCAAGAATAACAAAAAAGCTCATAAAATTGAAAATACGAACGTATTCTCGCTTTTTTATTCAAATGCGAATGAAATGAAAACCCAATAAACTCGATAAAAGAGTCACGAATGAAACCTAGATTACAAAATTAAGGAATCACTTTCTACAGAAATCGACAAAGTGGATCACATGAAAATCTAGTTGAAATGCGATTTCGATTTTCTTAACATTTTTTTTTTATTTATGAACGCGTCATTTTTTTTTATTCCTATATAAAACAGAGAAGGAAAAAGTTTATATCGCTTTATTTATAAGCAAAAAGTAATTTAAACCGTATGTATATATTACAAAAGACCGACAAAAATACGCGAAACATACTAATGTATGGCCTAAAAATCGATTAATGATAAAAAATACCGGATAAATCAAGTTTGATCTTGACATTATCGAATACAATGAGTTGAAAATTGATAGGAATTCTAAAAAGTAATAAAGCAATTCAATTAAAATGCAAAAATAATTTAATGGACAAGGTTTATAATTCGGTCATACATAAAGAACTTGTTCAATCGATTTTTTTTAATTAATTTTTTTTTCAAATTGTACACAAAAAATATAACGACAACAAAACACAAAAACTAAAAAATATACAAAACATTGTAATGTATACATTTTTTAAAAATAAAAATAATTGGTATAAATAATACAAGAATAAAAATAAATTTTAAACTGACGAGTGTATTGAATTATTAGCTCTATATAATACTATTAGTATTAAAGATTTATTATACAATAATCATATTCACTATCCATATTTAACCATAATTAGATCTCCATATCAAAATGCGAACGTCTTCAATTTAAATATATAGTCCATTTGAATAATATGAATAAAAATCGACAGAAAAAAAATCCCTTCAAGGTTTCCTCAATAATATGTTGTAAATCTACACCAAAAGAACCGAAAGCAATTTATCTCAGACAATAATCACCTAGCACAATATAACATAAGCAGACTAGATTACAATAAAACGTATATTAGAATCGTTAAGAGTGATATGTAACGCACGTTCCGAGCGATTATATTACCGTTTCAATCTATTAAACATGTTTACGGTCAAATTGAATTAGATACGAATTGGCTAATAAAAAAAATTCATATATACTCCTATATTATATATATATATATATATATTCTGAGAAACAGTATGTGGTAATGTGATCGTTCGAGTTAATCTGCGTCCGCAAATTGGACGATAAGGTCGTTTTAAAACTCGTATATATTCATGTGTATAAAAAAAAAAACTATCGTATAATATACGGCAATTTTAGGGTTTAGGAATAAACGTTCCGGTGCACATTTAAGGATGCGTTGTGTTGTGAAAAAATAAAAGGAACTAGTGGGAAAAGTGACGACGGAAGTTCGACGACCGTCACATTGCACCGGTCTAAAAGTGAAATTAACCCTTAACATGCCGCAAATATACGGTAAAGCATAGTTGTACTAATAACGTATTTTAATTATTTATACAATGCACGATTAAAATGATTCTAAATCAAATCATATTGGTAAATATTAATATCGAATAACATTTATATTTATAAATTTAATTGTCTGCATATTTTCGGATACATTAAAAAAGTAAACACAAGTGAAAAAAAAATGAAAAAGAACCGAGCAAACGTTGATTATTTTCGTAATAGTCATTTTCATTCATGCGTCGTACAAAAAGATGTCCACAAATGAGACACACCAAAGTGGAGTCTGAGAAACGGAGTGATTTACGATCGAATCTCGAGACGAAAAGTTCACATACACCGCGATGGAGAAAAGGGTTATGTGTGCGCCTGAAGAGAGAGGTATATTGTGAACATACGAGAAAATAATAAAGGACAAAAAAAAGAAAGAATTACAACACGGGAGAAAGGTCCCCGTGGAGCTTCGCATCTAAAATAGCCAGCCGTTTCCGTCTGAAGACCTCTGCGAGCGACGGGACAGACAAAAAAGGAAAAGTCAAATCGTCAATGCAAATATAAACTCGTCGTTAGTGGACGCGTGTGTGTGTGTGTGCATGTATGTATGTAAAAAAATACTCAACAAAGAAGAAAAATATTCAAAGTGTGTATGTGTAAATAATTAACGATCGCGTTAATTAACAGGTATAAATAAAATGAGTACATATATCAACGGTGTACGTCATTAAGGCAACGTGTATATTTGCATTGTAATGCGATATGAAAGACGTACTGGAATGGAAAAGGTTTAAAATTTTATGTATTTAAAACTAAATAACAGTCGTTCGTTTTCAAATCGTATAAAAATCGCATCTAGATTTACTTGATTATTATTTAAAAAATGTAAAAAATATAATTTATAAAACAATTTCTATCAAAATTCATACTAAAATTATTTGTGATTAAGAATAATGGATTTAATCAAGATAGTTATATTTTTGGAGTGTTCAAATTCTGAATTCTCATATAATTATAAACTTTTAAATTTTGAATCACATATATTGAAAAGTGAAAATTTTAAAATAAGAATTAACAATACGTATGAGCTTTATGTTAACGAAAAAAAAAATAATTAAAGCTCATTTTTTTGTCTAAAAGTACAGATTAGGTTAAAGCGAACAATTCTCACGAAACAAAAGATAAAAAAAGCGAAGACAATTTCCCTTTCGTAAAAATTTTAATTGCTCGTCCGATTAATGAGCAGCGTAATCATTTGTCTTATTCGCGTTTTGCAAACGATGCTGAAACTCTCCATCTTTGGAATTCGTCGTATTCCAACGATTGAATTAAAATAAAAACCAAAGCCGATGAACGTATGCTGCCGTCTCGAAAATGTAAATTGAAAAATTCACCAATTCGTAACCACATATGCACAAAAGTACCATATATATATATATATATATATATATATATATATATATATATATATATATATATATATATATATATATATATATATATATATATATATATAAGCTTTTAAAATGTGGATCAAAATCGTGAACGTCGAGTTTTACGGTGCATAAATACGAATTATTCGCCCGTTTTACGATTACGACGCGCGATTATTGGTATGAGGACTTAAATAGATTTCGTTTTTATTAGAACTTTCATACTATGTTCGTAATGAATATATTAATTTATCCGAATAATCTTATTTGACAGTGTCACGTTATTAAAAAGTCTAATGAAGTTCCGTTACGGTTCATTTTTCGTTATTGTTGTCTTTCATTAATGACAAGTACACTCATTCGATGATGCGAATTGTTATATCAATTTATTATAATATATTAGAGAACCGCGACACCCTGACCTATAATATATATATATATATATATATATATATATATATATATATATATATAATTCCTATATAATTCTATTCCACGTTCGAGTTTTTCGGTGAAGTTTTTGAAGTCATTGTGACGTTAATTGATAGTGTAACTTGTAACTGTAATAGGAACGAATTTTATATAACGGTTAATCAGAATAACATTTTACAGTTAAAATTTGCGATATCACAAAATTCAATTTGACGAGCGTTTACTTATCTATTATATGGCATAATGTAACATTGCTTATAAACGGTTTTCAATCTGAAGATAGCAACTCTATGATTTGCGTATATTTTATAAACAATATTAAATATAAACAAGTTATTTTTATTATTAATATTAAATATATGAATAATATATTTGATAATGATTTAATTGAAAAATGACGAGCGTTGTTTTACTTTAATTATACAAACATTTGAAAATAACATCATGATTTTCATAGAAGAAAAATTTTTTCGCCGCAGATCCTTTATATTTTCACCGCTTAGCAATAAATAAATTACACTAAAAATACAAACAAAGAGGTATATCGAAAGAAAAGCACAATCTCGGGGAAATATTTACATTCGCGGGCAAACCGCAAACTGCTGTAGCAGAAGTTAATTTCCAATCTAACGATAATATTTATACAGACACACGACCGAAATGTAAATATGAAATAATTAAACCGCAAAAGCTCCGAGTTTATTCACCGTAAATCATGTATATGACGCCACCGGTCGGCGCCAAATAATAATTACAGGCAAACGATACTTAATAAATAATGAGAACATTACCTTTATACACATTTAAATATGTCAATTATCTATCGAACGGTCACTATTTGCAAATAGACGATTATATAAATTCGACAATTAAAATTTTATCGTTTCAATTCTAAATAAACATAATACTGTTGCATGCAATTAATACGAATTAAACGAGTTTATTTAAATAAGAATAGAAGAAGATAGAAAAAAAAAGAACGACGAAGCAGGAACAGATAGTGGCAGTAGTCATTTGCGAGGACCTTTCGAGATGCTGCACGCATTTGGCATTTGTAAAAGATGAAAACGCAATAATGATGGTTGTGTACCTGTTGGCGTATATGGCAAAGTTTATTTCGCAACCTGTTAACATAACAAAATTTCACATGCACAATATAAACGCCGGTGAGCTTAGAAAAATACGATAACACCGACCGGTGAAAATAGAGTCGGATTAAAAAGGTCACGACGCGATAAATTAATATTCTCAGAAAAATACACACGTCGAAACGTATTTTTGTGCGAATAAAAAATATTTTTTAGTACGACTTTTATCGATATTAGCAATGCTCTTTCTTCTAAAGTATCGAAAGAAAACGGTTTAAAAAACCTGTTGATTTAATAGAGATTGCGTGTCATTTAAATAAAAATATATACTAGTGGATGTTCAAGGATTTTTTTTTTTTGAGAAGACCTTCAAAATATCTATTCAAAGTAAAAATTTTGTGGCACATGGGAAGCAAAAATTTGGCTACCACAGCTATAGACTAATTATGGGCAAAGCACAACCCGCAAGACAAATGCGGCCTTTTATAGACTAGTCTATAAAGGGCCTATAAAAATATTTCTAGATTTTTAGAACTATTTTTTTTTAATTTATCTGGCCCTTATCTTACAAAGTTTGCCCATGTCTGCTATAGAGCATCTAGGACAGTGGTTCTTAACTAGTATAATAAATATTTTTATATACTTAAAAAAAATATCCCATTAAAATTAATAAATTAAATTTATTTACAAAATATTTTTTTCATTTTATGTATATAATTAATATAAAATTATATAAGCGGTTGTAATAAAAAAATATACTGCTCTAGAGTCTAAAGGATCTAAAATGACACTGGTTGAGAATTTCTATTATAGAATGTACTTTAAATAACAACGGACATCCCACTTACCACAAAACCATTATTAAACCATACAAGCAAACAAATGGAAATATATTTAACAATCATCTCTACAATAGAGCTCTGCGAATGAACTAAGTAATTTTTAACGACTATATTAACCTACTTTCTAGAGATTGGATATTTAATACTAAAATTAATGCGTACACGTGTATGTATGTTTATATAAATAATAGAAAAGTTATTAACACACTATACATAAAATGTTATCTCGTTTAGTGATTTGATAATACAGAATTATAACGTCATAATGATTATAAAACGTATGGGAAAACCGTTTTCAATGGCAAAATACGAATGGAAAAGACTGAAAAAAAAAACTAAGCCGTGAACTTGAAAAGGAAAAAAAGAATAAAAATGGAAAAAAGTGACGCGCGTTAAACAAAAATTATGATTGATGAGTCGCACTAGATGTAGGATTGAATCTTGGCGTATTAAACCAGAGGTTTCACATGATTTATGAACGGGAATGAAGGATGTTGTGCTTTGACAATGATAGAATACTTACATCAATTCATTACGACTATATTATACGAATGCAACGTTGAATAATGCCGAGGATGCATATTTTTAAAAAGAACGTTTTCAGATGACGTCATTTTATTTTTTTTTACTATAAAGCATACGATTATTGTATTAAAAGAATAGTATGAAACGATGGCGTCGTACGTATATAATATACATATATGAAAGATTTAATATTTAAAACTAATAATTTTAATAGAAATGTATTAAATTATACATATATAAATATACTAATATTTTCAAATTAAAATTAAAATTCCAAAATTATAAATAAATAAACGCCGCAAGTATCATAATTGAATAAAAAAACAAAAACAACACGCACTCGTTGAAAAATGATTGTTTACTCCGTAAATTGCAAACGGACGATTTTTTTCATTTTTTTTTCACTCAGTCGACTTTTAAAAATGAAAAATATAAATAATGAAGAAAATCAACAATAATAGAAAAAAAATGGCGGCGGATAGACGTATATATCGAGATGAATAAAAAGAAAAAAAAATCTAACGTAATTATAGGTTTTGTTGAGCATCGCGTGCCGAGAGATTATTTCGTAGATATCAGTGTTCGTTCGGAAGCCTCCAGAGATTTTCCAGAGAGTAATTGCCTCAAACGAAAATTCTCGGAAGATTTCAAAGAACACCACGAAATCCTCCGGATGGATATTAGAACGACGATTATCTAAGTATCCTTTGAAATGGTGAAAAAAAAATACGTTGAAAATGAAATATATATTTGAAAATAATTTTAACGCTCAAATAATTGTTTATTTTGATTCTAATTCTTACTATATATATTATATGGTATATAATATATACGAGCATATAGAATAAATTATATTCAATCCTTTGACTTTTTGATTTTTTTTCATTCTACGTAAAATAATGATCGAAAATTAAATATTTTCAATATATAATTAAAATATTCTGTTATGACGATTTCGTACATATTTATATTATGACCGAACGAATATTTAATAACAAATATTTTCGAGACTATAAAATAAATCTATCATAAAAAAATATTTATAATATTTGAATAAACAATTGCACTCAATATAGAAATATTAAAATAAAATTATATGATAAATAATAAAAACTAATTTTGTAATATGCGTTCAAAGTTTACTAAATATAAATCTTTTTATATTAAAAATAAAATAAAATAAAAAATATATTTAATTGTTACTACTATAATTACAATTCATTTGATTAATGTAAAATTCAGATATCCAAATTGATTATCATAAATAAAAAAATCACTAAATTAATACATGTATTGGAATAAAATATAACGATTAGCACATACTATTTGTAATTCCATTCTTTGTAATGATAATTTCATTGTCAACGATGATAATAATAATATGAAAAAATTAAAATATTACACCTAAAAATAAATCGAAAAAAAATTACAAATTACACGATATTCTGATAAAAAAAAACACAGGAAACCTTTAAAGATAATTAACTATAAGTATAGATATAATTGGATATAAATACGTGAAAATTAGTTTAAATACGAGTTGTTCATTGAACGATATATGATTAAAGCGTCGAACGTTGCTAACTACGCAGCTCACGATTAAATACAACTATATAACATCATAGATACGATACAAATACATTGTTAAAAATCAAATTACACACATATATATATATACATGTAATAAATAATATGCAAATATCGATTCAAATAAAACATCATTAACAACAAATCCGCAAAACGTGATGATTATAAAAAAAATGCTCTAAGTGTTCATTCACGGACGTTTTCGCACGATCGACATATTAAATTATTATAATAACGTAATATATTATAATTCGCTATTACGACCTTTCACTCGAATTGAAAAATAAAATATTCACGTAACAAATCAAAACTATAAAAAAAAACAATGGTTGTTAAGAATCGATATCGTCAAGATACAAAAAAAAAGTTTAAAATGTAAGACGATCGATCGAACGATTAATAATTATTTTTAACGTAAGTTCACATAAATTATATGAATATTTTTTAATATTTCTATTTATATGATATATTAATTGAGAACAAATTTTAAAATATTTTAAATTATAAATATATATACGGATTTACATTGAATCATTATCGAAAAAGTTTTTGAAATAATATATTTTTAATAGTATCAATAATTATAAATCAATATGAGTCGTCAGATCCTATATAGAGTAATATTAATTTTAAAATTTTCAATATTCTTCAAATAACTATAATGAATCATTATGAAAAAAAAGAAACGTATTATTTTAAGAATTAATTAGAAAAATAACATAAACATTATAATAAATATGCGATTGTAAATTTAATAATCGATTGCCTCACGTGAAAACAGCGCGAATCGTGCGTGAAGCGCGCGCGTTTTCACCATTTAAAAACCACTGGTGCACACACAATGCACGTGTTGCGTAGCGAAGAGCACACCGTCAGTATCGAATTACATATAATTGCACGTTAACAATTTACAACAATCGCGTTCGTAATTACATGCCAGATGACGTTATGCGAGGCCCCGGCTCACCCTGTCCGTCGTTCCGTCCGCGCTCGATCTTCGTGATGAAACGTTTTAATAGACGTCGTTAAACACACGCGATACGACCATTCTTCATCGCGGTCGTCGTCTTTGTCGTCGTTGTTGTCAGCGATCGTCATAGAAATGGGCGTCTTTGTCGCAGTCGTTATTCAAATATTCAATTTATCTAAGTAAAACCGTCGCGGTAATTTGCCAGTTCGTATTCAACGTGCGCGTATAAACGGTTCGATTCTGCAAACGAATTTATTTTTAGTGACAGTTATTATTCGAAAAAAACCAACACCGACAAATTTATAAAAAAAAAACGATCAGATTGAACGGGTAACGTTTTATAAATATTTGGGGACGTATATCACAGCAATCCACGACCCCAAGAAGGAGATCCGTTCTAGAATAGAACAAGCTAGAACGCAATTCATAGCCATTAAAATCGGTTTTTAACGTTTTGGAGCACAGATATGGAATTAAATATATATATATATATATATATATATATATTTATATGTTAGGTTTTTCCCATTCTTATATATGGTGCTGAATCATGGACACTAGACCCTGGAATTGAAAAACGTCTGGAATCTTTCGAGATGTGGTGCTACCGAAGAATTTTAAGTATATCTTAGAAGAATGTTAAGTATATTTGAAGAAAATTAATAAAACTCCAGAAATATTAAAAAACAATTAAATTGAGGAAAATGCAACACCTTGGCCACATCTTAAGAAATGATAAATACAAGATTCTCCTGATAATTTTGGAAGGAAAAATTCAGGGGAAAAGATCAATAGAAAGACGTCAATATTCATGGCATAAAGATTATTGTCGTTGGTTCAACTGTTCGTCAATAGAACTCTTTCGAATGACTGTGTCAAAAGTTTCATTAGTCTTGAGGAGACGACGTGAAGAAGAAGAAAAATTATTATTCGTAGAACAACAAAATAGTAAATTTTGTCGTGATAAACAATTTTTAAATATAACATTAAAATATAGAATTCAAAAATAAACATTTGCAATATTATGCGTCATCTTCATATATACACATTGCGATATAAATAATGTTATTATTACTATTTAAACGAAACATCATTGTAAGTACGCTTGTGTAAAATGATGTGAAAATCGCACACGAGCACTCGACTTTCGAATTGTCGATATTTTTTTTTTCGCTTCAAACTTACAATTTTACTCGTAAACTGGAAGAAATATGTAAAACAAAATAACAATAAAAAGAAGCAAAAAAAAATCAGTTCATTTCTTAAGCACCCTCGGCGCCATAAAATAATATACCATGAATGGTAATTTGAAACTGAAAGAAGCTTTTAAATGATGACTATAATATTTTAGTTTTTCATATATAAATTTAAAAATATTAATAATTCATATAAAAAATTCACTTATTACGCACTAAAGATCCATTTTGCAGTAATAAATAACAACACAACAATGCTATTATAACGCGCAGTTTTCTCGAGAGAAATATCTTATTTTAGTCGACATTTGACTAAAAAAAAATCATCGTTTTAGACGCGATTGAATTTTTGTGTATGGAAAATTTATTATTTTAATTTTTAAATAAAAAAAAACGATATATAATAAAAATAAATAAAACGCGTCGTGTAATTTAAAGATAATAAACGATGAGTATAAAACGTGAATATGTAATAATATTTTATTAATAACAAAAATCGTACACGATTGATCGACATGTCGATATGGCTTCGATCGCATATCGACGATGTCGAAATAAACGATTACGTTCGAATTATCCGTACGGACATTATCGCAGCGACGGTGTTTTTCTATTCTGGAATCTATTTGTTCAACACAAGCGTCGAACTAACTACGAAAGAACGATATCCGGCATCGTTTAGAATGAATTCATTCACAAAATAGAGACGTTGCAAGAAGCAGATAGACACGCTTTAATACGATCGGATTCGATAGGAACGATTTTCCGTTTTTCATTGAAAATTTCGATAAAAAAAAAATACCCGAGGACCGTATCCAATCGGTAAGAGGCGGTAGATTTGGATATTTTAGATTTTTGAAGCTTGTTTCCTACGGAATGACCTGTAAATTGAAAACTAAATAAATAATACAATAAAATATACAACGCCTGTATTTGTTTTGCTTGACTGTGACTAAGAAGAATTAACACAATTGATCAAAATTTTAAAGCGAACAATTATATATATATATATATATATATATATATATATATATATATATATATATATATATATTCTTAAAAAATATAATCGTTTTTAAATCGAATAAATTTATATAGTAGTCCAAAATTATCAATTTATATAATAACAACATTTATTATTATTATTATATATAATAATTGTAATTATTGAAAATTTAATATCTATTTTTAAATATTATACGAATAAATAAAATTGATTGCTTAAAAAGGATTAAAATATTACTTTAACAATTTAAGAAAAATATTTAAAAATACAAAAACAAAAATCGGAGATATCGACGTATGGTAAGAAAGAAAACCTAGAATATAAAATAAAAAAATATTGATATAAATTAGGTATGGTTGATATTTGTAAAAATCAAATAATTTTTAAAACGACCTTTAATTTGAATAATGTTTTTTTTTTATGTAATTTCACTAATAAAACATAAGACATCTCAAATAAGAAATTTTGAGACGTTAAATGCGCGCACATGCTAAAACTTTCTCTAATAAAACTTGTGTAAATAGACAATTAGAAGTTACGAATATAACCGTAAAATTTGTGTGGATGTAAAAGTCGGCGTTATATTAGAAATCGATCAATAAAATAATCCGAAAGGTTTTAAATGTCAGTTATTCGCCTTAACGTCAACGTCCGACAAAAAGTGATTGATACAGCGATTTATAAAATTTATATATTAGAAACTGTGATGGCGATTAAAAATATTTTATATGATTGAATTAAAGAGAAATATTTCCTTTAAAATATTATATTTTAATAAAAACATGGTATATGTTATGTAAAAAAAAATAATATGCTATTAAGATTTTAACGAACGGCTCGGTTTAATAGTTAACAAGTTTTTAAAATGAACGACAGAGTTAATTGAAAAATTAACTGCATATCTCGCGGATTTATAATTAACTACCGGGAATCTTGAGTAAAAATCGTGCAAAAGCGCGGTAAAAAGGCGTCAAAACACCCCGATAAACGCCGAACAAAACATGGAGATTTCAAAACAATTATTGCCATGTAACACGACATTTATTCTCGAAGACGACAAATCAAGTTTTTCATGCCAATCGCAGGACGTACGCGCAGGAGAGGTCATGGTCTGATTACTCACGCAAAAAAAAGGCTTTATAAATGAGAAATTGTCTTCATACTTCTCAGAAATGCAATACCGGTAATGGACGATCGACTTTTTCTCCATACGCCACGGATGGACACGATGATGAAACGAAGACAGAAGAAGAAGGAGAAGATACGACGAACAGGATCAGGTCTCGAAGGCAGTAAATGCTCGGAAAACAGTACGTGAGGATAGTGCCGGCAAAACAATACCATATTTGGGACAAAGGCTCACGAGAGAACACCGATCGACTATACAACTATTACAATCGGAAATGGGATCGACCACATTGTATTCCCATTGGAACTATACGTTCTGAAAATAAAAGTAAGAAAAAATGTCGATCGAATCGCTAGACTGCTTACTGCTGAATAAATAAAGCGCATCCGATGTTGACGACGATGCAAGAGAAGATTATGTATTCTAGATCAGTATTCAATCGAGAAAATCGTTAAACTGAAATACTCAAATAATTCACAAAGCCTTGTTTCTAATTATTTTTTTTATTCCTTTTTTATATATATATTTCTTTTTCATTATTTTCGTATTATTTTTTATAAATATTTTCATCATTTTTTTTTAATTGAAATCTATACTCGATTTATATTTTCTTTGAATAAACAAATCAATTAAAATGTAATATTCAGTAAAGCGAGTATTTATAAAGTACACGCATTAAACTTGTGATATATCTTTTTTTTTCTCTTTTCAATCTTCTTGTAAGAGAAGATTAACTTGAGTTCACCGAATTTTATTCACCAAAAATGTTTCATTTTATACATTAGACAATTAAAAAAATAACGAAAATTTATTTCAGATAGTCGATGTCAGAATTTGACAATAGAACTTTTTTATATTATAAATAATTTGTACTTCACATATGGATAGAAGATATACTTGTAACAAGAGACGAGTGCCTGACACGAAATTAACGTTGCACAATTGAATCAATTTACCGATAATGACACACGTGAACTTTCAAAATCGAAAAACAGCCCTTCGTGTTCGTCGGTAATAAATCGAAAGCGACCTTCGAGCACGCGATCTTCCACCACATCACATAAAAATTCTCCGTTCTCGTCCACTAAATCATACGAATGCGCAAGATAATTATACAAGGCTATTTATTCTAGGTAATTTCACTTTCGATACTGTATTTATTTATTTATTTATTTTGTACGAGGGTAGTGTTTGCGACAGTGAAATACTCAATGGAAATCGATATCGTGAAAACATTTTTTTTACAACGGTTGTATCATAATTTTATATAAATTTATGTAAAATAATTTATAAGTTCTATAGATATATCAAAATAAAAATTACACTATTTTTCTATAAAAAAATAATTTTAACATATAAAAATATTTCGAAAACTACAAAAAATCAATATTTTTATGTAACATAGCGCATGTGGATAAATATAACTAATCAACGCGCAAAACTTGTGATTTTGGTAATCTAAAAAATATCGCACAATGTATTTAATATAATATTAACAATAAAAGCTTTCCTATAAAAATTTCCGGTTTAGTAATAGATAATTATATATTTATATATATATATATATATATATATATATAATTATTATCATACTTTAAGTTTACATGCAATAAATTGAATTTAAATTTTACAATGCCAAATATTTTAACTGAATAAGATGTTTTTTTAGGAAACTTCGGTATAATCATATGTTACAAAATTGAGATCGCAGCTAAAATGTGACACCGGTAAAACTATGCAAATATTTCAGGATATTGTACATTTCCGGTTGTGAGCATTTCAGATAAAGTAACAACATTGTACCGCGAATACATTTAATTGTTATGAATAGTGAAAATCGTATCTACAAAACGGTACACATTTCTCAGAGCGCCTACTTCAGCAGCGCAAATAAGACGAAAAAGATCATTATCCTCCGGGTAAAACAAACACTCGATTTATATAGGTAAGTTTACAAGTGGGATACTTGTTGCATTAGAAAATCACGACAACGGTTAAAACACAATAGCGGCGAATGAAAAATTCGCATTGTTCGCCGATACCATCACTAAAACAACCGGCGAACGTTCGATATATTGTATATATGTATAAGTATACTATATATTCGACTACGGAAAATCGCATTCCCAATGCCTTTTCCGGTAGGAAAAAAAAGCGGCGCCAGTCCTTACTCAATATTGATTTTACGAGACTGAATATTTTATTCCTTTTTTTTTCATTTGCTAGATACAAAATATCAATATTTATCGTATAATTTGCGAAAATCTTTTATAAATCTCAGCATTGATTTGCATTATATAACACGCTCGAAACAGCAATTTTGTAAACTCTATACTTAACTTTATTTTGTGTAAACAATACATCTAATAGTAACAGATAGATCCCATTACGAACACTACGAATTCCCAAAGAAATTTTAGACTATATATAATTAATTTAATTTGATATATTTTTATATTCTTAATATTGTATGAAATATTATGGAAACAATATTACAATTTCAAACATTTGAGAGTTATTCAACTCGCATGTGGATAATAAAAGTACCATAAATTCAACAACCCTTTTACTTGAAAACGAATTAATTAGTAGTTTTTGATCATTGGATATATATATCGTGACATTCGTTTAAAGGAAATCCAACACCTATATTGCAACAAAGTAAGCAACATTCTACAATATCTTATAATCCAAATGTTTATATATGCATGGATTCAAAACGATTGCGTAAATAATGCATTAATTAGTTAAACGTCAAAGTTTCCTGGTGATTTATAAATATATATATATATATATATATATATATATATATTACATTATATAATGCATTTTGATTCTTAACTTAAACAGCAATATAAGTAATAACAGCAATAATAGTGAGTATATTTTATTATCGGTTACGTTTTATCCGTGAGTACGGCGCACACAAAGAGTCGTACGTTTTAAAATGACCGTATCTGATTTTTTGATCCGAGAAATAGGCTCATTTTCGGAATTTATTGTAATTTATTCGCTGTCAATAGTGCACGCTTTTCAATTTGAATACAATGTCCAATAAAATTATTTTGTGCTTAAAGAGAAGAAATATGCGCGCTAAGCGTGTACGAATTTAAAGGCAATAGCGCATTTGCATTCAGAATAATACGATGTTATGGAAATATATTTTATTATATATATATATATATATATATATATATATATATATATATATATATATATATATATATTTTCAATAATAAATTACTTGACAATATATTATAAAATATATCATCGTTAAAATTTAGAATTTAAAAATTTTGATAACAGCCAAGTCAATATCAAACAGTCAGCAAGAAGCGAATACATTAAAATTGGGATATTTCACACGCGAGAAAAGATAATGTTCTAGAGGCGAAAGAAAAAAAAAAGGAAAGATTAAAAGCAATTTGTCGATCGTTAAATCGGTGAAATTCGAAATCGCCCAAAGCCAATAATACTTCGAATCCCTATATGGGCCGCAAGTTTGAGAACAGAGAAATTTTCGAGCGATTGTTGGTTTTTCTTTCTTTTTACTTTTAACACGTGTGTTTTATTCAAATTTATATGAATTGAAACGTGGAATATAAATTTTACATATGAAAATTTTATATACATTTAATGAGGAATATATAAAAATACGTGAATAAACAAAATTATTTAAAATATTAATTTTAATATTATATTGATTTATTAAATAAATATATAAAAATATGGTTAAAATTTTCGTTAAAAATGTATATATATATATATATATATATATATATATATATATATATACTGATAAAAACAATAATTTTTAAATAAATATTTCGAAAAATATACAATCTTTATATTCCACATTGTAAATGTTAATATTAAAACCGTTACAATGAAAAACGATATTGAAAAAAAAATTAAACACAATAGAATAAATGATTTAAGAGGAAAAGGCGTGAACTTTTCATACGTGCCTCATATAAAACGAGAAAGAGGAAGATGAGATTATATCTTCGTCTAGCGGCACAACCGGCAGACGGTCTGTCGCCACTTTCACCGGTGAGCTTTTCGCACGGCATTTGAGCTTTTAAAATTATACGAAAAACGCCACAGGCTGTATAAACAACAGCCAACACACATACATATTTATGCGCGAGCATAATGAAAAATATAAACTGCACATTGTGTACGAATATTATCACAATTCAAAACTAATCAACATATGAATTAATTATATAAAAGTTCAATAATTCAACGATTAAATCGAAATCTAAATCAAAACTAAATATACGTTTACGTATTTATTTGTTGTCAATGAGTAAATGTTGCTATTTTTTTTCAGCGAAAGAAACAGGGGCGTCTCACTTGCGGTCGGGGTCGTCGTAAATTGCGAATGTGAGAACTGGTCACGGTTTTTGGGTCACACATTCTGGAATAAAAGTGGCTACTTTTAAGATACGTCATCATGTGTGGAGAACTTCGCAGAGAAAGCTATTTTCAAAATATTCAAAAAACAAAACTTACTTTCACATAATTTAAAATCATAATAGTGATTCCAGAAATGAAAGAGAAAATATAAAATGAAAATTTAAACTAATAAAAATGTTATTACTGATTTGTAAAAATTAAGCTAGAAATATATAAATATTTTACATTGAACAAAATCGTAAATATTAATCACATGAACATCATTCAAGAGAAATATAATTAAAAACCGAATAATACTGAAACATCTCGACCACAAAAAAAACAATATCATTATTTTTACACTTCCGAAAACGATAAAACTAAATTGGAAAAATGAGCAATAAATCGGAATAAAATCGGATATCGCTCTCCATACTAGCGTTCCGAAAGCGATAAACATTGTAAATTTCATTTTTAATATACCGGTTCATTAACTGTATACACCCAAAAATCGAAAACTACAAAAAAAACATACATAAATTTTTGTTTTCTATCCGCACTTATAAAACGCCTACAAGGAGTGCTTTCTAAAAAGTCGATCGATTAATTACGAAGCGCTATATTAATTAAAAAAGTGAAATTCGTTACGACGACGAAATAATAATGGCAACAAAATGCCGTTATTATTTTATTAATTCGTTTTTTTTTTCTACATTTTTTCATTCGAATACAGCATCAATGAGATATTCTTATTGATAAATCGAAAACAATTAAACTGCCGACAAAGTTTTAATTAAAAAAATCTCGTTGCCGTCGTTCATTATGTTGAATGACAGTCGTGACTACCGATTTAGAAGAAAATAGAAAAAAGCTATATAAGCTTCTTCTTTCTTACGAGTGCGTCACGGTTTCATTTCTAATCCTAGTAAATTAATTTATTTTAGTTCTATTTACGAAACTGGGCAAATTTTAAACGCGATCAATGGTATGGATGGTTTTAAAATTTAATTACGAAAAAAAATAATTTACCCACACAACCCACAGATATAAATTTTAATTTATTTTTTTCGCAAATATAAGTATAATGCGAGTTTAAACTCTCGCACTCTGAACTATTCAATAGAGATGAGTGAATTAAAACACTCGATCCTTCAAGTATAATATGTTCATAAACGTGTAATTAGAAAAATTAATACGTTTTTAATATTATTAGTAAATATAATTAATGTGAAACATATTAAATATATTTCGACATACAAATAAAAAAAACAACACGAAAAGATTATATTTGAATAATCTCTGGCGAAGTGAAACTTCGTCTGATGAACAAACATAATTTTTCAAAGATTGTTCCATCACCGTTGACAATGTAAACGAAGACGATATTAAAAAAGATCTTTTATTTTCCGTTTCATATTTTTTTTCTTCTCTCATTATTATTTTTCATCGACACATATTACAAAATGTCAATCATCGCGGTACAGATTAGTTTTCTTTGATAGCGAGCCGAAACGAAGCGGGCAGTTTCATCATCGATTAAAAGAAAAATTTCTTCTTGTAAATATTATATATTGTTTATTTATACAACGTATTTAAAGAAGAAAAAAAACACACATATATAAAAATGTGAAGCCTGACAGATTCGCTTTTCAAAAATATGACACCTATCCACCGTATCTAAATTTGAGTTTTTATGATAATGCAATATTCGAGACGTAAAAATAAATTTAATACATTAGTAACGGATCGTGTTAAAGCCGCGTTCAGACGGTTATAATATAATATCGAATGAATTTATTTTTAAATATTACATAGAAATAAAAATCTGATGATTACCTTTAATGTGTAAAGAAAATGACGATGTAAAATATCGCTTACCTGAAATGAAAAAACAAATATTAAATATTTTCATTTAGTTTTTTAAACATAAAGAAACAAGATAAAAACACTAACGAGAAAATTCAATTTTGAATTGTGGTATCAATGTAATCTTTAAATAATCTATATACAAATATTATTGGTATTTCGTAAAAATCTTTTATATGACAATGAAACCATGTTAAACTAATAGTATATTGAGATAATAATAAAAATTAATTGAGTAATATCATTGTGGTTATTTTATAATCATATTTGTCATAAAAATATCTAATCGAAAAATGAGCACTTGAATGTGTTAAAATAATTCTTGAGATAATATCAAACTATAAACATAAAAAATCATTTTATTTTTTTATTTAATTAAAAATATTAGTACGCGAAAAACAAATTTTAAAACTGAAATTGCAAAATGTTGTCTATAAGAAGTGATTTATTTTTTTTACAATTTATAATATATATATATATATATATATATATATATATATATATATATATATATATAATTATGTGATCAAAATTTAAAAAGTAATAAAAGTTGTATACATATGAGATAATAATATTATAACAATACCTTATGCAATTTCTATTGTAATAATCAATCACAAAAATCTTACATTACACGAAACTTATTATTATTTGTCGTTATTATTAAGTGAGTATTGCTCACGTATGAACTCTCTTAAAATGAAACAATGGTCAATCTAACATTTAAATTGTCCATATTCGTATACTAGTTACGTAATATAGGGAAAAAAAGTCGTATATATATATATATATATATATATATATATATATATATATATAAATTCGTACGTGATTACTAAATTTAAAAATGTTACCAAATATGTAATAATAAATAACATGATTATGTTTTAAAATTTTAACAGTAATATTGAAAATGAACAGATTTTATAAACTATTCAATATAAGAATAAAATTTACATGTAATAAATTATTAATTTAAAACTAGTTTTTTTTTGGATCCAATATTAAACGCTCGTCTGATTTAATAAATATTGACAACACTTGTATGTTCTTCAATTCGAAGAAAGTAAATATTATAATAAATACGTGCTATTGCAACAAACAAACAACCAGTTTTAATTTAACGAAACACGATCCCAGTTTTAATACAATTTTTCTACACTATACGAATTCTATCTATTTATCACTTTCATCGCTATTAATATAATAATAATATATGTACCGGTTTTCAATAGATCTGCCGTCGTTTTAACGCAATATTATCAACATAAATGGCAAACGGGCCGCGAAAGAAGTCCAATTAGCCATTTTATAAACACTTTCCTATCGCATATGCGCCCATATATCAAGATCAAAAAGCGAACGGACACCTTTCTATCATTTTTGCCTTTATTCTAAAGAACGTGTCCCTCCAAATAGAAAGCCATATAGATTTTATACTGTGTACGAGTTAACGTGCGACCTACATTGATATGAAAATAATTTCACGTATTCGAAACGGAGTACTTGCATTGTTCTATAACCAATGGCGGTCTTTTCAAGAATCATTGTTTTCATATCAATGAACCTTCAAGACATACTACATAAAAGAAATAAACATGTATATATTTGGAACATTAAGGAGTGGTTCCATTTAATAATTGTATTCCAAAACCACAAAAAAAATAAATATCATTTTGAATTACATTAATATTACTTGTATATTAATGTCAATTTAACAATATAACACTTAAATATGTTTCTTAACATAGTGCTAGAAGTGGATTGATTTACTTTCCGCATTCAATATAGAATTCATAAATTAAATTTTTGGACATTAGTATAATAAAATATGGATCTATTAGAGCAATAATAGAAAACTATATATATACATCTTAAAAATATATTGAATTGAATTCAAATTTATATAATAAAAAATCCGCACCGTATAAATTTTATTACGAAATTTTCACAATATCAAATAAAATATGCTCACTTTCAATGAAGTACAATGACATTTAAGTAAACAGATAAATCACAGAGAAACCATATAAAGCAATGCCAACATTTGGTTCATAGATGTAATGAAGAGGTAAAAAAAAAACTTGAAAAGTTATGTGCTTAAATTCAAACAAGGATTTTGTACAAGTCGGTAAATATTTAAGACAATTAAATAAATGATCGATTTGGGAAAACATGTCAGAAATGTCTCACTATATATATATATATATATATATATATATATATATATATATATATATATATATATATATATATATATATATATATATATATATATATATATATATATATATAATGGGTTTTTAAATAAAAACCATTTTAATGTGAAATTCTCGACGATTTTTATATTAATTCGAGAATTTCAAATATAAAACGGTTTAAAAAAATGATAAAAGAATGGTTTTATGCGATGAAATGATTTATATTCGCAAGAATCGAAAGTGAATGCGCGCAAAATACAATGTTGAAGATTTACGATCGCCTTCGACATATGATTTTTTGAAATTTCCGGTGCATAGCAAAAGCAGTTTCGAATCGGAAACAGGGTTTCGACCTCGGAAATCACTAACACTGTTTGATCGATAGGTTTGTGTTGTTTTAAATCAGGGCTGCGAATACTAAAATTGATATATAAAAATCATGTTAACATTACGACTATAAAATTACAGACTTCCAGTTTTTATACAGAAATACATATATATGTGTGTGTGTGTGTGTGTGAATGTGACAGTTCAAATTATATATGTTTCTAAAAAAACATTAGAGATATATTAAAATTGAAATAATTAGTTCAAAAAATTAGAAAAAAATATCTAAATTGAACCGAAAAATCTAGTATACAAGCCCTGATTTGAACAAGTACAGGGAGGGTGATCAATCGTAACGGTTCTAAATCAAAAGAAAGTGAAAAAAGAAAGTGACAGTGGTCGATGAAAGGCTTCTTCTTACATGCTAGTCCTCCATATAAGTCAATAAATCTGCTCTCCAAGACAGGTTATGATAACAAGTACGTTACGTACTAAAAACGCCTAGTCTTATAAAACGGTGAGCGATCGCAAAAAAAAATAAATAAAGAAAGAAAACGGCTTTTAAATAAGAAAAATACTAATAATTCAAATCGATTTCTAGTATTCTAGTCGATACTTATGCGACAGAATAAACATAAATGTAATGATTATATACATATAAAAAAAATCTAAACATGATGCGGGTGCTTCGTAAGAGAGTATACTTTCGATAAGCGGCTCGACATTTTTAAATAATTTATTCGTTTAAAATAAAAGTCGTTCCAACCATAATATTGTCGATCGGATTGATTTATTAAATTTAATCGAACGAAAAGGTATTTAAAAAATATCTATAGTGTTGAATATGAAAACGAGTACGTTCTGAAACGATAATATAAAAAATAATCAATTAAAAACATTTCTAATTCTAACTTAACAAATCTTAATTTTCAAATATTAAAATTAAAACTATTATTAAAGAAGAATATATATTTTTTATTGTTACGATGCAGTATTTTTAAAAAATTCCATCTATAATTTGATTGTTACATATTTTTAGGAGAAAAATTCAATCACATACTTAAAAGTTGGCTACTTCTGGAAATTTTATTAATATCACTGAACAATGTGATTATGAAATGTAAATAAATTTCAAAAACAAGATACTATATTCACATTATTTTAATTCCTTTTATAATTTTGAATTCCTTTGAATGCTTGCAAACAATATTAAAAGGAAAACGTTATTTTACACAAAAAAAAAGTTGTTTTAATAATAATTTACAAACGATATTCTTTTTAATTTTTACACGGATAACGTATAATTAACGAAATTTAATAAAAAATGCATCAAAAATACCGCAAGCAAAAAAAATAATGAATCATATTAAATTATAAATTTTAAATATACGGTAATAAAAAAATCATTCGGTTCGTACAATAAAGTTCAATGACACAAAAATTACGTAGTCCGAAAAATGTTTTGTATATATGCAATATAAACAATATAATAATATTTCAACAATTCATACAATGGAATTGAATCATCATAAGGGAAGAATCTAATTTATTTATATGAAACGGAAAAATGTTGGCCCAAATATACCATAAAAAGGTAACTGATAAAAATAACTCCCTGAAAATTAATTGTAATTTAAAAAAAACTGCAGTATTTAAAATACAATTTTTACAAATATATTTTTAATTTTAGCAATAATAAAACATTAATTATGAACAATATAATGGTGAAGACTAAAATTTCAATCTGATAGTTATTACTATTTACAAATTAACGCTTTGAATATATTTTTTTCAATATTGATGATGGATCGTGATGTAACTATTAAATTAGTAGTGGATCTCGTTTATAAGAAGTTTGAGCAACTATATATAATAATATACACGAATTCATAAGATAAAACAATAGACTTACAGGAAATGAACGAATGCAAAAAAAAATCGAGATTATAATCAACATTTAAGGGATATGGAATAAATTAACTGAAGAGCATAAAAAAATAGCAGGTAACACTAGGGTTAAACGCGAATGCCGTCAAACGTCAATCTCACGTCGGAAGCCGAGATATCGACGTTTATCGAAGAATTTAACACGAACTATTTTCGTAAGATGTGCGTTTTCTCCTTTAGATACATGTAAAAAAATATACAATTTCTTCGATATGGCGATATCACGTTTGTCGAAAGTATGGCAAATGTTATTATTCAAAAATACAGAACGGCGATAGTTTATCATCGATGTGCGTTATTACCGTCGCCGACGATACTCAATGTTTCGATCACATAAAACGACGGATCGGATGCTGATCGATGCTAAAAAGCGTCGATCGATCATTTGATCGGATAAATAACCGACCGCATATGGAGAATTAGAAAACGACGATCTCGACAGGTACAACGAACTCTCTTCGCAGCCCGATACGTCAGTCATTATTACGTACGTTTTATATATATATATATTCGTCTTCGTTATCATTATCATCATCGTCGTCGTCGTGAACGACGAAATCGCAGTCATTTCCCCTTCGTTCGTTCGCTATAGTGGGGCAACGTTAATGAGATACATAAATTTTAATGATGAATACAAATATATAAAATCAAAATATGATATATAGTAAATAATAGTTGGTGACTGTTAAATTTTAAAATTATTAAATTATAAATAGCATTATACGACAATGATATGGCAGTACGGAGAGTTATATTGTCTTCTTGTTGCATACACAAACGTGGAAAAAAGTGTGATGGCACTGTATTTTTTCACAACCTTCCACTCTTACAGCTCACGGTTAAACGATGGCTCGCAATCGTGATATATTAATCGTAAATTTCGTCTTAAGATTTATCGACGCGATCCGAAATCGAATATAATAACGCGCGGCATTGAAGCAAGAAAGAAAAGGCCCATATGTATATATATATATATATATATATATATATATATATATATATATATATATATATATATATATATATTTATATAAAAAAGGCGTACATACTAAAAGTCGAAAAGTTTCACTCGTCGTTCCCATGAGAGATGGCGAATCGTAAAAAAAATAAATAAAAATAACACATATCGAAAACGGCTTTATAGTGTAATTGTCGAAGAAAATGACATCGACAACGTTCTCTTAGATATAAAAGAATGGATTATTATATTATGAATAATAAGTTTTTAAATTATACGAAAACGAAAGATGATCAAAATAGATCGCTTATTATATCAGTGTTTTAATTCTATATTAAATTTGTATATAAAAAATAAAACTTCTGTATAATAAAATTCAACGTTTTATTTTCTACATATCTCATTAAAGGTTTTATCTGAATAAATGAAGCGATTAATTTTAAACATAAAATAAAAAGGCTGAAAAAATAAATCTTTAATAAAACGAAATTAACAATCAAAAACCAACATAAATAATATGATGTTTAATTGATTGTTTTCAAAAATATTTAAAATATCTGATGTGATCTAGTTATTCAATAGATATATATATATATATATATATGTGTGTGTGTGTGTGTGTGTGTGTGTGTACGTGTGTGTGTGTACGTGTGTGTGTGCGCGTATGTAATTTCAACGCATCATCTTTACAAATAAAACATTACCTATCAAAACAATGTTTATTATACGTCAATAATATTAACCATTATATCGTGATACATAAATAACAATTTAAAACAGCAAACATCGAAATATCTTAATATACAATACCAATATTGCCATTTAAGGCTATTGATTATTAAAATCACGTACTTTTATGCATCGCACAAGATATCATTAAAATAAAACACGCGTTGCGAACACATCTATTACTCTGCATAAGCTAGATAATAATATAATATGAAAAAAAGAGGCAATATAAAAAAAAAGCCAAATTAACGCAACATTCGACGCACCCGCATATAATAAAATCGTGATCGATAGAATTGAATCGTGAACACGAGCCGACATATTATATAAACACATAAATATAAAGCACGTAATTTCGTATACGAAAACGTAACTTACGAGAGAAAAAAAAATCGAACGATCCTTCGAAAAAGCTCACTTTGAAAGCGCGTCAATTCATTTCGAATGCAAATGAGACACGAAAGAGAAACCTTATTTTTTTGCTCATTTTCGATCGTCCGTCTTCGCACAAATGCCCGTGTCAAGAGTTTAAAAATGAAATGAAAAAGGATTCGGCTCCATCTTTTTTTTTTCTTTTTTTAACGTTTTATAAATCGAATAAAACACAATTATCAAACGGTCGGTTCGCGTTTTTAAATCCGTATCAAAAACGAAAAGCGTTTGAAATATAAAGCGACGTATTCTTTGATAGCCGCACCAAGATAGCTAACAAGATACAAGACTATGTTTCACTGAACGAATCTGGAATATTTTAGTGTTGTTTTTTATTTCATTTTCCATTTTATAAATTATTTTGTAGAATTTTGATTTAAGAAATACATAAAAATTATTAATAATCAATAAATTGTAAATTTTTCATATATACATATTAAAAATACAGTTGAATGATTTTTACTCAATATTCCTAATCAATAATTAATATAAAAATATATACAGTAGGCAATTTCTTATTATTTGCGATTTTAAAAAAAATATTTATTTTCAAAAAAATATCGCGATATTTTTACTAATTCGCGAATTTTGGATTAACATTTTAAATGTATATAATTTTTTTAAACGTAACAAGGAATGTTTTAAAAGGAACAGACACAGTACATGTATTTGGAATAATGTGGGATATATTATTAAAAGAACTAAAAATGTGTGAAAGTATATATAAATACTTAAAATAATGTATAAAAATTAAAATAAATATACGTAAATATATATCGCGGCTTTTCATTTGCTACGAATGATCCTGGAACTGGATCCTGAAATAAAAACTATAAAAAATAAAAACAAACAAAACTTATTATCTATTTTATAATATTAGACGATAAATCCTATTGATGCTCCAAATATACAAAAAAAATATATATTATTATATAATAAGAAAATCACATGTCGCTAACGTCTAGTAAAACGTCTCATTCAATTTGTACGCATATAGAGTGCTCAAAAGAGAACCGAATGCATTCAAAATAGAAAACGAAAGACGAACATTGTGCAACCGATGCATAACTAAGACGACGAGAAATGAACGAGACGACGTTCACAAAAGGCCTTTTCTGCTACGTTTGCTACAAGTGCCTGTTGTGGAAAAAAAGGTGCAAGATCGGCACGTCATGCAATCGAAAAGACGATCCATACGAAGGTTGGATGCAGCATTCAATTATTCATCCAAATACGGACAAATCGAAAGAAATGCACCGACATTATAAACGCTGGCAACGGGTTATTGTTGTATGTGCGCGTGGAAAATGGAAAAATTAGAAATCAATTCGGAACACTAAGAATGAAATCAATACAAATGCGATAAGACAAAAACGTATAGCAAACGGTTCGCTAATGAAATGCCATTCTACGTCTACGTGTGTATTAATAATATATAAAATGCGAATAATAATAATATATAAAAAAGAGTCGACGTATGCGAAATTGCTTATTCATAAAAGGCATTGAGCTCTTGACAGGTCTGGAAGATAAGCAAACGGTTCAAATTATTGCACGGTAACGACCGCTGTAACAATGAGGAGGTCCATCACGTGTTCTGGCGCTTCTATTCACGGCATCCACATATCCGTAGTTCGAAACGTAAATACTGTGGTGTCATCCACTAACAATAAACAGCTTTGGATTTATTCGACGGTTATAAGCTCGAAAAGTGTCCTTTCTATGATCTTATAAAGAACTAACTATTCGATATTACTAAAATAAACTCTAATAATATAATAAATATGCTAATATTAAAAATAAATATAAATTAGTAGTACAATACGTATATCGTCAAAATTAAAAATAATCGTCTTTTCTCTATTCATATCTCTTTGAGATAATTTCCTATGGAGAATTAAGCTATTGTAATGTAACGTTAGACTCTTTTGTTTCTATACTTTACTCATGAACAATTTAAAGAATTCTAATTATATGAGCATTAAAATGTAATCATAAACACTAAACCGAATATATATATAAAAAATATCACAAATTTAATGTAACGTATCTAGAACCGTAGAGCGTAATATTGAAAAATCACAGTTTACAATAACGTCGTCGTATCGCCATTAAAATTCAAAGCATCGAACGACGTACGTCGTCGATATTTGTTATAACAATAATGTGAATTTATTAATTGAATACGTGTCCGGATTGATTGATAGCGAAGATATCTTCGAGCGTCCATTAGAGGAGAGATTTATGAAACCGTTGCTTTCATGTCATTATTTCATATATAAATATATCATTAGATACGTGATTGCGTTTAGCGAAAAGCCTTTTCAACATGTGCCTGCCTGCTTCTATGTAACATAAAATTGAATAAGAAACGTTTTCACTGCACGTGTCGTTTATTTGAAACAATTAAATGTCTTGCTTAAAAGGCGTTTTAATAGTAAGCAACATAAAACGTCGATCAAAATGGATTTCTATAATACAAAATATATACTTTAGTAATAATTATTAAACCTAAACAATGCAGGTCAACTATCATCATTCCTCACTTATCTGAAGTGTGCCTAATTTCGATTATAAGATATTAGTATTTGTAGTATTTATCAGGCGCAACAATGAATGTTTAAAACTTAGTCAGTTGAAAAGACACAATACAATACAATAATGGAAAAGTGGATAAATTCCTCATTCGGAAAACAATCAAAATTGTACACGTCTCGACAAGACACAGTGAAAGATAATTATACAAAATAAGCATTGAAACGTAGCTGAATGTATATTACAAAGCAGTGTCGCGGAACTTTCTTCGAACGCACATTAAATAAAGCCTTCCGATGTACTATACATGACCATTCCGCGGCGGAAATTACGGAAAGCAAACAAAAGCCGCCACGTATACAGGCCTACAAGTTAGTAGCGGACACACGTACAACCTATTATTCATGGGCGTCGACGACTCGCGCCTTCGGCGAAGGCTTCGCAGGAGAAGTCGCGGCTGCTTTCACCTCCAAGTGTGAGAACCCCATGACGAGGACACATCTTTTAGCCCCATCGTCCGCCTACCAATCCAATACATAATTTATGCTTGAGTTTCGAAAGGTAGGCGGCAACGTCGTCTCTTCATATTTTTCTATTTTGTTCTCTTTCATTGTACACGCTATACAATGGGACCTCGCTTATTAATGCAAATTCAATATTCCATAAATATGGTAATTCACTAAGCGAAATATAAGAATATTTTTTTCAAAACTGCATTTCGTAGTTTTCATACTTATAATTAAATATATGAATAATTCAAAATATTCTTTAGAATCTGGATTACAATATTTTTACAGAATCAAGTAATCAAATTTAAAAACAATTTTAATTAATAAATTTCATATGATCGATTCAATATAAACAAACAAACTTAATCACAGAAATAATTCAGTGTAATCTAATGCATAAATAAACAAAATTAAAAGATGAAATGACTGACTGAAAAGATTTAAACATTAGGAATATAAATATATAATTAAAATCATACGTATATATCGGGGCTACACTGTACATGTGAAAAATCGGGTGCTAGAAAGTGCGACCCCGAACAATGTTTTTGACTCGTAACGTGATACTTAGCGCTTAACAAACGCTCGGTTCGAATCTTGCGAAACGCTTTCGCGCGCTTCGCTAAGACGTGTCCACTATTTGTATGAGTAAATATATATATATATATATATATATATATATATGGTATAATGTACTAAAATGTTTACTTGTGCATATATGCAATACGAAAAGATTATTTCATCATTCGGGAAGAGTGTTAATATGAACGTGCGGTGCAATTTAGTTCTTGAATACACGAGTCGACTTCCCTGTTCAAAATGCAAAAGTGATGAACTCGATTAAAATTCTGCAATGTTGCAGTAATCTATATATATAGAGTGCATAAAACATATGGTAAATCAGATGTTTTTTTTTTATTATATATTTAAGAATAATTTCCATAGAATCGTTGAAAAATCCAAGAAAGATCAAACTGATAATAGTGATGCCATTTTTAATACAATTTCTATATATTTTAAAATAGATAGGAATTCATGATAGCGTTTAATCAACGTCTAGATTTCGATACTAAGAAACTTCAATTACTCGTTCTCTATATTTAGTAAGATAAGAGAAAAAATATTTATTCTTTATTACACCAGTTGCAAATTTAAAAAAAAAATCATATAAAATACAGAAGAATCGATTGACGTTCAGGATAATATTGTCGAATAATTTTTAAAACGGTCATTATTTCCAAGAAAATTAAATTCTATTTATTGAGATGAAACTATAAATATTTAAAATTTTAAATAGATTTCCACTGAATAATCTAAATATTGAATTTAATTATACAAAATTTAATGAAATCATATAAATAATTTGACTTATGTATTACATTAACACAACTAAATAACATACAATAAAAAAACTTCAAATAAAATTAACTGTCTATTAAAAATTTTCATATTTTCATTAAATCATAAAAATTTTAACTCTAATTACAATCGACAAATTTCAGAAATTTCTCATTCAAAATACACATTTTAAACATAATCCATAGACCAATGTTTAAACATATCTGAATAAAAAAAAATATGTACCCGTTAAAGTTAAACCATTAAAGGGATTCAAGCGCAATCCAATTAATTCGCGATTGTCGATAATGAGATAACGGATCGTACATATATCACTTTTTAACCTTTTAATGCACGTTGATCCACATATATATATATATATATATATATATATATATATATATAGTAATGAAAATGCAGAAATAAATATGCATTCGATGTGATAAATCGGTGGTCGTTGTTTAAGTGGGGCGACGCCTCGTCGGGGTCAAGTCGTGAGCTGTCTACACTCTTATTATACGACAGGTGCGAGGGTTGTTGCACTCGACGGAGGCTTTTCCGCCGCTGACTGACGACGATCAAGGTTCAAAAAAGTAAAATCTGGACCCGAGCAGTGAGCGAAATCTGGACGTCGGAGAAAGTGAAAACGGACGTGTTTGTTTTTTTTTTTTACGGCGAATTTGTGCGTGCAATACGCCCGAAGATGACCTATTCAGATAAGGCGACTGAACGTCGGGACGATGAGAATTCGACCGAAATACACTTGCGTAATCGTCGTAAAAATTATTGAGAGAGAAAAAAAAACGGTCGGATTCGAAACGAAACGAAAACTGTGCAATGTTAAAAATGCGCGAATTCGGAGCGCAGTCGTCGTCGTCGTTTCCGAGAACGTCGTAACTGTGTCAAACTATTACGTGTTGTATGTATGAAGTGTTTATTTTATATGAAAAAAAAAACATAACGAAAATAATCAACAAGTGCATGTTAAAGTCGTTTATATTATTAAATCATATCCGGTTTGTTTAACATAGTAGTTTATTTTTGTAGAAAAATTTAACATAATGCACTATTTTTTCATGGCAATATTTAAAATTGAATAAGAAAATTATAGATTTTTCATCTCAATATCATAATATAAATTGAAAAAAAATAAAATGATTTTCGACGATCATAAAATGTATATGAAAAATATGCAATTCTCGATTATAATTTATAAGTATCATATTAATTTAAATTCAGTTATAAATCATTCAAAGAAAAAAAATATCGCGTATTTGATGACCACAATATGTTCCCATTAAGAATTAAACCATAATAATAGAATAATTTTAAAATCAAACAGCTTCAAAACGAGTTTATTAGGTCACGGTCATATTAATAGCGCACATACGAATGCCAGAGATTAGCACAATTATACTAACAATAAACAAAAAAAAAAAAATTCAATGAAAAAACTAAAAAAAACGACCTTTATCATTAGTTGGTTTCTCATATTTAATATTGATTTAAATAGAAATTATTACAATGATATTTTTTAAGAGAATACCGAAAATTTATTTCATACTAATTATAATTAAAAAATATATTTTGTAATGTATACTATAATACAAAAAACTCTCACTTATCGCGGGAGTTACATTTCAGGACTACGTGTGATAAATTAAAATTGAATGCTATATTTATAAATTCTTTTTAATTCCTTTAATAATTTATCTTATACTTTTCTGTACATATAATGTACCTATTTCTTTAAAAAAAAATCTTAAATATTTATACATATATAATGTAGATATGCGATATTAAAAAAATAATAAATATACTCTAAATATGTCTTAAAAATCTCCAAAATATAGAGGGAATACTGTAAATTTAAGTATTTCACCATAATGAGGCGATGAAATCTAAAATTAACCGTGTCTCAAGACTTTCGCGCTTCAACGTCAACAAAAATACGAGCGATATAATGAAATTTATTTGAAGGCACAATTTGAGGAAACGCATTCACGATCGCACACGGCATAACTGTAAAGTGTTAACGCTCGAAAGGAGCAGAAATAGTCGTCAGCGAGATGCGGAAGACATATTCGAACAATGACACGGGTTCGGGTACTTTGCGCGAGCACGCGCGCCAACTTTTAAAATAAACCCGTTGGACGCGTTTGCAAAACGCCGAACGACGGCTTCTTCTTCTTCTTTTTTTTGATTTTTCTTTTTTATTCCAAAGGAACGCTTCGATTAATGCTTCTTTCATAATGAAATTTTACCCCGTCAAAATTTCAAAAATCGGGTTCGGTACGATCAAAAGTTATAATGTTCGATTCGATGATTAAAATCGCATCCATTTATAATCGTTAGCGTGACATAATAATTGTCGAATAATAAAAAAATGTGAAAATACCGCGTACATTATTATCCGTTATTGTCGATATTAAAAAAATCACCTCTGTATTTTTAACATTAATAGATAAAATTAATACTGAAATCTATTTAAATAAACACAATAAGCAAATGTGATATTTAAAAACGGTAGCGAATAAACATTATAAAATAATCAATGGTTATCTATAACTTAATCTATAATAGAATATTATTATAAAAATACTAAAACGCAGTCGTCAAATTAAACATTTTTTTCAACACAAATGCTACCATTTGTGTTGAAATTTTATATATATATATATATATATATATATGCATTTTAATTTGTTGCAATATGTTTTCATGTAAAATATATATAATTCAAATCGATTTATAGTTTTAAGATAATCCCGATTTGATTTTCGTGAACACATTATGCATCAAACAATACATTTTACCGCCATAATTTATGTACTTTTCATGTGTACCTCTTTTATTTTTCCAATCGTTATGATTTATTTCAAGAATTAATTATGTATATATATGAGTATGTTTAATATGTACTTTTTTAAAATGATTTCTATACATATCAGAAAATTTTGTATGAATAAAAAACTTCAAAATTAATATACAATTATATTTTCGGTAAGAGAAACGATAGATTTAAAGCAAATTCCAGTAGCATAGAGGAAAACGATCATTTGAAAGGAATCGAATGGCTATCGATACGAAAGATCTCGATGAAAACTCGCCCCGTTTGCAAATATAATACGCTTGATGTTCATCAATCAGCAACGGAAGATTGTCAATTTGCGTACGTTATATATTTTGCGATACGGAAGAAAGAAGGAAGACATGTCTTGGCACACACGTAAACGCATTAAATTCTCGAATCAGGAAGAGGCAAACGAAGCCGGGAGAGGTGCATGTTGAATTCAAGAGGAAAGCTGGACTGCTATCTGGTCACCAACTTCATGAGTACCGCATACCAGTCGAGTAACGAATCCCACGCTAAATGACTTAGTAACTATTACTACTGCCACTAGTTCGCAGTGGCGGTATATTCGTTTAAATATTCGAATAATAATTTTTTATTAATATTTATTCTATATATGGGAGCGATTTGTATTTTTAAAGATTACGCTAATTGTTTGTGTTATATCATAATATAAATATATACATGAAAGTAGTTTATTATTGGTCGTTAAATTATCAAAATATATATTGAGAATAATAAATTATTTCTCATGTAAATAATTTTTATATAAAAACTTATGATAAATATACTCTATGAAAAACAAAAGTTTGTTTATTGATCTTGTAATAATGATTAAAAATGTATTTGATCAAAAATCGAATAGATTTTTTTCAATTGTCTTATTGATATCCATCACAAATTCTTTTTAATTATCTAAATAATTAGAAAATAATATCATTTGCCCGATTTGTACTCTTTATATAAACAGAAACAGAAAGTATCGATAGCTATAATGAAACAATGATATATTGAGTTATTAAATTTTTTTAACAAAAAAAAAAACAAAAATAAGAGTGATTCTATTAGATGTTATACAATTTTTAAGAAGAAAACCACGAACAGCCTATGGAAGAAAGACCAGTCGAGTCTTTCTTCCATAGCATCCCGTTTTACCAATTCTCCTAATCAAAAACGGGGCGTATCTGCTGGCAATCACTAGGCGCATTCCGTGGAGACCGCGGTTGCACGCGCCCGATTCAATATCCATTACGGGATTTATCTACATCTATTACTAGATAGTTTTAAAAAGCCCCTGTGGGAACAATACGGGCCACTGATGGAATTCCAAACGACAACGTTCACGTCGACGGCCACGGATGCTTCGACATGTACCAATGCATAAATTAACCGAGCTCAATTAACCCCTAACCTGGACCGCGTGTTGAGGTGGATACAAGAGGCCGTTGTGGCATTTAGGGTCAATATCGGTTATTTATGGGCATGCGGTGAAACTTTGTCGCCGAGCTTCTTCTATTTCACGGAATCGATTCCGAGAGGGAATTTTTGAATTAAAATTCCTCGCATCAGTACAAATAAATATAATCTTTTTTACGGATAAAACAAAAACGCACATATAGCCTTTCGCAATATTTTCCACATCTATATCGGTCATAAATTAAATCTTTACATTTATGATTTAATTAATTAGCAAACACACAATATTTTCCCATCTTCATCAGCTAATTAACCTTTTCTTTGTTAACGTTAAATGTTTACCGACCCGAATTGAGACATTAAAAACGCCCGTTAAAAACAAAAATCAAATACCGTGATAAAAATAAAAGGCGAAGAGAGCTATTGATTTCAAAACGACTACTGTTTCGTCAAGTTTTGTTATGGCGTTGTGCGCCCAAAGCGGACGACCAAAAGGATAAAACGGGTCCAGGTCCTGGCGACGACAACATGTAAACATAACATATGCTACGCGTCCACTAGATTTATTGCTGTTGCCCCCCCCTTTCCCCCCACGAAACATAGTCATATATATATATATATATATATATATATATATATATATATATATATATATATACGAGACACTTTCTTTGTATCATCGTCCGTTTCCAACGGTTTATTTCTACTATATTTGCCGTTTGTTATGGAAGACTGACAACGACCAACGGTATTTATTAACCGCGCAAACTAGCTTCGCGGATGAGCAGATTGCGCAATCGATTGCAATATTAGTCGATAGTGAATTCATATATATCGATTATACGTCTGTCGTATGAATTAGATGTATCGTAGTTCGATCTTACGACGATCGTTTCGAATACCGATATATTTATTTCGTTTGAATTCATGTATATTTCAAAGTATGTAATGATTTGATATGCGAGTGAGTTAAATATTGGACTAAGATTAGAAATTGACGTTTGTGATAGTTCAGTGATTCGTTTATTTATATATGAATGATAGATGAGAGAGTTTCGTTGATTTATTATTAGCAATAATTTTTATTTTATTTTTTTTTTTTGATTTTGGATTAAAAATAGGCGTGTTGATTTGAAATTAAATCGTGAAAATGGTGTTTTATTTTCAATTCACTTTACTGATTGTAAAGAACTGGTTTCACGTTATGAGGGTTTATAAATTCAACTCGATGTCATCTTTTAAACAAAATAAAACATGTTGGCATTCAGGAAAATTCGTTTCACTCGAATAGGTTCGCTTTAACACTAAAAGTCAATTCCAACATCATCAACATATAATTTCTAAAATTTTATGACTTTGAAATTTAAGTTGATCTAGTTTTTTTTTACATAAACTAATTTTGATTAAAAAAAACAAGTTTTTAATATTGTAAAATGCAATAAAGTAATTATCCTTTCTAAATTTAGTGAAATAATATTAATAACATGTTATGAAATAAAAAATATATTCTGAAATGTGATATTGATATTTTTTCATATTTATTTAACAAGTATCTGAGAATTAAATTAACGATAGCTTCTTAAAAAACATATCAACATCTATAAAACTGAAAATAGCAATCGATGACCGTGTCAAATTCTCGCATCGATGATTTATTTTACTTTAGACAAAATATTAACTAAGTGAATTGAAATTAATAGCATAAAAAAAGAAACAGAGCGGTAAATTAAATGTAACAATAATATTTATCACTGAACGTTTATTTTAATTATTAATCACATATTAAATATAAAGAAAAACAGTTTATTAGTTCTGATACATTGTTTTCGTGCCGCCTACTTAAACTTATTATAATATAGTTCCATTTAAGAAAACACTGCCATATTATAAGAGTATAAATCTAAAATAAATAGCTAAAAATAATATTTATAGCGAGTCAACAGCATAAATTAATAAGAATAAAGATTTATTTGATCAATATTTTTGAAGAAAAGAAAATAGCGAATGACTAGTGGGACGATCATATATAAAATATTCAATATACTCATATAAATGTAAAAACCGTTTATATTCAACTATTTTAAACCGGGATTAATGTTAAAGAATCAAATTTAATGATCACTAATGGAACCTAAACATGAAACTTTGTATGAACGTATACGTTTACAGTTCATATGTTCGTTTAGTCATAGACAGAAATAAACATATTTTTTTCTTATATATATATATATATATATATATATATATATATATATATATATATATATATATATATATATATATATATATATATAAAGATTATTGTAAAAATTTTTAACCATTGATGTTATAATATTTATTGAAAAAGAAACGTTAAAAAGATCGAAAGCTAAATTAAAAATACAGCATATGTATATCGATGTTTATGAAGGTGCTTTGGTAAAAGAATTTTTGAACCGATGTGGTGCAAGTGTATGTATGTATGACAAGACAAATTTTCGCGCATCGCTTCAACAACCATTGGTAAAAAAAAAAGAAAAGAAAAACGTCGTTGTTTTATTAAGATCGAAGCTATTAAAACGAATCTTGTAAGCGATGATTCAATTCTACGACCAGAATCAATAATGGCTCGCGTTCGCTTTTCAACGCTGCGACACGCGAGCGTTGAACCCGGGAACAAACACTACGCACGAGTCGTTCGTACTACGCCGAGTGCACAAAACACGCACACTAAACATCTGCTGTACCATCTCGGCATTCGTTTACTACCTATATAATATGGAGCAAACGAATAGCGAAGTCGAACAGAGCATATATGTATGTCACGACAAATATGAATTCAATGGTAAAATGTACGATAATCACTTTTTTTTTTCAAAATTCAATCAGTTCACATCGATAAAAAATGTTATGTTAAAAAAAAATATGTGATGGCAGTTAAAACAATAGATTGCATATAGACGTTTACTGTTAAATATTGCACCGCCCCAGACAAATCAATTTCAAAGTTGATGATAATACCGAATGAAGGTGCGGTTTGACATTCCGAAATATCTTAACTTTGCCGTTGTGAAATGAACCATTGTATATCCGATGTATATTTTTTAATAGAGGATAAACATAAAATTATTTCTATAAAGTAATTAACAAAAGTATTTGTTAAAAAAAAGGTGGGAAATTGTATAAATTAAAGGATATCGACAGAATGACAATATGTCGAAAATACTGAATAAATTGTAAAATACTGTAAAATTTTAATAATTTTGTATATAACTATCATATTATTATTATTTATAATGTACAATATAGTAATAATATAAGCAAATACATTTATCCAGCAAAAATAATAATATTAATAAAAAAATATATATTAAATCGCGTTCGTAAATTCGACAAAATCGCACAATAAATCACTTTTTAATTACAAATTTTTAAAAATTTCGAATAATTTGTGAAATTTTACAAAGCAAAAGCCAACAAAACCATGGCAACAATAATGCAATATAAATAATGATTGAAAGGCGCGTGGAACAAAATGGTCTTACGACGAAAATTACGACAGATCGTGATTTATTATACATAATAGCGATAATAGAAAGTGTGAAAATCGGCTGAAATAAACTTTTTCATCATATATATATATATATATATATATATATATATATATATATATATATATATATATATATATATATATAAGGAATACTTGCTATCAAAAAAATAACGTTCATTTTCTTGAGGACTAAAGATAAATAGCGAATATCATAGATAAAAAATGTATATTACAGAAAGAAATTATCAAAAAATTTACATATACAGTAATCTACAGTATTCCAGTATTTTAAAATTCCAGAAACATCCGCGAAGAAAGGACGTTCTATTTATTTAAATATTTATACGTAATTTTATTAAATATATACTATATTCAGTCTACATAAATAATCTCTTAAACAACTGTTTTCAACATATATTATAACTCCATATACTGAAAGTAATTTATAAAAATATAGTTATTGGATTGTTTAAATGCAAAAATTGCAAAATAAATAAAAAGTTAAAAAAAGACAAACAAAAGGAAAAATTAATAAATATATTTTTTATTACTAAATAATTCAATTTTATTTACCTGTAATAATCTAATAATTGGAATTGGTGAAAAAAAAAACATCATCACTAAAATATATTTAATTGTTTAATATTATTTAATATAAAATATTCATACTTACATAAGGATTAAAGAAGTTTTAATAATATTTTCAAAGATGATATCTCCTTACCTGAAATTATTAAACATTTTATTGAGAAATAAAGACATTTTTTTGTAATTTATCTTATCGTATCATATCATAAAAAAGATTAAAGATTAATTATCAAAACTGTTTTTAAGATAAAAAATACTATTTATACTATTAAACATCACATTTTTATAATACTAATCATATTTCAAAAAATTAAATCTATGACACAAAGATAAAATAAAACAATGAAACAAATATATTTTTCATTATATCAGATCGTTGATTTTTTTTTTATAATTTTCTTTGTATATAGAAATTATTTTTAAATTAATTTTATACAAACTATTATGCATTCTTTTTTTTCTATTATTCATTCTTTTGACTGTCGCCAACCAAAAAAATCATTCCAATGCTTTTTATATTTGTTTATGTGAAAGTATGTTATGCAGACAAATTGAAAAATTCTTGAATTCAATATACCATTAAATAATTCCACATATTTGTGTAAATATTCAAGGCTAATTATAAACAAAATTTTCGTTATATTTCCTTAATTAAGATATAATTTCACTGTAATTCCAAATCTGAATTAAATTTCAGATTTATATATTTTATAAAGAATTTTCATATTAGATATTTTTTCTATAAGAATACGAACAACATTATGTCACATATTAAATTATATTTTTGAAATTACATTTTCAAAATTTCATTTCAATAAATTTCACTTAAAAAATAATAGAAAATCAGTTTTAAAATATAAAAAAACTTGACGATCCCTGCTAATAATTTAAATTCATGAATAAACCAGGAGTCATAAATAATATTTCATAAATTGATTTATTCGTTAGGATAGAATAATTTTAAATACATTTCTTTTTAAATACACTTCTCTAAAGCGCAATTTCTCCAGATCTTATATTTAAAAACAACACAATAAATTTAAAATCAACACGAAGACGTTCGAATCTATAAGTTCCAACATAAATAATAAACTCTAAAGAATATTTATTGTCTCCGTCGGTTTCTTATCAAAGGGACCTCATAAAGTTGACATTTTGAGGTCGTGTCGTGCCTCGAGCGCTTCAAAACCGATGCCTTGGCAAAACGCAAGATTCGATCTGTTTTTCTCACTTTTACCGGTAGGTCGCGGGAGAAAAAGTCGCACGACACCAACGGACAACAGGTTGCCTCCCATATCAAAAGTGCATAATCGCTTATTCTAGTTTTTCTTCATTGTATTTCGTAGTATCGACGGTCGGGTCATTAACTTATATTCATCCTCTTTCGATTTTGTCATCGTTATTGTTTATATTGAAATATATTATATTTTCTTAGTTAAATTTGTCTTTTTATTTCTAATAAAATATATTAGTAAATACAATTACCGCTGCGTTTACGATTGTGAATATTCCATAATTCCCGAACGTTTAAGAACCACTGTTAAAAAATAAACAAATATAAAAAATGATGTTTACAAACTATCTAGATATATGTACAACAAATAAAAAACATTAATCTAACTAGATATATTTAAAACACAGCGCAAATTTTGAAAATTCATTATAGAATATAAAAAAAAGAACGAAAACGGAAACCAAACGTGAAATTAATAATATTACTAGAGGCAGTGCACGTTCAACGACGAGCATATGTTGTCGTTATTATTTCAAAATCGTTATTGCCGATATGATTTTGTCTTCAAAAAACAAGTCTTACAAGTGATGTTCTTCGCAAAATAAAACGACTGAAAACCGGGAACGTTAAAAATTAACGTCCAATTTGCATGTAATGCGATCTTGGACGAACTCGAAAGAAAACAAAAAAAAAGGGGGGGGGGAGAAAGAAAAAGGAGAAAAAATGCGCGCTCAGCACAAATTGCAATCTCGACTCCAATTACTGGTAAATTTGCATTTTACTTTCGCACCGAACCGACTATCAATCGTTTCGTTTTCGTCATTTCACTTTTTCAGCGAAAAAAAAAGAATTAAATAAAATCATGCGATGCGTATTTTGAGAATGTTTGGAAAACGTCTACGAATGCTACGTCGACAATACAATTATATTTCTTTAACCAATATTATATAAAAATTGAAAAATTTATTCATAAAATTCAGAAAAAATATGAAATATTATTCCAGAAGCAAATTTCATTATTTATTAGAATTTTATTACTGATTTTTTAGTATTTATTGACGTTGTAAAATTCTTATGTAACTATTATATAAAAATATATTATATACATAGATATAACAGCATAAATCGGATAAAATAAGTCATACTGAACGGACTTTTGTATTTCACCACCAGAAATAAATATGAAAATAAAACATCGTTGCGAGCATATTTTTTCCGCATTTAGCATAAATTATGAGTGGCATGCGATGATTTGAATGCCACAAAAGATTTTTTTCCGAATCATTCGCATTAAATTTATGCACATTCTTTTATCAGAACGCACACTGGAAACTCCGTAATACAGTGTTTCTTAATCCGGATGAATTTGGTTTTAATTATTTCAAAAAAAAGTTCGTTTGATTTTATGATTTAATATTACGATGATTATAATTATATTCTACATAACTAATAGACAATATCGATGATAATAACCATTAAAATATTGATTATAAAAGTATTCATTATTTATTAACCTTGTTTGTCATATTTTTTTTAATTATTATATAACATATATTTGGGTTTTTTTAGATTAAACTCTTAATTTTTAATTTTCAAATAATTCTGAAATATTGAATGATTGAAAATTTTTTGGAAATTTTCGTGGAATATAAATTTTGTTATCAAAGTATCAAATTCAAACTGATTTACGACAAAGTTAAATGAAATAGTTAAATAATCTATTTATCGTTTTGGACAAGAAAAATAAATTATATTTTTTGAAACATAGGAAAAAGACTTAATCCCTTCACAATTTTAAGAAGACTGTAAGAAAAAGAACGTTACATTTATAGGGCAGAAATATGAGCGTTTCATCGATTTTAATAGACCGGAATGCTTATATTAGCCCGTAACGTGAAGAACAATATAATGAAATTGATGATCGTTTCATCTTCAATAGGCTTTTATGAAGGTTTCGCTCAGTTCGAACCAATTAGACCAGAATGATCACGATCTTTCTCTTTATAAAAATCGCTGCGAAAGCGCTTCTCGCATCACATACGGGAGAATGCGATTCGTCTCGTACCACTTACTCGTTTCTTATATTTTAATCGTCGTTATTTTTCATTTCTCATCATAGTCTCGATGCTCTTTATTCTTTCGAGGCGAACGAAGAAAATCACCGAATAAAAAAGCGAACAAAAAAATCGTCAAGATACATAATAAAGACAAATTCGACACGTCTTTAAAGGGTACGAATGTTCATATGGACGGATTGGCATCGAGAATAAAGCAATAAGTTTTTCGGTGTGACGCCCCCTCAATACGACCGGGGGCTGGTTCGATGATAAAATTCCATTCGTCCTTAATAATAACAAATGTAATCACGATAATATCTCGTTTCGGCGCCAAACATTCCACGATTCGAACCTTTAAAAACCCCAAAGGGAAATGCGGCGTGATGATGTCTCGCCTTGGTTTCTTTTTTTGTACTGCAAGTACGTTACGTCTACTAAAATATCGGGTTTCAAATGAATAAAAAAAATGTGCTCATAAAAATAACTTTAAATATATTATATAAAATACTGTTAAATATTTTATTTCTATTCTTCTGACTGAGTATTTAATTAAAAATCATATTTGTGAAAATCGGTAAAGAAAGATCTGGTAAATTCAATAAAATAAACACAGAATTATTTCAATGAATTAAATTGTACTTTCCATAATTGACAGATAGTTTTAGACTTAAATAAATTAACTTTTTAATATATAATATATATTATAAATGCAATAAATATGATTTAATTAGGAGAAAATTTATTTACCGTTTTGCCAATTTACAACGTATGAATAAATAAAAATATTGAGCGGAATAATTCACTCATTTAAAATAACAATTATATATTACCTAGTACTCAACGATAATATATTGTGAAAAAGAGGCTCCAATACGTATCAAGGTAAAGATGATATATTTTTTTCATAATAAATGTAATGATACCGCAGAAAAAAATAAACACAAAAATTATTAACAAGTAATAAAATTTTGATTGTGTTCATTCTAGATTTTCCCATGAATGATATCCGTTGGAAATGTATACGAATCGTAGTTGGAATTTAATTAGGCACAACCGAACAAGACTTTCTCAAGGGATTGCGTGCTAACCGAGGCCATAGTGAAGACAAGTTCCTAGAGAGCATGTGCAGGACACATGGAAATAAAACGAGCCGCATGTCATCCACGGAGCCGCATTCCTGAGAAACACTTCCTGAAACTAGATCTCAGGAGACACGAACTGTAAAAGAAGATTCGGGACTAGAAGCGCTGTTTAATTGGACGAATGACATTAAATTGTGCGTATTGCCACACTTTGACTTCGATAAAAGAAAAAAAATAATGAACATATATATATATATATATATATATATGTATGTGTGTGTGTGTGTTTGTGTGTGTGTGTGTGTGTGTGTGTGTGATGCAGGTGAAAGAAAAAACTGTCGACGAAAGTGAAAACAATAATAAAAATAAGGAAATTGTAGACAAAATACGGGTTTTCTTCGTCTATATGTAAATACAATCGTCACGCCATTTTGTAATTTTTGAACGCAATCATCCGACATGGTAATAAATAATGTTACATTTATTTATAATAATGGTCACATAAATATTAGAAAGTTTCGGACCGACTATTGAACAATTGCTGTTTAGAATTATTGTTTAAAGATGAACAAAACGTTCATCTTATATTTTTTAGTTATCTATCGAATATTATAAATTAAATAATGCGAGATAAAAATTTTATATTCCATAGGAAAATCTAATTTTACCTCAATTTGAAATATGACTAATGCTTGTATGAATTCACAATATAATTTGTTTTATTGAGATAATTATTGATTAACATCACATTTAATTCGTTCTAGATTTATTAGAAGACTTTAAATATCTTATTATGTGAAATTTATAAACTTTACTAGTTAACTTGTTATTAATTAAAAAATAAAACTATTCTACAAGTGAAACCAGATACCTATTTATACATATATTATAAATAATTTTATATGTAATAAGTACATTGTAATGACACAAATAATTAAATATAGTTAAATAAATTCCCATAATCATATAAAAATATATGTTTCAATATAAATGAAAAATAAAAATACAATAGATCATTATGAAATACAAAAAAAGACCGTCGTAAGTTTATATTTTCACTATTATAATATATAGCAGGTATGAAAATAATAAATATATATAATAATTAATGTAAAAGTAGATAACGATATCAACATAAATAATAAGACAATGTAAGCAAAAGTAAAAGTAAACGCGTTTTTAATCGAATAACTAATGTAAACAGATACATTTATCATTCTTATTTTTTTCTTTATATCAACAAACGACAATATCGCAATCTTTTCAATTATGCGCAAACGAAAGTGCAATAGAAAGGCATCGCCTTTACCTTTCCATGTATGTATTTTTTTTTTTAATTTATATTATCGAGGAAAAAAACACTTAAGATTCGACCGGACGATACGTAAAATTATTTTTATGAATATTTTAATAAATTTAATCGATGATCACAATTTTAAACGTAAGCGAAGCGAAACTTCATTCGAACAGAAGTTTAAATCGTATGTAAAATAAAAAGAAAAAAAAGCATTACCGGTAACAATTATCGAAAGAAATAATACGATTCCGACTCTCATTATAGTGTAAAACGAGGCGTAAAATATTAGAATGCGTGCTTACAACGAAAGTAGATCTACTGTTTTTTTTTCTATGTTCCGTCTATTGTGATTATAAATAGACATTATTTATTACGATCATAGACATTGTATAAAATAGAAAGATATTAATCTTACAGTGTATTTTTAATTCAATAAGTAAGATTTAACGCGATGGGTTGAATTATCGTTTTCAAGACGGATAGATATAATCGAATGAAATGATTTAATGAAAATGAAATCGTTTCAATCACAATATTTTATATTACAAAAATCATTTATAAAATATTTTAATTTATTAATTTGAAATGTAAGAATGAACCTGTATTTGCGAGAATTACGCGTTGAATACATGCAATAAAATTAATCAAGCATACCCTCCTGAAAACATCTTCATGTTATATAAATCTAAATTACAAACGTTACATATACGACTTGATCGACTGCAAGTCGTAAATTTAATGCAACTATTCCATATACATTTATATACAATATAAACTCATTTCCTTCTAGGATGTTCGTACGCAATTATATTTATTGCAAGATTACGAAAAAAACACAATAAGTCATCGTAATTACGCATAATAATAAAAGAAATCATAATATAGCTCAAGTACACTTTTATATTGTATTTTAAATTAATATCAAAAATGTATATTTCGATTAAAATAAATGAAATAATATATTAAAATTTTTTTTTTAGAAACATAATGTTTTGAAGTTTAGCAAAACGAATAAATCTATATATAAAGAAAAATATTTGGAAAAAAGCTTCAGTAAAACATTATGTGATATTAATTTCTTTACAAAATTGAGTTGAAAATTGAAATGATAAAAATCTATATAATACATACGATAATTTCAAAAATGATGACACTACGTTTCATTTTAATTTTTTCTTTAAATGCGACATAATTGTAACGATGGCAACGACCAAGATCTCAAAGACAGATTTCACATATTCAAGCACTCTCAAGACGGGATACTCGTATTTCCTAGAGTAATGAACTTGGTTAGTGCGTTCGACCTTCGTCAGGTTACGTCTTGACATCTTTGTTCTGGTGATGGATTGAAGATGGGCTCGGAAGGTCGTCTTTCTGATGAAGACGATCATCTTGCGAATTAATCAAGCGCACTCGTTCGCTTTTTAGCGGTGTCGAGAGAGATCCATTCACGATCGTGAATAAATTGAAAGCATATTTCAAAATCTCGGAAGAATCTTAAACCGAACGATAGAATCTTGGCAAACGTGAAGATTTCTAGAATGTATGGAATTCACTCGCTAAGAGTGATGAGATATACATACTATATATACAGTTGAAATTTATAGTACTAACATAGCGAAACATTTAATAATTCTAAGATGAGTCTATCGTTAAACAAAGTCAATAATATCACGATTCTCATAAAGTAATATTAAAAAAAAATTGAATCGACGGAAATCGTTTCAATTATATAATAAAATTAAGCATATCCATATTCGCACAATACACAATACACAGATTATTTGTAAAACATGAAGCAACTGTTGGTAAACGTAAACGTAATGGACAAGGAAAATGGAAAAAAATAACGAAACGCAAAAGCAATATAACAAGAAAAATACATATAACAGAACAAAAGAAATGTAGAAAAAAATAAGCGTTGAAAAACTTCAAGCCTTGAAGGCACATTATGGGGAACGTCTGCGTTTTTGCGCCGAAGTTCGTTAATTAAAATCGTTTCTATTATAAGTGGAAAAATTAGAAACATTCGCATCAGTAACAACAACACGAGTAGTGCGGGTCGTTTCTATTTTTAAAACAGATTTTTCATATATATTTTTTTTCCCATTTAGTTTTTATTTTTTTTTCTTTATATTATTATTTTTTGATTGCTTTATTCCGGTTCTGCGAATCGAACCGACCAAGTTCAATGTCAAAAATATCAGTTGCGATCAAAACGAATGTTTTATTATAAAAGGATGATTTCCATTGTGAAGGTTCGACTCTTTAACACGTTTTCGACACAATGCGTCATACTTTGATAAATAATAAATAAATACATAATAATATTATTACAATGGACGGAACGATTTCTTAAAGAAATTCAATATCATCCCTAAATAGATTTGTACGTAGACGATGTAATCATACTGACGATAATAATCGTGCAAGGTTAATGTAGTTTGAACTTTTCTATATTAAAACTTATTATCATATACTCCGTATAGCAATCCTAAATATAAGAGTTTTAAATTATTTTTAAATTGATTTGGAATAAATTTGTAGAAACAATTATATATCAAATATCGAACGAAAAGCTTTTTTTATGCAAAATTTCATGACATCATCATACTGTAAGAAATGAATGATATCATGTCACAGAAACCAAAGGCGAATAGGTAAGCAAAAATTACAACAGGCTCAAAACTTGATCCGATCTCGAAGGACGAGCGTCAGTAACAAAAAAAAAAAAAAAAAACCAACTTCCAGCATCCAGCTCCACCTTCGCGTTTGAGAGCTGGTTATTCTTATTATTTATATTTCGGTTGTGCGATTTGACAATGGATATTTGTAAAGAAACGCCCAGTAACGTCTCCAGTGTCTTGATTGTTACGTACAAAACTTCGGTGTCACTGACATTGGCATGTCTTATTATTATAACACGTGTCAACCGTGGCTATGGCTCTTATCACGCTTTCGACCCCGATTGCCATATTGAATAAAAAAAAGAGGTGATGATCTTTACACTCTTTTCATAATGTCTGATGCCATATTCGAACAGAGACGGAAGCTGTTTGTCGAAACATTCGACATGATATAATGTAAACTGTTAAATATTTTTTTTTTCATATAATTTTTGATAATACAGATGTTAAATAACGACCTCGTAGTATAATTTTCCATTTACCACGAAAATCACCAATCATTTCCGTATAAAAACACATAATTTTAATTCAAGGATGAGCAGATTTAAGCGCATCGTGTAACGATAACGTCGAAATATTTTGCACACAACGATGCACATAAATATTTATTAAAAATTCATAATGCTCGCAAAGCATAATAGAATACTAATCTGCAAAATCTAGAGAGGAAAACGACATATAAAAGCGGTAAAAATTACGAAACTTCTCTCATACAATTATAATGATTTGCATGAATTCATGCAAATTCGAGTATGAAAAGTACCCGCTTCGAATTTCAAAAAAAAAAAAACGAGTTCTATTATATGTCTCTTTTTTTATGAAGGAACGAAATTTTTAGAAAGTTAAATTCTTCTAAATGATAAACGAAATGGTCGTTTTAAATTTTCAAAAGGAAATTATATATTCAGAATAGCATGTTCTATATAAAAAAGTCGTGATTTTGAAAAACGATCATTTTAATGGTTGATGATTTGAGTCGATTTATTATGATCGAAACTAATGATATCTTAAATATTGAACAATTTTGTATACAACAATATCATTATTTTTATATATTTTTTAAAATACGATACGAAATTACGATATATTGCAAAATACAAATATACATATATAGAGTAGAAAGTATGAAAGTTCAAAAAAACAGTTAAAGATAAATAAAATATTTAATATTCAATTTTTACTTAAAAATTTCAAATATCAAAAAAAAATTAAAACTTAGAATTCATTTTTTATTGTTACAATTTTCTAATGACACAACAAATATCTTATTATTTTTTCATAACATATATGGTAATAAGTTTTTTTTTATATAAAATTATAATAATAATAATAATAAAGAAACAACGCACATCAAAATATATATCATATATAAGTAAATAAATATTGCAAAAATAGTAAACATTTTCGATAATAATTTTAATGATAATTTTACGAAACAATATAATTTTTACAACGTCGAAAAAATGAGATTATCTACGACGAACTCAATTCAACGAAATAATACGTGTTACAAAAACAACGATCCTTGAAATAGGATTTTGAGCAGACATTTCAAATGAGGTTCTCGAGGAATTTTTATATTCGACAACGAAACCCAAAACGATTATATTCGTGAAGAAAAAAGGAGGAAGGCAGTAAAAAAAACTAGCTAAAAAGCGTAAATAGGCGTTAACGAGTACGTCATAATGAGGTATTTATTTGAACATTCCATCTTAAACTAGCATTCTTTATCCGTAGACAAACACACCGAAAGAAGGAAAAGAATCTGGAGTTGGATTATCTCAACCACAGTCTCTCAAAGATGAAGAGGTTCAATAAAAGAAGATCTTCAACAAACCTGGAGGATTTTGGGTGCTTAGATGGGTCATCGGGGTAATTTCATAAATTTTTATTACAGTATATATAATGACAGCTGAAGCGAATGCAATAATGATGATGATGAATATAAAGAAGAATGACCATTATTTTAATGATAAATATCAGTGAATTAAAATATGAGATAAATATTGCCAAAATTAAATATTTTTAAACGATTTTGAAGTTAAGTCTTGTACAAGCAATAAAAATCTTCAATCGATTATTCTTTAAAAAGTAATGACAAACTATATAGATTTTGATGTCTGTCAAAAGAAAATTAAATATCGATAAAAATTTTGTTAACATTGACACGCAGCTACTACTATAATATATTACAAAAATTTCGTAGGAAAATAAGAAAATATATGTGTAATACGACTTAAATCTTGTAAACAGATAAGATTTGATGGATTTATTGTATAACACATGAAAATGATTATATTAATAAATATTTTTTTAATATATAATAATTTACATTTATTGAAATAAATGTACACGAACTCCTAAATAGTAGTAGTAGTAGTAGTATTATTATTGTTGAAGAATGAAAAAGAAAAATAAACGGGAACGAGTCCGAACAATGCGGACGAACGAGCAGCACGATACTTTTAGATTCATATGACGAAAAAAATCCAATCAAAGCACAACCAACTAAATAAAGGTACCAAAAACTTCGAGGTGTGCTCAGGTAACAAACTTTATTTATTTTCATTTTTTTTTCTCTTCATCTTCTATCGTCTTCTTCACTTTTGATACTCGGCTTTTTCACCACGGCGTTCTCGAAAAACCACACGAAAATATTCAATCGATTTCTGTTTCGTTTTCTATTTTTGTTCGGCATTTTTTTATTTTTTTAGCTTATCGTCGTTGGTTTATTATTCGTCGTATTTACATACGAGTTAAGAGGAAACCGGTCAAAGTCGACGAGCGAACGAGCGATAAATCCGTTAAGCGAAAATCAATCGATTTATCCGCCTAACCGGAGTCCGAGTCGAACCGATTCTCGTTGAGGGATTTGCTTAATCGCTTTTTGATTAATTGTGATTGATTACGTGCAGAAAAATTACGATGATTATGTTTCGAAATAATATGGAATGAAGGTTCGAGAGGACGCTTTAAATAGTTCCGCGCGCTTGAAACAAATCTTCATCTGATCGATAAATAGAAATACATTTCGACTTGAGTTTGAGTTTTTTTTATAATAATATTTTAATTTACAATAAAAAATAAAATACAGTATAAAATGTAATGTACAACAAAAAAACAATAAAAATGATTCGTGCAAAAAATATCATTGACATTGAAAATCAAATAAAAATTATAAAAAAAATGTATTTTTTCATAAAATCCTCATACGTATAATTAGTAGTATTTTTTGACCATCAACACTTATACCAAAAAAAATATCAGGAAAAACCAAAGTCAAAATAATTAATAAGTAATATATAATGGCATTGTCCAATCTTTGCCGTATAGCAAATAAATCATCGTTTAAAAATATACATTTCAAATAATAAATACGTCATACATATATATTTTTAATTCATACATATATATAAAAACTTAATTTATTTAACTTTGATCGATTAAATTAATCGGGTAAATTTAAATCAAACGACGAAAAATCGCTATTAACCTGAATTTACGTACAGGAAAATGTTTTATATTTAAGGTAATATTGTTTTAATTTTTATTAAATAAATATCGCTCAAAACTATAAAAAACTTTTAAACGAGTAATAAAAAATAATTATATTATGATATATACTAAACGAATGTTATTTAAAGTCAATGTGTGGAAATTTTAATTATTCAAAATATTATAATATATTAATTAACAAATTTATTACTTTTTTTTGAAAAATAAAAACGTGCATAATTACATATTTCTAAATGTTGAGATGTTTTATAAAATATAAATATTTCAAAAAATATATAAAGGTTGAAAATTCAAGTGTAAGGGATGTTTAAGATATTAGTAATAATTATATGGTCGAACGAATTATCGTTTGAAAATTTGTATATATATATATAAAATAAATTGATAAAGAATGATATGTTTCGTTATTTATATTTATGACCGGCCATTTACAACATTTAAATACAGTCGAAGTGAACTGTTGAGCTTTTGAAAAATTAGCAATAATCACGCATTCTAAACATTGACAAAAAAATATATATATATATATATATATATTTATGTATGTATATATATAGATCGTTGAAGTCGATTCGAGTCTTGAAAACGAATCACGTACAATAATTGTTTTATAATTTGGAGTGTGTAGGGTTAAAAAACGCGTTCCAGAATCCGTGGATTGAAAGCGCCCGCGGTGCGAAGGTCCGTGAAAAAAAGGCGTAATAAAAACAGGTCGAAGGAGTCCGTGATCTCGGGCACAGCACCAACACCAGAGAAAACACCTGCCTCTGGAGCATCTTTTGTCAGGAATGCAGGTAATCTGTACACACCTGACCTTGGCCACTACCGTACGCCATTATCATCGTGCATCACCGAAACGGATCGTCGCGGCCAAGCGACAAAACGTCCTAAGCGACCGAGGACCGGATTACGGAGGTCGACCACGACATACGCCCACACCTTTCACACATATATTTAAATAACCTATGCGGGGACAATTCGTCTTTTTCCAGTTTGACTTTCGAATAGGCCGTCGCTGCCAATTTTCGAAAAAGGCTTTCAAATGTGATACAAAAAAAAAACTTTTTTTTCTATCTACTAAAATGAATATTTGAAACATTTTTAAGTAATTTTATTATAACAATACATATAACAGATATTGAGAGTATGAAAAGTGTGATATATTGCGTTTATAGCCATACCTTAAAAAGAGGTTAACTGTCAAAATCAAAATAAATCAAAGTAAAATTGGACATTTTACACGAAACATATAGTAATTTTGACATCAAACTGTATATTTTGAGTTACAAAAATCATTTAATATTATATTGTAAAAAAATCAGCATTTGAGTGTGACTCCGGCGGCGGCGGCGGTGGCGCCCAGCGCTAGCATTTTATATATACGATGATGTCATCATTGTATACCTTGTATATTAAACTCGATAACTAAAAAATATTAATTAAAATAGAGATATACTCTATATACGAGTACATAATCACTATTTATTTATTTTTAATAAAATCACATTTTTTCAATATTAAAAATTTTATAACACATTATTATTTTTTATAAAAATAATAAAATTTTAGTAATATATAAAATCAAATACATTATTCTAAAGTTGACAGTTATAATTTTACATTATAGATGACAATTTTTGACAACAATTAAAAGATTTTACGATTTTCAAAAAGTTTAAATGTCCAAATACAGCGTTTTTTTTTACTTGAAGAGGTTCTTAAATTTAACTCTCGAACCACAATTCCGTTTTAAGTTTGAAGGTCATGGTCTGGAGGCGGTTTGAAACCTTTTTTTATTCTTCACATCATTGGCATAAAAAATCGATGCCATAATAATATACCCACAATTACTAACAATCAGCATAACGAACCGAAGTTTATGTTCGGCAAAAAGATTTTAATACCATTTAATAGATGATGAAATAAAAAGAAATAATAACGAAAATCTCGCATTATATAAAAATTAGAATTAATATATATTGAAAATGAATATCGTTTTATAATTGAAATCGACAGATGTTTGACTAATAGCGTGAGTAAAAGAAAAATCAACGAAATGTTAAGTATATGATGACTTTAACTCTAGGAAATCCAATAATTAATACATTTTTTTTTGTACAGTAAGTTATACATATATGGTTAATCGTTTTTAAACGATAATATAATTGCTGTTATAAAAAAAATAAAAAATAGAAACATTATATTAATACAAATATAACATTTAATGTTAAGTCTTCGCACTTTAAATCGATTCTAATAAATTACGAACGATTCAGAAAATTACGAAATTCTATAGCAGATAATTTGTATAAATTGTAGATTTAATTGTAGTTACAAAAAATAAAAATAACAGAGCAGTATTAATAAAATATATTCATTTATATAAATATATTTCAATTTTTTTTACCTATTCTTCTAAATCAAATGTCGAATTGGAAAAACGATTAAAGTAATGCATTGTAATTAAAAAAAAACATTAATCAAAATATTTACAATGTTTTTTTATTATTAATTTATTCAAGTAAAAATCAAAATATCCGTAATATTTTATAGATTATTTCTTGAATAAAATAATTTAAATATAAAAAAGAAATAATTATCAGAATATCCTTAATAATATATATATATATATATATATATATATATATATATATATATATATATAATTTAAAATATCACCTCTCGCTGAGTGTTAGAAAGTTAACCAAATCGGACGGCACTTAATAAAAAGAAACGTGCATTAAGATTATGATGATTACGATAAAGCTTTAATTTAATATATTAAAATCGCATTGTAATCGCAACGAAACCACAATTATGTTGAGAAAAAAAAATTAAAAAATTCATACAAAACGCATTAACACTTTCATTTCGGCTTTTAAAACGCGAAAGTAGAAAGATAACAGAATACTTAAAAAATATCAATTAATATTGCACGTATATATATATATATATATATATATATATATATATATATATATATAATAAACATATTTTGATCGTATTACTTGCCATATTATTTTTAAAATGTCTTTATCGTGATGTCGTGATTTTCGCGTATTAACTTTGTTTAATTTATTCGCTCGTTAAATTGAAGTTAATTATTGTGGTCAGTTAATTTAAAAAAAACACAAAAATAATATATATATATATATATATATATATATATATATATATATATATATATATAATTTAATCGACCGTATCATCGTCTTTACAATCCCTTTCTCCGTTCATGTAAAATTAACCGCGGATAATTTACAACAATAATTTTAACGGCAATTTCGTTACTGGATTTATTGGAAATAATCGCAACGGTTCTGAGTTATTTTAACCGAGTAATTTAATCGTCTGATTTTTTTTATTTTAATTTTTTTAATTGAATCGGCACTTTTAATTTCTGTGATGGAAAGGCAACGTTAAAAAAATATTTTTACATATTTAGCGATGTGAGACCAGTTATAAAAAAATGTACGCCAATCTATATTTAAATAAACTTTAATAAGTGTTTTAGTAATAATGAATAAGTGTTTCTAGTTTATATTCCATAAAACGTCATTTTGTACGAATAGATATATTTTTTTACGGATTATTTAATAAATTTATTATATACAAATAATAATTTTTTAAATAATATTTTATTTTACAAATGTATACAATATAATATATGCAATATTCAAAATCAAAAAATTAGATTCTATAAAGTACACGTAGCAAAGTTAAAAAAATTGTAGAATATAAAAAATACGTGTTAGAATATTTTACACATTAAATAGTAAAAAAAAGTGTTTATATAATGATAATAAGTTATGTAACGACTTTGAAAAAAAACACATGGTCATGAAAAATACGCACTATTATCTAAATTTTCATAGTTATTAAATGCGTTAAGAAAATCAAATAAATCGAGGACATTAGCATAAAAAAGAGTATTTGCGTTTTAGAGTTGTTATAAAAAAAAACAGACACGTTATCTTATTTAAACAATAAGTACGTGTAATATTAACACAAAATCTGTAAACTTGTATGTAAACGTTCATAAACATTTCATTCTATATGTTAAAAAATATTAAAAAAAAACCTTATTTATATTAAAAAAAAAGTTTAGTGACCGCAATGCGTCGTCTGTCCGACTTTGCAGTCAAATATAACATAATAAGATTATATTATACAAAAATGTAGATTTCTTTGTAATAAGTACACATCAGCGATTCTAAAATATTTTTATTTTTACATACTAATGTTTTTTTTTTAATTATAACTAACTTTATGAACTCAAAAAATATATAATTTATAATATAAATGAAAATTTTATTGAATAAATTATCAATGCTAATAAAATTTGAAACGTTCAAGTTACAATCGATGTAAATTATATATATTAAAAGCCTCTTTTACCGCGTGCACAATTTTCAATATGCTTACGATACATTATTATGATTTACGGCGGATATTTATAACTGAAATTGTAATATTGTTGCAAATTTAACAATTTGTGTTACCGCTTTCACGATCCTTGAAAATTTATAGCTGAAATACGAGAAGGAATCATAATAACAACTCATATAATAATATGAACAATATGTATAAAATAATGTCACAAAATTGATATATTATATATATGGTAGTTAACAACTAATATTGGAGTATATCGTTATTATTTTTTTGTGCAATAATAATAAAAATAATATAAACTTTCAGAATGGGCACGTATTAAAACGTATCCCGTAAATATAAATAAAATCGATTGCGGCGGATAGATAACGCGGGCCGCAAAGCGAAAACGATTAAATCCGTTAAATACGGAGAGCAATTAACGGACGCGTGCCCGACTTAACCATAAAACGATGAATTTCAACGAGTTTTATACACACACACACACACATATATATATATATATATATATATATATATATATATATGTGTGTGTGTATTTATTTCATTTGTGAACGAGTCGTGCAAGAATAACTCTTAATGGTTGTATCGAAGTTTTTTTTTAACGGTTGCAGGTGTAAAACATTTTAACGGACACTACGAGAATAATATATTAAATAATAATAGAAAAAAATAGATTTTTTTCATATATACGTGTATATAACGCTTCGGTTAAATAATCGTTACTAATGGACGCCATGTTGTACGTATTCGTCTTACTATACGGAAATAATTAAAATTTACGAGTATATGAACTGTTAACATGTATTGTGAATAATCGGTGATACTGTGTTTTGTTGATTATTAAAATAAAAATAAAATCTTAACTTTTACATAAATACGTTACGTATAAAATATACGACTAAAAATGTATGTCATATATGGTTTAATTAAAGGTAAGAATTTTTATTTGAAAAAAAAATATTGTAGAAATACATTTCGGTTTCATAATATTTTTTCAAGAATGTTATGTAATTTTTATATCAATCTTATTAGTAAAAAGTAAATATATAAAACACAATTTTATATTCCTCTTCTTGTATTTTTATCATTTTATATTTTACTTTTCAAATAAAACGTGTTATGTTTTTCATTTTATGTTATTATTACTTTTTGTCACGATTAAAATTTTTCACGTATTAAATTTAATTTTATATTTATCAGTCGTTTCAATATTGTAAAAATGTTTTACAATAATATATTAATTTTCAAAAACCTATAAAAATACATTACCAATCTATTATATTTCACTCGCAAAAGTTGTTCGTAATGAAATCTTTAAAATTGTAAGCGTCAAGATCTGAATTATTATTACACAATGAGCGTTATACAAAAATAATGGGAAATAGGTAAATACATCAGTATTTACCTATTTCTCATTTTACACTATATTCTACTGTTCGAACAGTAGAATATAAAACTTTTGAACAATATGTAACAATCGAATACGTACATGTTGGTACCATAAACGGAGCAGAACGTACATTATGTACCTTTTTTTATATTTATGTACACACGAATGATGCACATAGACACGCACATATGAGAGATTTAACAATGAGATATGAAATGACCGACGAACAAAACATTCCAATAATAATAATTGTACATACACACGCCGTTTTCAATTTGGCATGTACGAATCCAATTGCAGATGGTCCATTTCGATATGAGGTGTTGTACGGTTGAATAATATATATATATATATATAAAATTTTCACCAACGGTCAAAAGTCGAGTACTAAATACCATTAACATTACGACGCGATCAGATATAATCTCAGAAATAGCGATAAATAAATAGGTACGTAAAATATAATCAAAATAATGCGTAAATCAATTTTAATAAATATATGTGTTTCTATGAAAGTGAATTTGAATGAATAGTCCTATTGTTTATTTGGTTGAAGCGGTGATTATAAATCTCTTAATGTGAAAATGAAATATTGATAGATTTTTCTTAGAATGATAAATGATAAAAATATATTTATCGTTTATAATAAAAATATAAAAACTTGTTTAATAATTTAACCGGGTCTGAAAATAAAAATTATTATAATCATATTGAATTATTCATATGAATTTATTTAGAATAAAAATATTTGAATGTCGTAATGAAGCAATAAAATTTTAACAATGACAAACTATTGTGAAATATATATGGAAGTGAGAACGGATTTCATATTATATATATATATAAAATATATGCCGTAATCACTTAACACTAATTGGATAAAAACATTAAATCATAATAAAAAATATATAAATCATCGTGTTCACACATAAAATTATCAATCTTATAAATCTCTATAAATTTACATAATAATAAATATATAAAAATCAAATTTGTGGACCTCACTTAACACAAAAATATTTATTTATATTTACGATATCAATCGTTCACATACATCAAATTTGATAAAAAGTATTACAGAATATTTTTATTACCTAAAGTAAAAAATATACAATGTATATCTGAGCTTACAAAGAATCGCATTCGGCCCGAGGACCACATGTTTAACATACCTGACTTACATAATATAAACACATATGGTGTTCTATAATTTAACATCGCAGTTACAAAACAAACTGTAATTATTTTGTAACAACGAACAAGTAAACGTTTACATATAAAAATAAACAAATCACAAATAAAGTAAGATCATTCTCAAACTGGAACTCAAAAAAAAAAAAAAAACACTATATTTTTAGTGAAGGTTTACAATTGAGAATTCTTATAAACGACGGTAAAAAATTGGATCAACATCGAAAAACAATTCCAAGATAAAAATGAACAAAATAAATAGATGACGAGCGCTTTTTCTTAGGCGAAAAAAAAAGCTCATACGGCTTTCTCCGCCAATAGATGATGACAATGTCGAAAAAAGATAAAGGGAAGGTGGAAAAAAAAATTAAACGACCGACTTCAATAATACGATTCGAAAACATGATTTTCATCGAACTAACTGGCAAACGGAGGAAAAAATAAATAAATAATAAAAGCGGAGACGTCGAAGATCAAACGTACCCAATTATCCGTACCGAAATCATCAATCTCGTACGCAATCGCACGTGCAGACATGCCTGATGGATTATGAGCAAAGAAAAAATAATGGTAGGAATAATGAAAATAAAATAAAAAAATAAAGAACGGCCATTTATATCAATGCCAAGGAAGCTCTGAATGATAGATACGATTGATGGTACCTGAAATATTTATGTCTGGGCGATGATTCGGATACGATTTAGTGACTGTGTTTTAATCACATACGAGATCGTATTAATAGTAAATCAAAACGAAGGTTTCAAAAGAAAAGATTTCATTCAAGTACGTCAAAAGTTTTCTCATTTACTATATAATAGAAGATCGAAAGCTAAAAGTCTATGAGCAAGTATTATTGAAAAATTACAAAGATCGAATAACAATCGAAAACAGAACAAATTATCATAAAGAAAGATGAAAAATTTCAATACAAAAAAAAAACAATTAAAAATACAGTTAGCGAAACTTTTGACATTTTAAATAAATATATATTATTAAATATAATCTGTAATTTATGTAAAATATTAAAGTTGCAAATATTGTGAATCTCGTCGTCAATAAAATGGCCATGGCAATACCATCAATCAAAATAAAACAAATAATGATTGCGCGATTAGAATTTGCATATCAAGATAATAAACATCAACACAATCTGCATAAACAATATACAATGTAAGCAATTCCACTGAATATATGAAATATTTTAAGGAATAATGTAATGAATTATTCATTGCTGTTTAATTCAGTGAGTCACATAGAATATAAATTAAAGTTCAATTTTTCGGTTCAAATTAACCCAATAATGGAATACAGTTATGCGATATATCATTCGTCGGGTGTTTTCGTTAATTCGTGTTAATGTTCTACAACTAATATACATTAATAATTACTGTTATAAAGAAACTTTTTTTTTTTTTTTGTTTAACGTCGGTTAATAACAACGCGTTACAAGATTGTTAAGATGATTAAATCGTTATCTAAATAAACCGAGAACGACTCGAACCGAAAAATTAAAAGTAACAAATTAATAACGTGAAAATAAAAATATAAAACGAGTAAAAAGTAACGTTAGTCCCGTTGATTTATAGTAAGATCGATGTCGAATATGCGCGGTCGAAAACTGTACAAATTGGAGCGCGAAGTCGCCGTTTGATATCCATCTAATAAATTTGTTATAACGCGAAAAAACAATGAAAATTATACAAAAAAAAAACGACAAAAAACAGGTAAATTCAATTAACAAGTCAAAATAACTGGCATTCGGTATATTAAATAAAGTTTTTTTTTTTTTTGGTGTTTTCATAGATTAAAGCGACTCTAGATGATTCTTTTTTATTGATGTTTACTATGCACGTATTAAATTAACAATGATTATACTATTAAATTTTAAAAATAAATTAAAACATTATATTTAAAGTTCTCGTTATCTGAAGTAATTTTAATAATATGTAAAAATTTATTTTATAAGGCATAATTATCCATTTATTTATTTTTAAATAAAATGGTTTTTAAATGACTATTTCAAATAGTACATTCGTCTAGACGACGGAATCATCTCAAATCAATTATTTTATTAATTCTCTAGCATAAATGCTTTGTCATAGCGACCTTTGCGGTGGTCTTATTGTCAAATTCACGTTCTATTTCTTCCAATAACTACTGATTTACTTTCGCGTCCGATCACTTTTCAAATCGATGGCCTACAAAAAGCCCACATTTATTAGAATAGTTATACTATATACATATTTATATATATATATATATATATATATATATATATATATATATATATATATATATACAATATACATATAAATAGACACGCAATGGAAAAAAGCGATTTTCGTTAACCGATCATTACGTTTTCTTTTTTACTATTATTATTTTTTCCGATGTGACGTCGTTTATTTGTTCGTATAAACGCACCGCTTTCTCCGAAATCACGATGTACAAATAAAAATATCAATTTATATACGAAACATAATAATAATACTCGAACTATATATTATAATTTAATTCCGTGTATCGTATTTCTAAGAGATATTTTATATAAATAATGATGACATTTGTATTGATTGTATCATAAAGAAAAATCTTACCTTAGTCCTGTTCAACGGATCTGAAAAGTCCCAGCCTGGAGCTACGAATAGATAGCCGCATTTTGAGATCTTTCTGCTAGCCTGAAAAAAATACAAGAAAAAAAATCAAATTAGACCAACGAGTGTCGAATTTCAGAATAACGATTTATTTTTTTTATCGTATTGAATCTCGAACTTTACAAAATGATTTTAATTACAAGGAGCACATTAGCGATCACGTTGCACGTGTAATGACGGGCAAATCGCTTTAGTACTTTACGCATAGGTTTAGCCACGTTCGTTCCAAATATTTTCACGTGTACCATTTTTTAGGCGTGGTACTTCAAAACATGCGAGCTACTACGCTTCGCTATTCATTTGTGAAAGAGATCTCCGCAAAGCGATCGACTCGATTATGTAATGTCGGATCTAACTTTTGTGTAACTGTAAACTTGTGTGGAACGTTCATAATTAAAATATTATTATGCTGATTTGAGTTAAAGTCGGTTGAAATTTTAAAATAAATCTTCCAATATAGAACAGATGATATGTAGATGTATAAAATTAACTCTAATATTGTTTTACATTTTTTATATACGTCGACTTTTGTTTACTTCTAAATAGTAATAATCATTAAAATATCTGAAAATATAATTGTTAATTTTGAAAATTGACTGAAACAAGATGGCGTAGTGCTAATTAACACTCAAATAAAAACGCTATATGTTTTAAATTAAATGATTTTTTGCTATTTTTTTAGTTTAATTGGTTTTAATTATCACTAATCATATAATGTCATACTATTAATACATTGGAATTTATTAAAAATATTTATAAATCATTATATAATATTTAAATGTTTTTTACGATATAATAAATTTCCGTATTTTCAGAATTCGATTAAAAATATATAGGTCACAACTGAATGTGCAGTCAAATGTGAAAATTCCCGACAGTACACGTACCGGAAAATGCCGGAAACGGAACTGTAAATATTGTAAATTCACGTATGCGTGACAAATACTCTTCCTCAAATTCGACATCATTCAAATGACTTCAGCTGATTACCAAATTACGGTAAAGCAGTACCTAGCTAATTAAAAATATTTTTATTTTTACCTTCGAACATAATACGAGTCGATTTCGACCATAAAATGCGTTAAAAACGGAAACGATAATGGACATTGAAAACGATACAAAAAAAAAATTAAAAATAAATAAATAAAAGGTTGAAATTCGGCGTAAAAAGATTCCGTTATATATTCTTTAAACGTGTGCCGCATTGCGTTCGTTATGAAGAAGAGGAAGAAAAAGATGAAATTCAACGACCACAATTTAAGGTTTGACGGGTGGAGTGAAAAAAAAAGATACAAGGATACTAAAGAGATCTCAAGTAAGGAAATAAAGGACCGTTTCGTAATGCCGAAGAGACGCATCGACCCAGAATGCGAATTCGACGACTTTTTGACTTGCGAAGTCTACTTTTTGTTACGGTGACAAGTGCATTTTTCAAATTTTCCCATCACTTTTTTTTAACCACAACGGCCCTTGAAAACGCATTATATCCCTTCGGAATACCGTTCTTCGGAAGTTCTTGAAATAACGGGAGAACTTTTCGTCAGTTTTTTTTTATCATCATTTTGTTCTGTAGTTATAATATATAGTAGTTAATTGACAAAATCGATATTCTATGATAGATTTTGTGATACAACTATTATAATTCTATAACGATCCATATAAAAATATTAAATAGAAATCGGAAACAAAAGAAAAGAAAACCAAAACGATCCACAACATACTATATTCTATTATATTATATTATACAAACAGTGTTAAGTGTTTGAAGAAACCAAGTGCAGTGAAATCGTTTTAACGAGTTTCGGTAGCTCGAATAGTAGGTTCATCAATTCGAAGGAGAAATTTTAATATTTAACATTTTCACATACATATATATGCATTATTTCATTTTGTTCTATGACTTTATAAGCATTTATAATAGTACAAAGACACGATAAAAATCCATCGTTAATAGTACCTCTTTTTATGTTCATTTTATTCACGTATATTTTAGATAAAATTAATAAAGGTTAACAAAAGAGATACGAGTGACTTGGAAAAAATAAAGATATATATATATATATATATATATATATATATATATATATATATATATATATATATATATATATATATATAATTTTGATAAATTTGTTTAACAATTATCAATACTGAAAATATTACAAACCTTTCATTTATATATTTATATTTTATTTTTAAATATATAACAAATTCGATAGATCATACATACCATGCTTATACATGGTATACATATTCAATATTATACATGCATTAAAAATCAATTACATATTTTCATAACCGTAAACATGTATCTTGGTAGAAAAAGATTATTAAATTGTAATTCGCGGTCAAAGCCTTCGGCTAAAAACTTGCAAATATAATCGAGCTATCGGAATTAAAAATCGATTCGACAAAAACGCTTTAATTTATTTTATTTTTTATTCTTCTGCTCGTCAATTTCAAGAAATAATTCTATAGCTTCAACTTATTACACGTATAAATAATTTACTATTAAAATCGAATATTTAATATGTGCTATAGTTTCTCCGTTTAAACCGTAAAAGGTGAGCATTTTCATGCGTATACTCTTTTTATAAAGGAAGGTCTTCGATAATATACTTAAAGTATGACAATTTTTCCATTCTTCTCATTTCATTCTTATTCGTTTATTTTTTTTTTTTGCATTTCAGAAGTCGATTTCGTTATCTACTTATAAGGCATCGTTCAGATGCAACTCATTCTCGTCGTGACCTTCTTTTCGTTCAATACAATATTCAACATTGATCGATTCACAGAAGTCATTTTTTTTATTTTCCGAATAATTTCGAATTTACGATATATTCTCTTCGATTAAATCATATAATATTAAAATATAAAATTTCACATTAAACTTCAGATGCAAAAGTAAAATACCATAGTGTAACCGTATACGTATGTATTGATTAAAAATAACAATCTGTAAAAGCAATTAAAAATATGTAGATCATTTTCTAATGAAGTCAACAGCGTGTAGCACAGTAGTTAACCGTTTCACTGAAATTTAGTCGTTGCTAAATTGCTTCATTGCCCAACAAGCCTCGTGTGAATCGGCTGCTTGCCGATAGTTTCACAACGAACGACGCTATCGCAAATCGTCATCATAGTAAAGAAAGGTGATTTGCTCATGCAACGGGTAGTGAATGGTAATAACGGGTAGTACCGGGTGGTATGACGGTGGTAAATATCGTCGTTTATTTATTTTGCTTCCTAGAGAGACGGTTCGTGGCCAAGAATATTATCTGATTGTTCCATTTACCTGAACCCGAGTACGAAGCGCCCATTTATTCAGAAACGCGATGGTTGTACGAGCAATATAATAAAAACATCAGGGTTGTTGAATATTTGTTTATATTAATTAATTACATTCTCGTATTGATTATAAATATTCTAAATAGCTAAATTTTGAGTTAATGATCATTAAAAATACATTACACTTTCTGAGATGTACCATTAACAATATATATTAAACTGGTTTAATTTTTGTATGTGAAACAATACAAATAATACGTAAGTCGTAGAATTCTTCGACATGATTTTTCCGTTAAATCCACAACCCTGACAGCAAATAATAACAGTTTCGATTGTAGTGGAAGCAAGTCGTCGCACAATCTTCGTGACTGACATAGTTCCCGGGCTCGCAATAAATCTGATCTATTATGACACGGCATTTTCTTTTATATCCGCCACACTGGGGGGAAATTTCCAATTTAATTAATTGCATTTGGAATCGTGGCAGTCATCGGTGTTTTACCGGCGACCGGCCGGCTGGCTATTCGCGGCTAACGTGTCGTCGACTTTTACTTCTTCTTTTGCTTACGATCGGTTGCATTAAAATACGCAATCGATTTGCTTCACTTGCTCGTACAACTTGAAATACAAGAAGAAGTCACCGTTATAATGGTGTCTGATTTACTGACTACCGGCATCGTGCGTAGCGACAAATCAAAGGAAAAGCTAAATTTCCACTTCGCACTCGACGACTTCAACTTAGAATATATTATATTATATATTCACACGTGATCAACACTTTACAATATGAAATATTCAATAATATTTAAAACGATTTTCAAATAATAAATTATTCAACACATTCATGATGCAGTTCACTAATCATTACTGCAATCATTGGAACAAATCATTATGAAGAAAATGAATAGCAAATATATATAAAAAAACTATTGCATCACTAAACATTATTTTAATTATATATGTACAAAAGCATATTATGCAAATCACAAAAATATAAAATTATATACTATAGGAAAAATGATATATGGATATGAATTAAATTCGTGTTTATATTGTAATTATGCTTAAACAATGACATGTTAAATAAAAGTCGTATACTTCATCATTTATATGACTGTTTTTTTTTACCAATACATCATAAAACTGTTAGATCGAACCGCAAATGTTTTTAAAGCACATAAATCTTCTAATATGAACGTATTGAGAAATGAAACAAAATTGATTTTTAAAATCGTTATTATTATAAAAAATATTAATGATTAATTAATAAATAATATATATAAATTTAATTTTTAACTTGCCAATTGTACACTGAAATTTCAGATATTTCATTTTATATAAAAAAAATAAATCTCTCATTTTTTATATTTATTATTTACCTAATAGTGTTTAAAATAATTTCACACACATATGAATACAAACTACATTTATTTTGAGCATATAAACATGACGGTCACAGTTGAGAATGAATGCTCAATAGTCGGAAATGTGTTTGTGTCGATGTCAAAAATACAATTTTCATTGACGCCGTCGAACAATCGCAGCAATATACAATAATATCGTCGGTAATAATAATAAATTGCAATTATCGGCGATTAATTTAATCGCGTCCGAACGGGCATCGTAAAGCAATTAACCTTTACGCCGATGCGAATTTATCGCGAACGATGGCGAAAGTCGAAACCTGCATCGTCCGATATGAACCCTGTCCGATTCTTGTTGTATTCCGGTTCCAAATAAATCGAAATCTAAAAAAAAAATATTTTTCATACCAACACTAATAAAAAAAATAATACAATCTCATTTCAGCTGAAAAAAATATAATTAAAAATTTATACTTTACTCTGAATCGTAGTTTAAAATTGTATAATATTAGTTACTATTTTTCTAATCAAAGAACATATAAATTCACACTTTGACTGTGTAATACTTATATGCAACACAATTTTCTTTTTATATTATCATACGTATTTTATGTTTAATAATTAAAAAAAACTAGCTAAACAAAAATTAACAGGTATATATTGCGATAATTACATATAACCATCATAACGTTTTTAAACAAGAAACTTGTTCGACGATTTGCATTAAATTATCATCTCACTGCACATGAAGCGTATTAAAACTAACTGTATAAAGTTTTCTAATAGGAAAAAAAAATATATATATACAACACATTACACGTATAATAGTAGAATTAATTATTAATATACGAAACATATTAAATCTGAATCAGTATTTGACAATGCTGAATATACTTAACGTTACTACATTACACGTTTTCTTATTTATGTAACAAAGTTATGAACATTTAACGGTTAATGTATGGCGAATAAATCTTTCTACAGAGCATGCATATTATATATATATATATATATATATATATATATATATATATATATATATAACATATTTTTCTGAAAAAGAGTAAGTATAATTAAATTATTGAATAACGGAAATTTTTATGAGTTCATAAGATTAAATTAACAATTATAACATATAACCAAATTCTAGATATAATTTTTTATTACAAAAAAAAACAATTAAATCATAAATGATAATATAATTTTAATAATACGTATGGTTAATAATAAATGTAAAAGCATATTTTTACAAATTTACATCGTATAAACTGCCTATAGCACATGCATAAACTATATATTAATTTAATTAGCGAAGTAGTTTATTTGAATCATTTTTATAAAACATTTATTACGACCGATTAATTGTCGAAGCGACGCGTTTCCGGCGAGCGCGCGAATCTCGCTCGAAAATTACGAACGAAATACGATTTTCTGTGTTTAATAACCAGTCAAAATAATGTCTATACAATAATAATTATGAATAATAAGTAAATATATAATAATAATACATATACATGTGTGGCATAAATGTACCGAAAACGGCAGTAAACGAACACGAAAATTGATCGTTATAAATGTTCGGCGGGTGTGCTGAGTTGGGCGCGCATTAATTTCGATCGCTTTTGATCGATTTACATGCCGTTTGATTTATGAGACAGTTAAAATTGATCAATAACATAATGGAGATATAATTGACAGAAAAAATAACTACGAATCCCGTCATAAATAATGTTTGTATTATTGTTTTCGCGATTTTTGCCATTTAGAATTAAGAATTTATAGGCGCCGGGTTTGGTTGGAAAAGAACTCGTCCAGTTTGATATAGATAATTGTAAAATAAATTAATTAAAAAATTATTAAATACATAATATTATACATCTCTAATTACAATTTGCAATTCGAACATCTGAACATTAATATTTAAAATTATATCTGAATTTATTAACATTACAAAAAAATAATCTAATATTAAAATCTATGCAAGGTTTAGTATTACGAATCGTTTTCTTCTGATTCCTCGCCATGGAATAGCAACTAGCTTTTTCACTATAAAAAATCCGTTATGTTTCATTCATATTACTATTTTTTTTTCTATGAAACTTCTGGAGTACAAATTATCTATGGATTCGATCGGTAAATCTTATTTCAAACCGCAGACGTGTCACTCTATCGATATTTTAACCACTAAATGATCTGACAGATATAAAGCGAGAAGTCATACATGTCGAAAAGAATAAAAATAAATAAAGCAAAAAAAGGCGGGGAATGGGTCGAAAGAAATTCCCATGAATCATTATGATAAATATAGCTTTCCGTACGACGAACGACTCGTTTCTTCATGTATGATTCGGTAGCAGACCCAAGAAAATCTATGAATCAAACGTGACACGCAGACAGACGAACACACGCACAAAACGTGGACATAATCCGAAATTATATCTAGATTTACTACGCCATAAATCAGATGACCGTCGTACGGGTCCATTCTCAAGGAAAATATGATAAAATACTGAAGATTGGATTCAACGAAAAAGTAAAAAATGAATATCTCATTATACGTATACATCGTATAATAAAGATGGATTGTAATATAAGGTGGTCGGTAGGGCAATTGGTTTATGAGCTAAAGGTTCAAGGCAATCGACTGCTAAAAATCCTAACTTGTTCGTAAAGAAATATTCGTGTACAATGTAAAGATATAAATCATACATAGTACGCTATTTGATGTATTTTAATATTTGAATTTAATGTAAAATAATTATGAAACAATATTTTCCAATTTAGAAAGTTTTTTGAAATGTATGAAAAAAAACAATTTAAGGTTCCGATACTTATATTTGAATAAAAAAAATATGTAATGATACTTTCTAAATAATATCAAAATTATTGGTTATAGATAAATTAAAATATTTTTTAACTATTACAGTTCTATCTGCTCTAATAAGAAATAAAAAATAATAAGTTGTAAATAAATTACATAAATAAAGAAGATTATAAGACCGCGGTAAAGTTCTTTACAAGGAAAAATTGTATACACAACATACAATAATAAAAACAAATGTGTAGAAAATTGACCATCATAGTACTAAACAAAAATATAAAATAGCACTACTGTGTCCGTAATGTTTGTTGCTTATCAATTTGCGCGGTTTAAAGTCAGGGTCAAAGGAACGTCATTACAAATAACCGGAAACTATCATTTCACGACAACAACGAAAGGTAAAACCAAGACGAGTAGGTGAAAAAGAATAATCTCACAAATTGCAGTTTGAGAAACTGCGGTTTTAATAACAGTGAAGTGCGGGGAAGTTTACTCGTGGACCGTGCTCATTGACCGCAACTGTCTCACGTCCCTCTGCGGCCAACAAGACCAACATCCTCATCTTCACCGCCATTTTTTATGGTTGTACGATAACGAAGATGTCGTAGAAGAAAGAAAACGAAGCGAGTGAAAGAAGTCTCTCTTGGAAACGCATTGTCTTCGAAGAACGCCCTTCTCCGATTACCGTTTTAATTTCACGATTGATACGCTTCAAGAATGAGATACATGAGAAAAAACACAGAACTCACCGATGCTTTCAGACACGCAAGTTCAATATTTAAAATATATACAACTTACAAAAGGAAAACATTTTTAATATTAATACAATGTTACAAGAGAATTACATTGATTTGTGTGAAAAAAAAAATTGTCATAAACAATGCAGCTTTCTAATTTCATGTTTAGTATAATGCGATCAATTAATTGATGTAAAATCGATTTTTATATTTGAAATGATTTTATATTTGAGGATATGATACATACTGTAAATTTTAAATTCGATAAACTTAGGTCTTAAAAACGGTTCTCACAACACAAGAAACAATGTTCTAATAGGACTCGTATCATTATTATTACACGTAAAAATATAGTCGCGATTTGAAAGTTGATATAATAATCGTTTTTCCGCGATTATTAACATTACAAATAGGGTGATGATAAATGATAAACGCTATACTATACGTTTAAAACATGAAATTACAAATAGAAAGTGCACGTATGAAATATATGAGTGCAGGTGTTGTTTGAAAATGAGTACAATAATAACAACGTTTTTGCTGCCCATTCAATAAATACATCATAATTTTTGTGTTGACTACACCAACAAATACTAACAAGTGAGTATAAATATATACATATATATATATATATATATATATATATATATATATATATATATATCATAGATATATATATATATATATATACATATACATATATATATATATATATATATATATATATATATACATATATATATATATATATATATATATATATATATATATATATGCAGTTAATTTTGCGCTCAATGTAATATTAGTACAAAGAATACAAAATCGATTATTTTCATAATACCGACATGATCGATGTATTGATGGACATTAAAGTTTAATGATTGCTGTGAAATTTTAGTACATATAAAATTAATGTATATAAATAAAGCGACAAAAAAAATTTCATATATCAGTAATGAGCGAACTGCGGCTCGCGATCTTTATTTTTTTTTAATTTGAGGAAAAATTTTTTAATTGCATGTTACCAAATTTGTCTTGTAATTAGTTTGTATACTTTTAAAATATATTCAGCATAAATATACTAACCTATTTATTATTTTTATAAAAATTAAATAGTAATATTATTATTTCAATCTTATAAAAAATACGATAAAAATATTACAATTATACATATATCATTATTATCATAATCAGTAAACCTAACCTATAGGACTATTTTCAATTTCTAATTTACTATTATTTTCACACTGATAAAATGACACTGTAAAATAATTAATTTGAACACGTATTAGAAACCAAGAAATTTATATATTACTTCATATATATATATATATCAAAATAACCGTTGAATAATATTAATGTGAGAATGCAATAAATAAATACTTTATTAGTATACAAAATATCTATAATATGTACAAATTTATATTTAAAGTTCTAAAAAAATGTGGGAATCGTTAACAAATGGAAAATACGATATTGATTTAACAACGCGGTGACCGGGCAGTTAAAATATAAATTAACGCCAAGCCGAACGCATTATACAAATAAGACTTTATTTTCTTACACCTTAGTGTGACATTCGACATTATTAAAAAAAATCATGAAAATTCCACAAGTAAGTAAATTTACACAAATATCGATATATTATATTTCACCAACGCTCAAAATTTATAACAGAATAAACCAAAATGTAAAAATTATAATATCCAATTTATGAAACTATCTTATAACATAATTGATATGTTTGAAAAGATATTTATTACACAATATTGATTAACATACCTTCTGATAATTCAGAAACTTAATTAACTGAATAAAGTACATATACCTGTGTTATGTCACATAGTTTTTAATATCCATATTAAATCTAAAACTCATACTCCATTATCAATTTTAAAAATATACATGTAAAATTAAGTAATTTTTATTGAATATATCATAAAATCGTGATTAGAAAAACTATTCTGTTCGGCTGCTATATTTGTGGATATATATATATATATATATATATATATATATATATATATATATATATATATATATATAGTGTTAATATAATTAAGGTAAATAATAAAGCTAAAACAAATATTTCAATGTTCGTAAAAATATTGCGCAAAACGACAATCGCGTTTATTGTCCGTCGGTAGCAATAAATCGATTAATTCCATTCGAAAATTCGACACGTATAAACATATCGAAATAAGGTTTCGGGGTTTATAACGTTTTTTATATAATCGTGACAAATGATTTTATTGTAATTTTTCCGTTACTTATAATAAATATGTACGCGTGTAAAGTTAGAATTTCTTTAAATAATAAATTAATATTTCGAAGTTGATCATAATTAAAAATAATCATTTTTGATTTAAATATATTGTATTATTAGAGAAATGATATTATTTATTCGTTTTATATACGAATTCTGCACTTTATTGATAAAACAATAAACGAGTGTGTTCAATACGAGTATCAGTTGAACCCACGCGCATTAGAAAAGTTAAAGATTTCTGTTACTGTAAGCATTTACAGCGGAAATCAAGCGTCGCCATAAAGTAGAAACGAAGATATGAAGAAAAGTCAAATATTACGATGGCAAAGCATGTCAGATATGCGGGAAGAGAAAATGTGGAAGCGTTTAGAGATAAGAAATCTCGCGCGTGCAAACATCTCGACGCCGCCTTAAACACATTTTTCCCTTATCTTATATCTCGATCTCGCCGCAAGCAAAAACCCTCTAACATCACGTGAAGAAAATAAAGCCTCGTCTTCATACATTACCGCGAAAAAGACAAATTGTCAGTGAAAAACGGGCACTCGTCTTTAAAGCTGGCGAACGAACGAGTGTCGTTATTATTCGAGACTCACCTGAAACGAAAATGAGAAATTCCATTAGATCAACGGCGGCACAAACATAGAAAATAAATAAAGCCTGCACATACATATAAAACGGGATTACGAATCGCATGAAAAAGTAATTAGCGATGTTCGAGTTTTTTTTTTTTTTTTTTTTGCTCATTGGTATCTTTCGTATCTTTAATAAGCACTTAAACGTTTATCAAAATTCTGCTTCTGTACTGACACATGACATGCGCGAAAGATAAAGATAATGGTTCGACATGTTTGCAGAATATGAAATGGATTTGTCTCTTATTAAATACGAGTAGACCTCGATTCACGATTTTATTATATATTCAATTTATTATATATAGTATAAGTTAACAATTTAAATTGAAATTAAATCGGTCAATTATCGAACTGTATCAAAAGTTTAACGATATGGATATTTTATTAAATTTAAATGTATTATATGAACATCATAAAATAATCGTGAGAAATTACATATAGATACAATATTAAACAAGTTAAAAATAAGAAACTATTGATTAAACAAAATCGGTTACTAGAACAAACATTTTTATTGTCAATCAATAAAGTACTAAGAATTACCTATTATAGTAAAATTTCTATACATATCATGTATATGAAAATTAACTCTTGAAATAATTTTAATATCCGTTATTAAATTTATAATAATTTATTAGATTTAAACCGTAACGAAAGGTATCAATAATATACGCGATAATTAATCAATTATAATTAGACCGCCATTCGAAAACGATCGCGGTGAAATGTATGTAGCTGGAAGAAATGCACTTCAGATACCGAGACAAATGAAAAGCGATAAAAGTGCATCATAATTGAAGCCCCCGTCGTTATAATAAATAATACAATATCGCAATTTGCCAATAAAATAATCCGACATTCTCTCGTTGAAACGTGGAATCGGTCGACGATGCGAAACGATCGAGTGCCAAACACGCGCGTGACGGATTCAATCACTACGAGAAATGCTTTCACGAATAAATAAAATTACATGCATTCATATAATATAATAAAGAACGGAAGATTTTAAACTTTTTAAAAATACTGTTTTTTTTTTAATTAAAATATATTTAGAATCAAAATTAAAATAACATTTGTGAAATGAATGGTTAATGGTTTTTCAATAATATAAATAATAATCCTTCAACATATATTTATAATAATTACGACATATCATTAATATGAAAAAGGTTGACAATGTTGATAATGTAGAGAATGAAAACGATGAAAGCGCGCTGAAAAGCGACGAAAACTCCGCCACGCCAAAGAAAAACACGATACGTACGAAGACAATAATAATACAATAACTCATCGTGCCGTTATAACAATAGACCGTTGCCTTCACGTGCAAATGATATACCCGTTCTAAAAACGTCATCTTATAAAACGGTTTTAAACTTGCATGTGGGACGACAATTTATTATTTAAATTTCAGGAAAAAGGACGCTTTAATGATATAATAATTAAATGTTTTTAAAATATAATAATAATTTTATGCTTTATAATAATATCATATTACATTAATATAATTTTGAAAATATATTGAAAAAAATATATTATAATTATTGTTAACATAATTAATGTCATATTTATATTATAAGATAAGGAAACATTAATAATGAAAATGGTTAAAAGAATATTAAAATAATTATTGAATTTTCAATTTATATGAAATACAAAATAATTTAAATAAAGTAAATAATATAAATTGAATTATTAAAATTATATATATAAATATATATATATATATATATATATATATATATATATATATATATAAATTATTTTAAGAAAATAATTATCTTATTTATCAAGATTGATTAATACAAAAGTTTTCTAATAAAAAATAATACTTTTATGAACTTATTGTTATATTCGCATATTGAATGCACTTAAAAAAATATTACCTTAAAGACAATTAAAATGCAAATAATTGTATAGAATATAAATCCATATCTATGCAAATCGATTATCATTGACCATACTGTATAACCGTGGTGGCAAACATATGGCACGCGTACCAAAGATGGCACGCATAAAAATTTTGCTGACACGTAAATCAAATTAAATAATGACAAATTAAATGAAAAATATAATTAATTAATGGACACTGAATAAATTTCAATACGGCTTTCAGCATACAATATTTTTCGTCGATAATGCATCCAATGATACATAACTCGAATATTACGAAAGTTAACACCTATTAATCCATTAAATTCACAATAGCATATATTAATCAATAGCATAATTAGCAGTCAATGAATATATATATATACATATATATATATATATATATATATATATATATATATATATATATATATTCATTTATTTTTAGCTCCCTTATAATATTTTGTAATGTCCGACACGCCGACAACGTGATAAGTAATATTTGTAATTTTTTGTCACGCGCACATAAAAAGGTTTGCCGCCGCTGCTATATAATATTTCGATTATTATTCTGGGATTCGCTCTTTTATGTGACCGTTTAGTTAACGGTTGCAAACAATCGATATTGTTCATATGCGATTTCACCGCACGTATTTATGAAAGCATCGACATTCTTCATTTTAGCAACAGGAAGTACTATATTATGATGCGTCTTCAGCATACCTATTGTCGTAATCACATACAGTGTATATATTCCAAATCCGTCAAGATACAAAATCAAAAAAAAAATGAGGCAAATATCGCATCGGTGACCAAGAAGAAATTCATTATTCACGCCGATAAAAAAATGAAATCGAAAAGAGAACATCTGAAAAGTGCGCCATTCACAAACTCAAATGAAGGCTGTTAAAATATTTAAAATCCCATTTGACTTTTGAATTGCCAACGGCGAAAACAAAACAAGAACAAATAATAATATAAAACTGCAGATGACAAACGAGCACAACAAAAAGTGTCAACGAATTCGCGTAGTGACATTATTTCTCTGTCATAAGAAAACGTAACGGTGGCAATTTTGAGGTCTTGATACTTTATGACGTCTCATTTTACGAGGATTTTTGTCGATTTTTTTTTTTTTTTTTGTTAATACCCTTATTCAGTTTTTGTTTGACGTACATTCAAGAAAAGCTAATTTTCTAAATTAGTATTTTATCCTTATTGGAATATTTCTTTGATAGAATAAATAAAACACACTTCTAATACAATATCTCATAAATATATTAATAACGACTCAAAATTGTAAAAATATGGAGCTTTTGATATTGATAAAAGAAGAATGTGAGAACAATTTAGAATGACGGGGTCTAAATTTCGAAATTATACCCGATCAGACCTCCCGCAGAACAAACAACATCGCTTTGGACAAATTCACAGAATGTTTTCACGCGACTTCAACGGCGTAAAATGTAACCGTCGTTAAAACATTCTCACATGCGAAATGCAACATCGACTAAACGGATGTTGACGCAGCTTTTCCGCTGTAACGCGCTCGATTTTCTTCGAAAGCGGCATTCGAACTATTGGAAAATGTCATTTCTTGGTACGAACGAGCATTTCTCAATATTTTACACATATTTTTTGAGAGACTGCTTCAAACGTATTGAGATTTAAAACTAAACTACATCGTTTTTTATGAAAATGCGCTGACTAACTACAGATATAAAATAGAAGCCACAAGCACGTTTTTAGACTATTGTAATAAATTCGAGTACTAAATAAATAATAATAATTCTAAATTACTCGATTGTTAATTAAGGAATTAAATAAAATATTATTATCAATATCTATATTTGTATAAAAACTATAACAGCTAAATTTTACATTTATCTATTTAAAAATCTGCAATTAAAGGCCTCAAATGTAGCAATACTTAAGAAAAATAAAAAATAAACGAAATTACCAAAAAGAAAATAAACTTAATAACGTAAGTCGGTGGTATAACGGTCGCAGATCGCGAACAAAAACGAGGGACGAATCATTTGCCTCATCCTCAGCTTTTTTCACGCCTTCTTCAAGTAAGTTTAAAAAAAGGAAAAATAAATTGAAATATAAAAAAAAATCGTTGCAATGTGAACCCGTTAATTGAGTTGATAAACCGGATGAACCCGGGAAAAAGGGAACTCGATAATTCCCTGCGTCGAAACGTAAATAACTGTCGACAACAATGGGACCATAAAGATCGCAAGACCGACCTCGGCAAAGGCGGGACCAGTCATCGACATGATGATGGTCGACTGCAACAATACTATAATATCCCAAAGACCCTGATGATGTTCAGAGACTCGGAGATTTAACGGGATTAAGTGTCCAATTTTAGATAAATGGTTTCGATGAGTTCAATGCGATTGTTCTGATTCGGTGTCGCAATGAAAATATCAATAATTTAACTCAGATCCAGTTATAAATAATTGGAGTAAAACTTTCAGCCTTTCAGTAATAACGTGATCATATATTTTATTATTTAAAAGTAAACTTTTGATATTGAATATTTAAAAATCGATCGATTATAAAATTTAATAATTCTAAAGCATAAAATGGTCAACTTTTTTTTTAATTTTTAACTACACGACACAATTCATATTTAAAAGAATCCTATAAAGAAATTAAAAATTCGGAAATGTTCATTTTACAAACATTAAAAACCCTTGTAATTATAAAAAAAATTAAAAATGTATTTAATATGACTTAGTCATCGTCAAAATTCAACAATGATTTAAATGTGAAATAATCAGATTTTTTTCCTTTTTTAATAAGTTTTAATTGTTGACAACCATTTGAAGTACATAAAATGCTGATCACAATAATTAGTGCTTTCCATTACATAAAGTGAACAAGTTTTATTTATATTTGTAATTATGGAGAGTGTCATTTGTTGCACGACGACGATTTTAATCGAACCCGGTTGAAATTGAACGAAATTGAGCGAATCTGTGCTCGCCAATGAATTAGATATTTTATGTAATGTTGCAACAGAGTAATGGTATAATATATACTATACGCTCGACTATTTCGAACGATACACTTTACGACATCCGTGCACAGTAAATGCGTACCCTTATGAACGCGACATTCTTAGGATTTTTGATTACGCCTTATCCGCTGTGCATAAATTGAGTACGGCAATTAATGTGCAATCTCGCCTATAACGAAACACTTTTGCAGAAACCGCGCGATTCGCTTTCAATGACGATGCGAATCGTGCATCGGTCACATTGAATGTTAATATATTTATGAGTATACAATTATCTACAAGAAATTATTTCACTATAATCGAAAACTCGTATACTCGATTCAGTTCTTTCGTCCCTTTTTAACACATTCTCAAAATAATATAGCTGAAGAAAAATGATTAAAATATTTAGAAAGAATAGTTGTTTAAACGTACTATTTGTATTGTATTGGAAAACAAAATATAGTTAAGCTAACACAAAAATTTTAATGAAATTTAAATTAACCTTATAAAATATAACGGTATGTCAAAATTTTTGAAGATTACATAACTAAGAAAAAAAACTTTGGCTCTCAAAAAGCTATCACTCCACAGATCTATTTTATTATTTTAATATAATATTGTTTTTTTTAATATTTAATAATTTTATCTCAATCGCTCAATAAATATGTCATAATATTATAGAAGCTTTACATAAAACGCAAAACGCTGTCACATATCGTACTAAAGTAATTTACCACAACATCTTATATGGACAAATGCGCGTTGTAAGCTCTTCCTTTTATAATCCAGTATAAAAAGGGACTTTTAGGGATGCGAATCGACACTCTTGCAACAATGTCCGATGAGAACCCGTTCTTTCCGAGAAGAGGATTATGTCGCTCGGTGCATCTTCTCTTATATATATATATATATATATATATATGTGTGTATTTATATATAAATATATGCACCATAAAAGAATATGGGAGTCGATTACCATGAGATTATCGTGCTACAACGAGCCATGTCACACACGCTGAGATCGTTACTGTTGAATTTTCAATGGATTAATCTTGTTTATATGTATTTATATGCACTTTGCGAGGACCGGTCTCGCGGCAACACCATACTGTTAAACCGACGACGACATTCGACAGTAAAAGAAGTCAAACGTACATCTTAACTGCCCTTCTAGAATACTACGAAACGTCCAACGTGAAAATCTTGTGACTCTGATGTGACTCAAATTTTATATATATATATTTTTTCAATAGCAGGAATTAGATCTGAATCAGAAATTATAAATCTTATCTTTGAGTAAGTCATATAATATATATATATATATATATATATATATATATATATATATATATATATATATATATATATATATATATATAAAGCAACAGTAGATAAAAATTGAGATAATTTGTTTATTACTATTATTATTAATCATAGATGAAAAATAAATATTTACAGTTGAAATTTGAAAAATGCTCGTTCGAAAACGAATAAAAACCTATTGAATACTAAATATCGATATACAAGAAAATGCTGAACGATATATAAATATAGTAAAATAAAAATCCCGACGAAAGACAAGCGGAACAAACGGCAGTTTTAACGATATTGTTATTGCCGGTAAATAACCGAGGCGGTTAAATAAAATAGTAGAGTATACCGTTAGCTAATATCTAAGGGTTAAGAGACGTAAACGATTTCACCGAAGATCTAAAAATCTCAAACAGAATTGTCTCATTAATATTATTCTAAATAATATTCTAAATAAATAAATCATAAAATGCAAATATTTTACAATACTAAATTTCCATTATATATTATATTATCAAAATATTCTGTACATTATACACCTGCTTAATTTTATCAATTATTGACAAATTTGTCCTATATTTATCAACATTTAATATACTGGTTGATTTTTAAAGGTATCTTCAACTAATATTTGATGTTAAAAACTAGTATATAAGAAAGATATTTTATATCATTTTAAAATGAGTAAACGTTTGTCAGTAACATGCTTACGTGCAGTTATGGAAAACTAACAGAAACTAATGCGCGACTAGAAAATTGCAATGAAGCGTACAAGCGTCGCCGTTCTTTTCAAATAAAAACCATTAAGGACTATAGTTAATTTACCAAAGCGGAACCCTTTGAACGAGAATTATCGTAAATCTAAATTGCGAACGTTTATACTAGTAACGGTCGGATAAGAGTTAAAGTTCATCATGGTAATAATCCATATAATAATAATGCATAAGTGCATTTTGGACATGCTCATTACATAAATTTATTTCCGATATGGGTCATTATTTTTTTTTAATAGCAGAACATATTCACAATATCAACTGAGAAAAAATTATATGAACGTTATATAGTTAAAATAAAAATATTAACGATTAAAAAGGACAGTAAGAAAATCATCATGAATAACATTTAGTTTCAAATCGGGCATAAAAAAAAGATATACTATAAATGCGATGAAAAGAAGCCAATTAATGCAACAAAAATTTTCCGAAAAATATTTCGGAATCGTTTCGGTCTATTACGTTCGTAACGATTCATATATAATGGATGGACGGCAAAAAGAGTTACAAAGCGGCAGAGGAAGAGAATTCGGACGGAATAAAAAAAAAGGAGCGTATCCAAAGAATGGCGCCCACTTTTTACGATTTCCGGAAAAAATTAAACACTTCAATAGATAATAAAACCGATGGTTATTTACTCGCCGTAATGTAAGCCGACTATTTTTTTTTTGTACGTAAGAAATGAAGGCGACGGAACAAAACAAACATCGTAAAAATGTCAAAAGGCCAAACCCGCGACTGTAAAATATCGATTTCGAATTAAAACGTCTCCATTCGAAAATAACGTAGAATTATTATTATTATTATTATTATAACTATATGAACGACAAGAGAAATTTGAAAATAATAATAAATTTATGTGTAATTATATATTGTATTATAAATGGATGTACACAATTGAATAAATAAAAAATATATATTAGATGAGATGTTTATTTGTTTTTTACTTGTAAATCTAATTTTATTTATTAAAATTCGATGGAAGAGCTAAAATTATGAATCGAAACAGTAATAGATAACCCTCTAGCGCATAGTGGAACACATATGATCCAAAATAATTTTTCATAATTTTTATTATTTTAACTATGATTTGATCTCGTAAAAAATTAAATCGATGCTTCAAATTTTACAAAATATATTTTGATTTGTATGCAGTTAATTTTCAATTAAAAGAAAAACTCGTTTAATATTCACAAAAATAAGCCAGTATCATTTATTTACTCTGTCAAGTAAACATGCCATACAAAATATTAATTGAAGTAAAACTGATTAGCTATCTCGGTATACAAGTGCAAGACCTTTCGCTATCCTTTGCTCTTATCTTTTACAGTCACTGAGCAATAAGAGCATTAAACCATATATGGAATTTGTAAAACAGCTTTTACAATTCCATTTAAGGACGATCTCTATCATGTATATATATATATATATATATATATATATATATATATATATATATATGTGTGTGTGTGTGTGTGTGTGTGTGTGTGTAAATACTTGTATGGGTGTTAATCAAGTAAAATTTAATTAAATATATTCATAAATCAATAATAAAACATTCGACTGATATTAATAATTAATGAAAATGGGTTTAAAATTCGAAACTTTCTCCAATTAACCATACGGATAAACATATAATTTACACCGCTCTAAATTAATTAACAAATATAAAATATTACAAAACTACTAATAAATGACATCGAACGCAGAACTGAAGACTTGTTTATCGTTTAATTTATGATCTTTTTTATTATATTCAACTATATAAAAAATACGAAGTGGTTCATTTAAAAACAAACACCAAATATAATCTCACACAATAATCTTAATAGTCCAAAAAAGGAGATTGGAACAAGTGTAACAAAAACAAAAAGGTATGCACGGTCAAAAATTATATTGGGTAGGTGTCGTGGAGCAATCGAATCAAAAATCTTTGACACGTAATTCCAGTGTTGACTCAGTGATAGACAACTATACCGGTTTAAAACGATTTAAAAAAAAAGAGAATAAATAAATAAAGTAGCGAAGCAGATTCACTATTCAACTAGAATTAAATCAATTTGACTGCAGCGTTGAAGTTGGCATATACGATTTTAAAATTTTAAATGGATTTAGAACCGACATTTGGTGGTGGAAGAATATAAAAGAAGCTCTTAAAACACAGTGCGCATAACGTTGATTTGATAGTTACTAAATAGATAAGAGACAATTATACAAAAAAATCACGTTTAGATTTTAAAAACGATTAGAACGAAATAAAAACGAAAATACGCATAAATTGCGTATTATCTGATACGAAAAATGGGTATTTTAATTAAAAAGCTCACAAATTTTCGCAAAAGTCATTTCTCGACACGATTAACATCTTAATGTTTCTGATGATGAACGCGAGTCCATGTTTATAACTTTACGGTAGTTCCTCGTATCGATCACAATCTACATTGCAGTAACTGAAATATTTTTTAAGACGATTATAATATCGCTGAAAAGTGCATAAAGTAGATTTTTTTAATACTACTGATGATATATATATATATATATATATATATATATATATATATATATATATATATATATATATATATATATATATATATATATATCACTTGATAATATCAAAGCACGAGTGACGTATTGTTTAATTAATTTGTTACTTTATATTTTAACATAAGCGTTTTTAGTCATAAGTATATCAAGATAAAGTTGTATTAAAAGAGAATAATATGAAGTTATTTTCATTCATTTTTCCTTTAATTATAATATTTCTTCAGAATTGCATTATATTTTTTAATAAGCGAAAACAACACTAGGGAAAATATATTATAAGAAAAATGCAAAAAGAGATTTATGCACAAAAAGCGTATGTTGAAATTTGTTACGCTTGTGATTTGACTCCCATACCTTTTTATAGAACGTCGTAAAACGAGACATATAGATACTATAATATGTAGATAACTGTAAATTCTAACGACTCCTAATACGATCCAATTTGTCGTAAGGTAAAATTCTAATGTACAATATAAATATGGTTAAGTATAACATTAAGTCGTTTTTATAAAAAAACTTAGTATTTGCATTTAAAATACATTGGATACGCAACAATTAAAAATCTAACGGATCTTTACTTTGAAATTAAGTTTAGAAGTAATGTATATATTAACATTTATTTACAATATAAAGATTGTAATGCTTATGTTTGTGGACATCGTTTATATCTACAAGATTCCGAATTTAACGACCATAATCGAATGATTACAATACATCAATTCTAATCGAAAATCTGGTCCGATATGGAAGATATTAGAATCGGTCCTTATACGATAGGTAATCGCGTCGAAAATACGCGCGAGTTGCATAAAAAAGCGTGATTCGTATTGAAGAAAAAAATCGTGAATCATGCAATGATTGAGTAAAGTTTGGATATCGAAATGGATAATAAAAAAAATGGAACGATGGCACTATATATAACCGGTACGAGTTCCGGTTTGCAATATTCACTTATTGTTATGTTCGTTTATTATATGATAACTTGTCTGAAAATGATCGATGTTTATAAATTTCAGGAATGAACTCAATATCAAATCTTATGCAAAATATAATACATTGTACGTAATATACTATAATACATAATGAAAATATACATTAAAATATTAATACTAATAATATCGAATATTACCCAAAATTGCATGTGAATTCACATATATTTTAATAAAATTCCATATTTAAATACATCAAAAAATAATATAAAAATAGTGGATTGCATCTTAGAATTAATCATAGCAATATTAAAAGAGACGATATATAGAGCTTGCTCAACAATATCAAATCGAAACGCTTCCGATTCGCCGCAGTGCAAGAAATTTATAAGAAAAAGAAATAAAATTCAGAAGAAAAAAAAACAACTTCATTGTTCACAAGAAGTGAATATTGCACAGCGATAGTTAAAATGCAAATATTCACAGATTGCGATCATCGAATGTTCGAGCGTTCGAGAAAAGACGAGTTTTCGCGATATACGGAATACCCGTAACCTGATAGTTGATGTCAACCATTACCTGGGATCGAACATATCGGCGAGATTTTACACTCATTGCTGACCGGATTTTTTCTCCTAATACATAGTATGAACGGCGAAAAAAAAAGTGTAATATTATATGTTTATAAAGGAGGAAACGTTGTAAAAAGGAGGTCGCCGACTTTTGTTTCGAAATTGAAAACTGTACTCGAAAATTATAGAATATGTATACACTTCAAATTTCCATTAATCATAATCTCTTCGACTTCAAAAAAATTCTTCAGCACAAAAAGTCGCGTTGTAAATATGACTGTTTCGCGACAATCAATAATTGGTGATTAAAATGTGCCGAAAGGATTTCACGACTGTCAGAAATATCATTCAAAAAATTTATCAATAATAAAAATAAAATTAGATTGAAAATGATTTTTATTTTTGTTACACTATAAAATTTATTGTTTATCCAAAACATATTACTTTAAAGCTGATTAATAATTAATATAAAAATTGATCATTATATTATATAAAAATCCAATATTAATTTTCATAATAAATCACTCCATATTTTCTCTTAAAATATATGTTATTATAAATCAAAACCATAAAAAACTGAAAGAAAACGATAATAAACATAAATTTTATATAACGTCAAGTTAACATATTTCGCGCATAATACGTGTTAAAAAACGATAGAGTGAAAAAAAAAATACCAACAGGTGATTGTAATATATGTTACAAACGGTGATGTAATATAATATAATAAAATAAAATATCGTCACTGGTATATTCATACATATTATTATTCAATAATCTGTGATAAATATCGATAATTTGATTTTTGGTGGTCGATTTTTATAACTAGTTTCGTTAATTTTAAATGTCGACACAAAGAAAGATAAACAAATTTTTATTAAAATGTAATGTAAAACCGAATACTTTTGAAATTATTGAAAAGATAACAAATAGAATGAAAAAACAATAATTATTACATAAGGAAACAATCTGTAAAAAGAGTAATCAAATTAATAAATTTTGTCTATTTATAAATTAAAAACATAAACTTTGTGAAATTTAATTTTATAATAAATTAATTTTAGTTTTAAATTAGTCATAAAAAAAGGATTTTTAAGTTTTTATTTATAATATAATTTATGAAAAACGGTTTTATTGAACCTCAATACGCCTATATATATTTAAAGCAGCGATTCCCAAACGACCTCCTTAAGTGTCAAAAAAACTCTTGTGGTTTTGAAGCAAGCACTAATTTAAAGTATTAAAATTTAAACACAAATGATATTATTATATACGGAATTAATACACTTAATTTCATTTAAACTTTCAGCAGATTAAAACTATATAAAGTTAAAAATAAATTGAATATAGGTATGATACATATATTTATACAGTTTACTATAATCAAAAAGGAAATTATATATATATATATATATATATATATATATATATATATATATATATATATAAATAATCGAAATAGTTCAAAGCTGTGACTCCATATAATCAATTACAGCTTAACTCAGGAAGAGATAAGAAAGTCCGAGCTGAATATTGTACAGATTTATCAGTCACTAACTCTACTAAAGATTAGCATACGCAATAAATAAAATGACATTTGCAGTATTGAGATATCACACAGATTTAATATTTATTAAGCATTTTTATAAACGTCAATTTGATTTTTTACCATATTTTGAAATTTATGTAGAACAATTTTTATCTTCTACGTATTGATAAATTTTGATAACAAAGGTATATTTCTGATATAATATGCTAACATGTAGATAATGTATAATACAAGTATAATAAAATATAGTTAAAACATCGTGTATTAATATCAAAATATGTATAACCAGTTTATTTAAAGCAACATTAAATTTCACAAAAACATCCTCGTTTCTAAATAAAGAGATAAAATGAGCGGAAAAGAAGCAGTCTTCATGCGGATCAAATTAATTTATAAAAAAAAATATTGAAACTCGTTTATTTATTCGATAAAATTAAATCAACTATATTTTGACATTGTTAAATTTGCGATTTATAATATTTTTTTTTAAATCCCTTGTATACTCATTTGAAAGATTGTGTTAAAATAAATCAATAATATTAAAAATTTATGTCAATTCCCATGTAAATTTCTCTTAGCAGACATGACTCCAATAATTATCTGAAACCGATAATAATTCAATGTTGATGTCAAATCGGGCAAATTTCACAGTGGTTTTCTAAAAGTAGAACCGGACTCAATTTATTGTCCTAAATATTTTACACGCTAAGCTCGATTATTCAAAATTATAAAAGCATAATTAAATGATTAGATTTTTTTTAATAATTTAATAAAATGAAAAAAAAATCTATTTTTGAACCCTACAATTCTTAATTCGCAAAACTAATAGCCGCAATAAATGATTTTATTACATTTATTTCCATTAAAAGACTTAATTGCATTACACGAAACATTTATATATTACTTGTTAATTTTTAACTTGGTTATATGTCGATGATAGTACAGTTTTAGTGTTTCCGCCTTGCGATCGTTTATTTTCATGTTTGTGAATCGTGACCACTTAAGAAAGTTCATTTTCTTGGCACACAATACTAAGGTGACTCCTGTATCTCATAATTTAAAGATTACTGTTTGATGCCATTGAAAATCCATTGCAAAATCCAAATAAATTTTGTCGACGAAATTAGTAGGACAAACCATTACTCTCTGCAAAACCATTAATTTATTTATGGAAAAATATATTCTCAATTTTAGATTATTAATTAGAAAGCATCTTCGTTAATTAAATCAAACTTTTACTCAAGATTAATTATAATAACAAAGTTAAATTTCCAAATGTAAAATATATATAATTTATTTTATACAAGTAATAAGTTTAACTATATGAAACTATTTCTAAAGAAATCGTTGGTGAAAATCAATACACAGTAAATTATAATATAAGAGATCAACATAATTATAAAAATGTACTTGTAATGAAAATTAAATTTCGAATACTTTAATAATGAACAAACGCACATTTTTCATAATATTCGTCGCTTTCTATTCAAATCGTTTCTATGCAAACCGGAATATCTGTCCGTATGAAAATAAATACAATCACGTCGAAAATAAATATTCGTGCTAATCAAGATAATAAGCGTTTAATATGAAACAAGTCAGCTAAATTACCGAGTATAAGGCCGAACGATATTTATTAGTAAAGATGTTGAGGTTCAACAAGTTCAGAGACCGCCTAGATACCCGCACACAGTACTTACGGTAAGACAAGCAAATTTCTAATTAAACCGACGAGTTTGTAGCAATCGAGAAACTCACCTGTAACAAAATTAAAAAAATAAATAAATTGAGCATTCATAATGGATGTAAGAATAATTATAAAAATATATATACGGAAACATTATGGGGTGAGTCACGGTGAACATATTAATAATTATTACTTCGCGATCAAGTTCTGTTGTCTTTTGAGTTAATTTAATTTGAAAACGATGTTGGCTCACGATACAAGTTTATTTTTGAATTTTAGTACTTCGACCCTCATAAACGATGACAAACTTCAACTATATATAATATATCAAAAATACATTTTCTTTACAAATTACGCATAGATTCATTATCAATGAATACCACTTACATTTTTTACATTGTTTACATTTTTTTTTTATAAAATAAACTCAAAGTTCGAAAATATAAAATTAAATATTGCATATTAACTATGAGTACTTTATTATGATTGTGACGATTATAAAAAAAACTAATTCCATATGTGAAAAAAAAATAAACATTCGACGATTACAAAAAGATTGAGAACCGCCGCAAGAACTTCTCGCACGAATAAATATTTATATTTGTGCGCATAAAGTAAAAAAATAACACTCCCGTCGACGGGCTTCAATTTTATTAATTAATTATACAATAATTTCTGGGAAACTAGAAAATATTATCGTAAATCCGTTCGGAAACAAGACGCGCAGTGGCAAACGCGACCGCTTATCTAGACTCGCCATCGGCGCGTTCGATTCCTTCGAATTTATTTATATTCACCCGGAACATTTTAATTGATTAATTGAAATCATAAATCGGAGCGTGAATTCGCTATTTAACCAGATAACGCCATCAGAGGTTTCGCCGTTTCCTTCGTCGACATGTCTCGTCGGCGATAATCCCTCTCAATTAAATTATACGTGTTCGATAATTTAAATCAATCGAAATTTTGTCGATTTTGTAATGTTAGTAAAATTATATTTTAATATTGGTAAATGCGATTTTACTAAAATAAATATACATTTATTTTAGTAAAATATATCTGAGCTAAAGAATTAACGCCTTAAATGTACTACATTAAATAGTACATGTTATGTTGGTAATTATACAATAATATTGATTATATTAAGTCCAGATGCTTTTTCATTTAAAAAATAATGATAATAGAACTACAATTATAAAAAGACTTTTATTTATAATATAAATATAAAATATACACTGTAACAAATAATAAAAAAAAATAATAACGTCTCGACTAAGCAAATATTACAATTCGATGCAAATAAATCAATATAAATAAAAATGCAACACAGCCAGAAAAATAAATAATACAAACGAATAATGAGAAAAAAATTAAACAAATATAATTAAATAGAACCGCGTGAAATCTAAATGAATGTCAATTAAATAATATTGCAATTGCGATAAAAGGAATTGCAGATAGTAAATTAAAATTTATCGTCACGTTCAGTAAATAAACGAGGCAGATTCGAACGCTTCGATTTAGAAGTGGATCACACGAAGAACACCTGGTTCTATTTATTAATATTATTACATATGATATATAATAGTGAATACACCAGTTAATGAGTGAAATGAAAGTGACTTTGAACGATAACAAATCGTATAACAGTCTAATTTTGTCGATGCATATTTGCATTAAAAATTATGAACGTTTAAATTAATTATTATTTCGAGGTTGTTTTCGTCATTTATAATCGCTAAATCGATATTTGTCGATAATAAATTATAGTAATATAAACAAAATGTTTAAAAAATTAATACATTTTTTAAATAATTATAAAGTTGATATGTATTATTTAATTGACGTCGAATTCGAATTTCAAACGATATTTATTACACACTAATATAATTTTTTAATGTCATCAAAATAAAAATTGTATATTTATGAGCGAAATAACAAGTTTAATAAATAGAAAATTAAATTAAAACGAGCAATCGAATAAGTAATCATCACGATCGACATCGATGAAGAAAAATATCGATATAGGAACCGCAACACGTACCGGATTCCCGTCTTCTAAAAATCAAGTTTTCCCAACTATATATTTTCTCATGACGGTTGTCAAATATCAAACGATTTTTTTTTTCCACGTCTGGTTCGTATGTGTTGTTGTCAGTGCGGTTTCTGGTTTGACCGCGACCCTCAAAAACATCGATAGATTGACCGCTTTACAGTTAGAATTTAATGCCTAAGTTCCGATGAGTTCATATAAAAAAAACTTCGGAGCATAAGAGAAACCGAAGAATCGCTAATTAACCCTTACGATTCGAATAAAATATATATGTATTTTTTTTTCTTTTGCTTTTCAATATATAGTAAATAATACGGCAAAAATTCTAAAAATATTAAACTTGTTGCCTAGTAAAAAAAACTTGTATCTGATGGTAAAATTAATATATATAAATATTTCTTACTAACTTTTTAATTTTAAACATACGTAATAATAATTAAATTTAATACATAATAACAATTCCACGTAATTTTTAAAAGAACGTGGAATTATCAAATTATTATCCAAGCGTATATTTAACATTTTTCTAAAGTTAAAACATAAAAATATAGCTTCTAATTAATAAATATAAGTAATCTAAATTCTCATCCTATAACAAATGCCAATATTGGAAATGTAAAACGAAAATAGATTAAAAAGCAACAATACCAAAATAAATTTAATGTGACGCTTTATATAAAAAAGATTCAAAATTCGACAGATTCCCGGAAATCGGCGGATTCTTCAATCGCCATACACAAAAGAAAAAAACTGTCGATAGATAGATAGCACCGAAAAAAAACCGTATTTTTGAGTCGCAACATACAAAAATAAATACGACGATAAAATCGAAGAGTGTCGATTCGAAACGCTGGATGAGCACCTATCTGAAGTCAAGATCACCGATGAACGGACAGACAGGTGGACACTGAACAAATAGAAACTGACCGACGGCATCCTGATGCATTCATCTATTATTCCTGCATTGAATCGAAATATATATAAAAAAAATAATAAAAAAAAATAAGGCTTCAAAGACAAATGTAAGTGTCCGTTTGCGTGTATCGATACTGATGGGTTTTCTAGCCGTCGCGACGTCTGACATTCATTCTCAGCTTTCGTCCCGATCGATACAAATGTCTACTAATTTCGTGGTGGATGCTGTCGAATGAATAAATAAATTAAAGTCCATAATTGAACGTTAAAAACAATCGAACGTCTTAATATTGTTAACGTGTTAAATGATTTAGAATCAAGTGATAAATTTATTTAATTAGATAACTATTTATTATATTTTGTTTTAAGATAGGAAATGTGATATTTCGATTTAACTGTGAACGATAAAACAAACCGATGCTATAACAAAATATAAATGTGAATTTCTCAGAAACGTTATAAAACATAATGAAAAACTTCAATTCGATTCGATAAATAATTAAAATTTTAAAAAGAAAAACTACAACACGATAATGCTGATTTCGACACGTATTTGAACCGAATACCTTTCCGTTATTAATATTACAAATAAATAAAACTATAAATGGATACAAAAGTGAAATGAAATGATCATATTCCAAAGTATGTAGGACGTGTTATTAAATGCAAATAATTCAAAAATTATACGCATAAACGACGGACAGACAGATAGAAACGAACGGACAGATTGATAGATTGATCGATCGGAAGAAAAGTGATATCGACATATTATATTTTTAAATAAACGAGGCCCTAAATCACCATTTTTACGTCTAATCGAACAAGTGTTACGCCGAAAAGAAAAAAAACGAAATGCAAATAGCGAACGTTTTCTATTTTATTCTACATGTTTTTCATCTCGTTTATTACAATTTTTATTATTATTATTTTGTTAGCTTTCGACGTTTTCTTCGTCTAATTACAATATATCGAATCGCGTAAAATGCGGTTTAGAAAGTAATATCAACATTTTATTCTGTTCTAATTTTTGATAATGGACCAGAGTCCGTTGTACAAAACCATAATCTTATATATATATATATATATTTATATCATATCAATCTCAATATGAAAACGTTAATTTATTTTTTTCTTTGCGCCAAAAGAAGAAATGAAGAAACTTTTTGCATAAATGAAAAACTATTTTGCATAAGTTAAAGTAAAGCAATCAATAAAACTTTCACCTTTACATTCGCGCGATTTAAAAATATAAAAAATGCAAAAACATTTCAACTAATGATTTTAACAACCTGGTAACCCTAATGTGATGAACTACTGGTAACGTACATATCCGTTGTTGAGTCATAATTATGTATATACGTATATATCGAATTATGTAAATTGATGTTTATTAAGCGAACATTAAATACAAAATAATAAGATAACCCGAAATCGACGAGTGACATAAAAACAGTGAAAATAACATGATTTCAAAATCATTTTCGAATTTTATAGACTGTATAAGATAATTCAGAATCAATATTATTAATTTTACATAATATTAAATAAAAAATTAAACGGATTGAAAATTTAAATCAAATGGAAAAAATATATAAAAGACTAGAGCTTGATTTGAACCGTAATATTAAATATGGTCACTCCTGATTTTCAATATATTAAAATTGCAAATAAAAATCTGAAAATCATTAAAATATGAAAGCCTTAACACCTTGATCTTACAATAAAACATAACGGATGGGAACTTTTATAACTAATTACAGCTAATAAATTTAAATCGTTGACATAACAACATCATCAAAGTTCAACATTTTCATTAAAAACGACAACGATAAGAGTGTCCATCTTTGTACACTGGAGAGAAATATTTTCACAATGTAAACAAAACGCTTTAAAGCCATAATTTAAAATGAGCTCATTTTATTTAATTTTCGATGACGTTTTCCATCGCGATCGTCATTCGACAAATATAAGAATACGAAAAAGAAAAAAAATGTATTTATTATATATATATATATATAGTGTAGAGTGTCTGTTAGCAAGTGGGTCACGATGCGTTGTGTTGTGTTGTGTTACGTTTCGCGTTTTATTTACAAATTTAACCTTGCGCCGTCGGTAACGGTATTATCGAGTATACAGGTTGTATGAGACACACCTCGACTAGTAAGTGTAGTGTTCTCGTTCGTTTTAACCCTTTCGGTGCCGATAACGCGTCGTATTTTCATCGCGATCGACGCTCGACGCTTATGATAGCTCCGAAAACTGTAAATATCCGATTTTCGTATGAATAAAATAATATATATAAATTAAAAAAAAATACATATAATATGTACGGAAAGGGGTGAGTTATTTTTTTTAATTTACCATATTAAAATTTCAATTTATAAACAATCGAATATTTGACAGCGCTCAAAAATAATTTTCATCTAATAAACGATTCGAAATCAAAATATATTTGGTATTTAAAAAAACAGTGATAAATAATTTTACACTATTATAATTAATTAACTGAGATTATATGATATCTAATTTTAAAATTCCCTTAGAGTAGAAATAAATGTAATAATCTCGGTTTAGTTAGATACCATATATGCTGACGAGGTCCATGAAAATGAAGAAGATGACAGAAGCCACCACCGTCGTCGACAATAAACAGATCTTCGTCATTTGCTTCAAGAGGTCAACTCGTGTCGAAATACCGTTGCTTCTCGTATGTAAGGAATGCGACGTAATATGTTGACGAAAAACCATAAAATTTATTTTTTTCTTTTGCCATTCTCTAATCCTTGATATATCGATGTGCGACAGATAATCATAATGAATAGTTAATTTCTCCGTAAAAAACAATACTCGCGTTTTTATCGATTTATCGCCGAAGACCACGTGGAGGCCTTTCGCTTTTAAATCGTTTGTTTTTCCACCGACTTTTGGCTGCAAACGGCAAAAAGTTGTAACGTGATAAGAATTTACAATTCCGATTGCCAATTCAAAGAATGACAACAAAGCTTTTCCTTTAACTTGAATTTCGCGGTATAGTTGTTCAACGTATACACAAATATGTTATATTCCTTGCTCATCGTTAACTAATGTAGAAAAATGGGCACATGAGAAGATTCACAATCTTTGATTATTTATTACATAAGAAATCTTTAGAGCAGAGAACATGAGGTTTAGATTTATATCAAAAGAAAGCTCTTTGCATACCAAGTATTTAAGTTTGCATAATTAAAACTAATGTTTACTTGATAATCGTAAACAAATCTGTTATTCCACAGAGACTCAAGATTAAAGAAAAATGCTTGACAGTGAGCGCAACAATTACCATCTTGAAACTTCAAATTTGTTTAAAAGTTTGTGAATTAAAAACGGAATACTATGAAAAATATACCAGGAAATTCAATAAAATATTAAACGATGTATCGTTACATAGTTCTAATTATTTTTTTATGTGAAAACTTTTTATTATTTTTACTTCGATTTTTAAATATATTAAAAATAGATATCGCTTATCTAATAACGCGATTCGCATTTTTGTCGAAATTGCATATTTAGATAAAATCGCATTTCTTATTAATATATATATATATATATATATATATATATATATATATATATATATATATATATATATATATATATATATATAATTTGTAAACACGTTTTCCATTCACGACATTTCACAAATCACTATCGTTTACACTATATTTATCTAAATTACGAGACAAATCAAACACGACTAATAGATAAAAAGCGTCGAATAAATATAAAAATTAGTACGCTTCCACATACAAAATACAAATATCAAGTACGAAACGTTATTATACTATGAAATATGTAATCGATTTTTCATATAAATTAATAAAACTCGTCGAAAACAAAACTTATTATGACTACATATATATTTGAGAGATCGCTGTCCTATCTATTTCAATAGCTGTCATGTTTTTGACATCGAAAGCGTCTTCGAAGTCTTCATTCTTTTCGACGCGAAGTAGCAAAAGTGGCAAAACTCACATACAATACGTCCATATAAAATGAAACGAGCGAAAATTCCATCGCACCGTTGTAATTTACATAAAATTCATCGCGGCAATGTAACGATCACGTATCGGAATCGACGTATGGTTTTTAGTATGAGCAAACGTTCAAAACACAATTTATTGCCCGGTGTGTACGACACGATTTTCAACTACCGGTTTTTATATTATGTACTATCTACAACTAACTATACGCCGATGACACTTGTCGCTTGTTCCGAGTGTGCGCATTTATCGACATCGTTTACATATTCTCATAAATATATATATATATATATATATATGTGTGTGTGTGTGTGTGTGCTTTTTAAATATAAAGCCAGCAAAAAGCCATCTATGTATTGTTTAAAATTAATTTCGTACACGAATCACGACTAACATTTTATAAATCTGTGATGTTTATCTATTGTAGAATTTACCGATTAAATTTTAATTATAAAATTCGATAATATTAACATTTTTTTCTGTTTGTAAGATCATTTAAATAATAATAATATTTTAAAGTTTGTAACTGAAAATTACATAATCTTAATTTACATATACTGTCAGTTCTCGACTTACGACCATTCGCACTTACGACGAAAAAATTTCATAATTTTTTTTCTAAAAAAATGTGTCATAATAAATAATTTGTGCGCATGGCAAGTAAATTGAAAATTCTACTTTATTTTATACTGATTTGTGATATTTTAGTCCCAAAATGGTTGGTAAGACTAATGAAAAAAAAGAAAGGCAATAGACTTAGAGATGAAAATAAAATTAATAAAACAGCATGAGTGTGACAAACTGTCCAAATAAAATTGGATTTGTTTATAAAAACAAAAAGCACTACTACTACACTCGTTGATAAATCTCAAGAGACAGCAATGAATATCAGTAGCTCAGATGATAATCGACCATAAGCCAGAATAATGCTTATATATATACTTATTTATGTATGTAGTTATTTAATTAACCAACTAAAATAATAACAATTAAAAATTAAAAATCAGAAATAAAAGCCATTATATTTGCTTATATAATATATATATATATATATATATATATATATATATATATATATATGTCTATCATATTATATTATTTATTTTTGTATGTAATTCGACTTACGACCATTTCGACTTACGTTCAAAGTTGTGGAACCGAACCCCGTCGTAAGTCGAGAACTGACTGTACCTTTTTATTTAAAATATATGCTATATCCCATAAAGTACGATTTAAATGTTTTTGAAATATTTTCAAAATTTCCCACTTCAAAAAAAAAAAAAAAAGATTTTATACATTACTTCACATGTTTAAAACGTATGTAATTCAAACAAGCAAGTCAAATATAAATATAAGTGGAATTTTTGTACAACAATCTTGTTAGATTCAAAGTCCAGAATCCGCATATTTCAAACTATAATAATCGGTAGTCTATTAAGGATGTAAGTAATAAAATTATATTTAAACTACAGGAAACGACATGGTGGAAAATTACACACGCAGAAATATATTCATATGTCAAAATGAGAAACGACAAAATTATAGAACGAAACGCACACGACCTAAATATAACGTAGAAATCTACTATACACGGAAAACGTTAAATATATATGGTACAAGCGTGATCGTTCGCTAGCATTTTAGTGATCGAATTAGTCATTGTTAAAAAATCGACTCGATTACAAAGCAAATGAAAATTGAATTATAATTTAAAATCATCGATTCGCTTAAAAGCAGAACAAGAACGCCGTTCAAAAAAACACTCACTACTAGCAAATCGAATGATTAAAGGATTGGATTCGCGTAATCGTAAGTTTTTATCTCAGTGGTAGGATTTATATTAATTATGACATTAAATCTCATAATCATATTTAAATAGTATGATTATCAAAATTTTGTGACGTGTTTCCTAAATAAAATTACTTGTGAACAATTTTAAATCAATGTAATTTTTAAAACTCCCTCTTTCTCTCGAAGTTGAAGTTAACACACACACATATATATAAAAACTTGAAATATAATTAGAACCAAATACCAAATCACATTTTCTATTATATATAAAGGAAATATTTAAAAGACAAATATGTATAATCTTAAAATTTTACACTTTTTAATAATTAATATTATAATTAGAAAATATATTGATCTTAGTAGAAGATTCGAACAAAATTAAAACATATAAATTGCAAAATTAAACATATCATAATATAAAGTAAGGGAAAAATCTATAATAAATCACAAAACCTTTTTGGAATACAAAATATAATATACTGTACTCATTAATAGAGTAATATTATGTTCCAAAGATCAAAATTAAAATTTAACATATCGATTAAAAAGAAAAACAAATATTCCAAAAATACGAATCGTTAAAAGCAAGAGCAAGCCTTGATTTTGATACTTGACAATTGCATATAAGGTGTTGTCTACAATTGCACATAACATTATAAACAAAGTATTTAGAGAGCGGAAGAAAACTTAAAGTGTCTTTGTATTTCGTATTTTGTATTTCGTTCTCGTGGCTGAAACGCTACAAGTTTGCAAGGCGACTTTAACTGATTACAATTGTTCTGTACGGTGCGGTCTATTTCCTAATCCGCCCACCGGTCGGCATACCTTTGCTTATGATTCACAGGGACAAGAAGCCAAAGATCCTTGCTCTGATCCTTTAAGAAAACGGCGTTCTCTATCCTTAAGCACAAAACGCTTTTCGTCTGATTCGAAACGAGCACGGTCAATAGAGGCCCCAATTAGGATTATCGCTGTAATAGTGCAGTAGTAAATAAAAAAAAACAATTATAATTAATCAAATCTAATTTATTGAAACATTTTTGTATTACAGTACACATGTGTAGCATTGTTATAAATAAATATAATAAATTTCCAAAATACCTAAAACCTATCGATATTAACTATATGTGCAACTAATTTTTATAGATAAAATCCATATCAGTATGCTCTTATGAATATATATTTTTATACAATATTGTTATGTACATCTCTTTTTATGTTAAATATAAAGAAATATTGATTCTTGAAAAAATGTAGAAATTACATCTATATATAAAATGAAAATTTAAAAATTATATACCAACATTTCTCAGCTAGGCGTCCGCAAAGCTGCTTAATGCTTACATTAAATGACTATTTTAATTTCTAATTATATAATTTAAGATGTATATATTATGTTACAGGATTATCGAAATACAAATATCCTAAATAGCACATTTTACCATTAACATATATAATTGATATCAACAATACTTAATTAAACTTGGCTTATTGATCGAATAGCTAACGCACAGTCCACTTATGATCTTATCAAATTATGACGTTTGCCCATGAAAAAAAAATGATAATTATTAAAATGGCGAAACATATTTAATATATTTTTTTCTAATATTTCCTAACTTAGAGATAAAATGGATTAAATTAAAATAAAACATTAATTTTTCATATTCCAATACATTAAATAGTTTCGAATATAAAATTTAGCAAAATATTTTAAAATATTAAGAAACAATTTTGCTCAATTTATTGCGTTATTGTGAGAAATATTCAACATCTCAAAAAAAAAAAAAAATAACGAAAACATAAAATATCAAAGTCATTCACGTTCGCAATTGAAAAATTAAAAATTGTGTAAAATTTTAAAATTTAATTACTATTGAAACATAATTTTATATTAGATTTATAATTAGATCGTATCATTTTAAGCATAACACTCAATTATTATAAATGATATATAATATAGATACGTGTGAAAAATAAGCGTTTCGTAGAAGGCGTGTTATGAAAATTTATTAAAAAAGAAAAAAAATTGCAAAAGTAATATTTAACTAATTATTATTAAACGATATACATGGAAATTTTAATCATATCAATATATAAAATTTTTACAAGATTCAACTGTATTGTATTATAGTTATATTTTTTTTAGTATAATGAAACATATTGAGTTTAAAAGAAATATAATATGCGGGAAGCGTTTTAAGTTTAAATTATCGTTGATAATGAACTTGAGTCATCGTTCGAAAGTGATCTTCTTGAATACAATATAGGAAATACTATTCGAGTTTTTTTCCATCGAATCTACTTTATAAATTGCTTCTATATGACTTGCAATGTGTACTTTTGTAGTGTTGTAATTTGTCAGTTATGAATAAAATAATAAACGAATGACGTAGGCATAAAACGAAGGTAAAATGTCGATTTAGAACGAAGAAGAATTTCTATTATTATTTCATTACGTGAATTTTATTGGATATGAATGAATATATAGAAAAAAAATATGTAAAAACGCCGTTCTTATTGAAGAACGAATTAGATAAATTTATTGTATAATTGCAGTGCGGTTTATTTGGATAAAATGGAATAAAAAGAATTGCAAATGAAAATCTCAGCAAAAATTTCTACTAAAAATGATGTTCATTCAATAAAATTAATAGTTTAATTATTAGTGTGAATATGTCAATTTTTGAATTTAAAAGAATACGAAAAATTCGTTACATCTATGAATTGCGTTATGAAAATCCTAGAAAATACATTACTTATAAGTCTTGGAACCGATGATTCATATCTGCAAATTCTCAGATTATTAATTTTTAATTCTGGTCCATAATAATTGTAAAATTAATAATTTACAAAAAAATAAACTAATTACAGGAGAAAAATATATAATATGAAAATTTTCAATATGTATATATTGTATAAATTTTGAATCATTAATACAAATTCAAACAAAAAGACCTTTCGCTAATTAGTTCTAATTTAATTTAATTCTAATTATCACATTAACATGACGATCCCATATTTGGACAAGTCCGTTTCTACAACCCACGTTCAAACATGACATAACATGATATTTTACTGTATTAAAACATAAGTATTATATTATGACAACGACGCCAACTTAAAATATCTTAAAACAGATTATACGGACTCAAATTTTTATATTCAATCAAAAATCGAAAGGAAATGGATCATACACAATAGATACAATATAATAATTCACAAGTTTATTCTGACATGTCCTTGCCGTTGTAGCAATATCATGATTTCTCTATATGATCAAGATTGAGACATTAATGAAAATTATATCAATGTCACAAAGATTTGTTCTTCTAGATTAGCAAATTAGGAACGAGTTAATTTGTAACGTCCTAATTTGCCTTTGTGTACAATTTAATATTCAACTAGTTTTCTGACTAAATAAATTTTGCTTTGTTGAACACGATTAATTCGTTGTCTAAAATCGTGCAAAATTTTTAGTATAAAATAAATATTAAACAACATATAATTCGTTAAAGTGTATTTACATTATATATATATATATATATGTGTATATTAAAATGTAAATTGATTTAATATACTTTGTAATGTAAATATAAAATTTAAAAAATATTTTTAAAAATATAAAACTGCTTCTTCGTCTTTATAATAACGATACGCCATACGAGAAATAAAAATCGAAAAAAAAACAAGACCTGCGGGATTTGAACCGCAAGTGCAATTTGTGAATCGTCGAATATTTTCGACGCGTAATGTTCTTAAAGCACACAGAAAAAAATAAAATAAAACGAAAAAATAAAATCCCACGCACATTTTATAAGTTCAAAAAAAAGACTAACCTCCAAATGAAAAATCGCACAAGCTCAAAATTTGTTCCGAGAAGGTACTGGAATTTTTATCTCATAACGTCAGCCAATATGATTATTATGGAGGGTCATTGGGTCATCGGAAAAGGTAGTTATCTCTTTTTTTTAAAAAAAAGGACTCAAAAACACGTTTTTAAATGTAAATATGTTGTGTAAAATAATAAAGGAAGAGCATAAACTGCATCGTTCTGATGTAAATTTCAGATTTTACATCGAAGAACTCTCAAAGAATTAAATCAAAGATAAGATTAATATAATAAAGCGCACTAATATATTGTATGTTTTCATCGTAATAATTCAAAAGAGTATTAAATGCTTTTTATTGAAATTTTATTCATAAAGTAAGATATTTCTAACATATATTATGATATATAGATATTTATTTAATATATTAAAATATTAATTTTTCGAACAAAAATTGTATTAAAAATGAAAATTACAATTAATATTAATAGAATTAATAAAGAAAAATGAAAATATACTTCAACATCATCAATTGACGTACAAAAAAATATATAAATAAAAGTTTTTTTTAAACAATAATCGAACGCGTACCAAAATAATGTAAAAAGCTTGTTCTCGGCCGGAATAACAAAAAAAAAAAGTACAATAACTTTTCCAACTCGGCTGTACAAAATTTTATTTTGCCGGGTTTCGAATTCGTTTTTGCGTCGCTTTTAGTTCGGATGTTCTTTTTTCATATTTTTTTTCGTGGCAATTTTAAAGTATTCACAATTTTTCCATCGTCGACTTCGAATCTTCGATGACCCAGTCTCGAAGGCGCCTCAAGCAAAAATACTTCACCAAACCAAATGTAAATAATTTATGTGACGTATCAAACAATTGATCAGATGCCGAACGAATAAAAATCTTGACAAAATCAACATTTATATTCATACTAGACACGTAATGGACATGAGTCATCTCTATCATATTGCACTGCCAATAATGTACAATATAAATAAATAATCGATTCGTATCACAGACGATGCTTCCAGTTGGTTAAAGTAGTACTGAATCAAGATTGAGTGTGATCCACTTCAAAATAATTAAATAAAATTAAATTTGAAAAATAAAAAAAATCTTATGTTATCTAAATACGCTTTTATGAGTTCTATAATACAAGTACATTTTGATAAAGAAAATTACGTACTATTAAATTAATAATATAAGTAAATAAAAAAATATCTATAACTATCATATTATAACACAACAAAACAAAGTAAGAGAGTTCATCTGTTATCAATTTATATAGTGCATGAACATATTGAAATAAAATTAAGATACGAAAATATATGGATCCGATTTTTTTGTAAATATATGAATATGTAAATAAAACGATAACGGTTAATTGATAACAAGAAATTTCTTTGATTCTCTTCAATTCATAATATGTATAATATATAGTATAAGCCAACGAGTGATATTATATAATACACCTTATCGTTGAAATACAAATTGTATTATACATCTGGCTTTGGCTTAACAGAGATATATAATAATATAAAGGCAACAAGTACATGTAAGTGCAACAAAGTCTAGCGCGAATTTACAATACCGTTCACAATGCAAATCACGAATGAGACCCGAGATGATTTAATGCAGACACACGCCACACAATAAATCATGAATATTCACAAAGCTATTTAGAAATACCGATGACAATTTCATAGCTATTTATTAACGTACAAAAGATTGCAAACTGTTTTAAACACGTCAAGCAAAATGGTTCTTACTATATGTTTATACGTGTGTACTACCTATATAACATTGCGGGGTCAATTTGTAGCATTCAATAACGAGTAAAATATATATATATATATATATATATATATATATATATTTACTTGAAAAATATTTACATTGAATTCATTAAATTTGGTGCACAAAGGAAAACTATTTTTTGATGTTATAAATAATAGCTATTTCTATACACACAATTACAAAACAAAATTTCAAATAACTAAAGGAGCACATAAAAGCAATGAGAAAGCATATCTATCGAATTGGTTCTCAGAAATGATTTTGCAAGAGCACAGTTTCTGCAAATTCAGTCATATAGGTAGTATATGAACACACGCGGTAAACGTGCAACAAAATATTTATTACATAATAAAATTACTAACATTGAGCAATGAACAGTGGTATCGTTTATAATTTCGCCTTATATCTATATGTACATAATAACAAATTCAAATATCGAAAATATTGTTGCGACATCAATATAACAATGACATAATAAAATGAGCTTCTGTAAAATGACTATTGAATTCAGTTATTAGTAACTCGGCGAACATTCAGTTACCACAAATATACCGATGTTCGTAATTTTGCATTTCATATTGTAAATTCAACAATATGTCAACTTATATGGTTCTTAAATATAATATTTAAAGTCACAAAAAGAATTTCGTGGTCAATTATTAAATATAATAATTTTATTGCAAAAAATAAACATTAATAAACCTTTTAAAAAAAAATCAGATCTGATAACCGTAATTATCAGATAACCGTATATTTAATAAGAATCTCCAGATACACGCTCACTCACTACCTCGGAAAAAATATTAAACTAAACCTTTAAATATACATATAATACTATATTTAATATAATATTAGTATTATATGTATATATAAAGTTAATTAAATTTTGGTCACAATTTATTTTCCACTCTTAAACATTGCAGATAAACTTAATGTTCAATTAGCATCGGACATCTGCGATCGTTGAATATATTAAACTTCAATAAATTAATTCTGAGAATCGAACAAAAAGTGCGTCGGTTAAATCGTCGTAAATACGCTAATTTGTTTCTATATAATCTTTAACAATCAACAGTTGCGCAATTGAGACAAAACGGCGAACAGTTTCGTTTAATTCATTATGTTTTTCATCGCACTTCTATATAAATTGTCAAATTTATCGTTCAATTAACAAATCAATGTTTTATACATATGTTCTGTATATCTTATTTATACAGTTGTATATTGATGTGTTTCTTTTTTCTAAAATCAAATATACTGATAAGCGACACCTTCGGATATAATTTGAACTAAATTTCACTGAACCGTATTTTTAACAGTTAAAATGTACTTTCGTGTCTGTCTTATAAGGATTGAAATTGAATCTAAACCCGCGTCAGTATTTCACTGTACACTAAAAGTACGACGAGAAGCAACAACTCACTCGACCATATTGTATTGTGATTTATTTAAAATGACACCTCGACGGCGAACAATCGATCCGAATTGCATTCGAATTGAATTCAAAAGCCAGCAGAAATAGAGTTTGCATACAACGAGAATGAGAGAACGTTGGTCTGTCGACTCAAAAACAACATAACTTACATATAGTATATAAATAAATATATGGAGAAAATGTGCGTAATGGACGAGACGAGTCTCCGTAGTCATCAGTATTCCGACTGCGGATCGGTTGGATAGATGTCCATCAGATTGTCGACGTCGAGTCTTCATCATGATATTATTATGCTAATCACACAGGCATCGTCTGGAGCCCTCGAGGGTCTTCGAAATAACGTTCGAAACAGAATGATCCCGAAGAAACCGAACCTTGGTCGTGAACCTGACTGACCAACATTGATAACCTCAATTAAACAAAATTCATTAAAAGATATCGCTTTTCGTCAGATATGTGGAATTAGAAGTAAATTTTCTAAACTAAATATGATTTTATAAGTGTCTTAATTTGAACCAAATTATTGATACAATTTCTGACTGTTAAAACGCAAAGAAAAATATTATCAAAAACTCTAACACTATTTTATATGTTTCAAACTTCTCCGGTGGCATATGAATAAGGTTTAAAGACCTCAAATCCATTAAATATATACGGAGTCTCTTAAATGCGTTACATACTAACACGTACGACGATAGGAAATTAGAAAACGACAAAAAAATCCACATCGAGTAGCCAAAGTCGTGAACTGAGAATATGATTAATTTCTTTGTGAGGTCAGAACAACCGAAAAATTAAACGTTAAGAGATCGTCGAATACGTGCAAGATTACGTATGCTCACGTATTTGTTAATTAATCAATCATCACCAAAAATGTAGTACAACGTCTCTTAAATAGTGACAGACATATTCACTGCGAATTTCTAATCTAGTTTTAATTGCATCGTGATTTTCCGAGTTGAAATCGCCTCGATATCCACGTTATTAATCTCGTACACTAAATGCAAACTGTAAAACAGATGAAATAATAATGAAGGTAATTACACGTGTGTATATCAATAATGAATGATTACAGATAAATGATGTAAATTATTTGAATCAAAGTTCAATGCATGCTGGTAAATGAGTATTGATAAAATTACGTATGCTCTGGTTTTCTAATGATATAAAAATAAATTTAAACCTTTTACGAGACATAATACTTTATCTGGATGACGCTTTGGAAAATGCCATCATTAAATCTCAAACATTTACTTTACATATAGTACGTTTGTTGGGAAGACAATCGAAATTTTTAACAAAACAAGAAAACGTACTTATTACATTCAAGTTTCTCAAAGTCTTTTCTTCCTATTATTATATAGTATATAAATAATCAATGTTATATATATATATATATATATATATATATATATATATATATATATATATATATATATATATATATTTAATTATAAGTTAGATCGAAAGAAAGATGTCTTCTTCGAAGTAAAAGCTTTACTTACATTTTACTTTATTATATTAATATGTAAAAAAACTTGATTCTGTTCAACTAGTCTTTCTACAAATAAATTTAACATCAATGTTTCCAAATAATTGTTCATCTACAATTAAAAATATATATATATATATATATATATATATAAGTTTTTACGAACAAAATAAAAATGACTTTAATCAATCAATGATGCTGAATTAAAAAATCATCTAAAATAATACAGAATCGTTCCAAATTTGAGAGGCAGCGTTTTAATATAATATAAATTCGACAAAAACCGGTTCAAAAACTCACTTGATGAATCGAAGCGAAACCCTTAAAAACGATGTATTTTATCCAACCATTGACATAAACTGTGCAACGTTTAAAAATTGGTTGAGAGCATCAAGATATTTTTTTTTTGTACAAAAATGGCGCGAACTCGAAAAAGCCTCTTCCTCAAAAGGTTAATGAACTATTAATCTTTTGCGGAAAAAGAACAATACGATCTAGGACCAAACCAGACTGTGAGTAATAATTAAATAGGACAGGAGGAAAAAATATATAAAAATAAATTCATATTAGAAACGAATACTATATATATTTGTAATACAGCACAATTTAAAATTATTACCGTTACATTATATTATATTCGTAGCTCGAAAATGATATAAAATATTATAATTTAAATTAACGTTTATCTCTTTTCTATAATATTGTAATGATTCTGAAATATTAATTTTCACTTCCTTTGATTCATTCAGATTTTTATGCTTATATTCTCTGGGTTTTTCAAGATTATCAAAATGCTACAAAGCCATTATTATAATTGATTATAAACGAATATGAATTTTAATAGTAATAAAGATTAGGGTGTTACGAGGTCCTGGTTATCTGTAGCGGTAGTCGTAATAAACGGGATGGTGTGGGTAGAGATATATTGCTAACACCAGACTGAAGATTTAATAGTATGAGCCGGGTGCCCCTCCCCAAAACGACCACGTAATAATATACCGTTGTGCTCTCGATAACGTTTTAGCAATTGTAATTATCGATATTATAATATAGTATATATGAGCTCGTGGGACAACGGCAAGGTTGCCTTTGGCCCACGCGCCAAAAAGGCCACTCCTTTGAGACTAGCATTGACGAAAACGGTCCAATGCAAAAACGACGTTACATCGGTCAATGTCCGTCATATTGAACGAATATCAAATAATAAATTGGTCGACCATTGACCAATTTGGAAAGTTTTGGAAGTTGGACACTTACAAATTTGGAAAATTTTATTTTTGTTTAGTCCACTACTAAAATAGTTTGCACATCACTGAACTGGACGAATTAATTATCAAATAGTTCGCATTGACCCAGAATTTCAACTCTAATTAGTACTAATAGACATTGATAAGTGAAACAGCCTAGTATTTATTTAATACTAGTTCAGAGTTAGAATTTATTACACACAATAAATTATCGCGTTTTCAGTGCAGATAAAAATGTTAATACCGCAATTTAAACTGAAATAGAAAGAGAATATAGATGAGAACATATATACATAATTGCTTTATATAAAATTATATATATCGATAAAAAATCAGTAAAATTCATAATTTACTATAATTGCAATTAATCAACATACATTTTTACTCAAATCTAATTATCTAAACGACAAATTATATAATGAAAACGACTTAAAATGATTAATGTTCATAGATTAATGACGCAACAAAAATAAATTGGGTATTCGACCTCGAATCCATAATACCAATTATTTAAGAATAAAGCGAGATCAGCAACGAAATTATTTTCAGTTACTGCATATATTAAAAAAGAAAAAAAGAGCGTGTATTGTTTTGTATTAATCGAAAACAAAGTTATGGTCGGATACAAAACATGATCGTGTTTACATGTAGTCCAGCACGGTTAAAGGAGTCGGTAGCTGGCATAAAATCGTCTGTTTAGCTTTGAAGACAATCTTTTTTAGTACGTGAAGGTCTATTTTGGACGGCCTAACAGTCGACCAGCAGGGGAGTACATTTGTTTGAAATGTACAACATAAAATGTACAACGTTTTGGACGATATATCATTTGAAGAGATTCTATTAAAATTAGTATACTATAATAAAATAAAGCATTTTATGTTATAATTAGATGGACATAGTAATATTTATATGAGAGATATTAAAAATGAAATTCATATCACAGTAAAGATAATTCATAAATTAAAGTTGAAAAAAAGCAGGTGAACCCTTGAACACATTCATAGGCAGGTCTGTTTGTAATAAAATTCTTATTAGATATTACATTTTGGATATTAGTATACAATAAGAATTCTTACACACGCTCGTACAAACTACAATGCTAATTTAATGTGTATAAGATTAATGTAAGATTTTGTTATCATTGGATACAAAAATTAAACAAATTAAAACAATACATAATAGTGAATAAAAAACAAAGTATAATCTCAACAAAAGTGATTTGTAAAAAATGGAAAAAGTACATAACCAATATTAAACAGATAAAAAAACTGATTTAATGCATACATTATAATTGTAATCGCATTAGATATCATTTATATAACATAATAATGAATCGGATACAAAACAGGATAGACTTTTACACCGATATCGATCAGGTCAACAACGAAAAACATGGCAAGACGAGTCAAGTACAACGGAAAAACGCAGTGTCACCGAGAAATCGAACCGAAAGGAGCACGATTTTGACGCGAATAAATAACCACTGCGACCGGATAAGATGAAAATTTCGCAAACGACGAAATCTCTATCCAAAACGATTGCTTTTGTGTAAAAAAAAAAAATTCTACGCTAGTTTATTTGATATTACAAACGCGTTTTAAAATTATAATCATATGGATAAAAAAAAGATAGGCAGTGGCAATAAACTGTTTTACATAACAATTATGCAAGAGTCGCCCATTCAAGGCTGTGCTCTCATGACTAAAACGATATTTAACTATAAATATATAATATTTTGCAGAACAAATCAGCAGAGGTAAAACGGGTCCAAAAATGCTAAATGTATATGCATAGCATGAAGAATACTTAATTATTGCAAGTAGTTTGTGTGCAATTTATTATAAGCAATCAATTAAGCGATATATATATTTTAAAAATTATTTATATATTAGCGTTCATTTTTTCTATATAAGGGAATAAATTAACACGATGTCAAATATTAAACGAACAAGAAAATACGCGGATAAAACGAAAGATATCCTATTAAACACGATATATAATCCAATATTAATGTTGTGCACGTTGTCGGTTATTATATGTGACAGGAAAACTCTGCTGGAATTTTATCTTTACCGAGAATAATTTTCTGGTTACATTGTGCAATTGGGTTTATTAGTTTCACCTCTATGTATTTCGTTCAAAATTATGACCAATGTAACAATATAATTTCTAGTCAACAATTAAAACTTTTTTCAAAAATGTATAACAAAAATAAAGTAAATAACGGATAAAAATATTAACTAAATATATATAAAATAAATAAATAGATAACACCGCATAGACATGGTCTGCTATCAAAATATATATATATATATATCTTTTATTACCTTTCAATATTTAAATATATATATTTATATTAAAATATATTTAAAAAAAATTGATCGAAAAAATAAATAATAAATCAAAGTTATTAAATTAAAAAAAGTCGTTATTCAATATAATATAACTTGGAAGCATGATGAAATAATTAAGCAAGGACGACGCATGAAATTAATAAGGGTAAGATTACAAAAACCACTATCCAATAATAATATCAAATAACATTAAGATTCTGCTTATAAAGTATATATAATTTTTTTTTTAAAAATGGAGAGAAACATGTCATTAAAAGTCCCTATAAACACGAACTATTATAAATGTGTACATAGAATAAAAAACTGGTTTTTATAAATTTTCGTATAAAAGTGAATATTTTATTTTAAAATATATAGAATATTGAGACAAAGTTTTATCGTAATATATATATATATATATATATATATATCAGATATTCTATTTGTTTTGTTTTCACTTACAAAAAGCAGTCAGATATCAATAAAAATTGTATATTTTTATAGATAAATAAGTATATCAAATAACATTTCATATCTGAAATTTAATATCTTTATTTATATATATAACATTTCTAACATACAAATTAAAAACGAACACATAGATAAAATTGAATTATATTGTCTCGTGAAATACGTGCGACTATATATCATAGTTACAGGTATTTATAAGGATTATATATAGTTAACGGATTTATTCAACGAGAGTTTTCTGCTAATATGCAATTTTTCTTATATCGAATTTTTCAGTTAAAAAACTGAAAATTGTTTATTTATATTTTCAACGGAGAAGAGAAAAATATGTGACAATTTTTTCAATTATTAAGTACAAAATTATTTTCGTACGAATAACAAACAATAGTTGTTGACATAATAATCATTTTGAAACTGTTTTTAAATAATGCTTATTGAAAAATATGACATATTTAGTATTATAACTCACAAAATCGGATATAAAACATGGTCAATTATTTTATGAATGAAGTGCGGCGTGCATAAGATAAAAAAAAAAACGAAATTAATGAAAATATTAAAATCGACTATTATGAATGATAATGATAATAATAAATTGTTACCCTGTTGGATTCGAGAGCCTCGGCCGAATGCTCCTCCTTCTGTCTGAAGCAGTTGGAACATTTGCTCTTGTTGAAGATGTTCGGAGCGAACTTTCGACAGTCGGACCTGACCGTCGTCGAAGCCGTCGAAACTGTGACCGCGGCCGACATCTTTCATTCGCTTATCAAAGCCGACACAAACAACAAACACACGAACAACAACATCAACATACGCGGCGACGACAACAAACTATTGTGGTTGCACATAGCGCGAACCGAATCACATTATCATTTACTGCTCGCTACTCGCCGATGCATATAATTAAAATTACGATTGTTAATTTGCAAAATTAACAATATCCATATATGAATTTTGTTGCACAATATGCGTGTTTAAACTTTGTTTTGTCGTACGCGAGATAAAACGTCACGAGACACACGAGAAACGAAACGAGAAACGTAATCACCGCGCTGCGTTACGATTACAACTGATCGCTCCGCTGTATACTCGACTCGCACGACAACTAACTGTGGCAGCTATCTCTTTTACGCTTTCACTGAAAACTCGCGTATTACTTCTCTTTCTATCATTTGTACATTTTAATTTCATACGTGACATCTATGCGATGTAAACAAATTTTTTTTAAATAAATTTAATTTTTATTTTTTACAGGATAAAATAGTTTATAATTTTATTTATAGAGGTTTTAAATTTTTATCATTTAAAATAGATTTTAGACTAAACTTTATAAATTTATATTTTTTTATTATGCTTCTTTTTAGTACGTGTGTAGTAAAGCGATAATTTATTTTTTTAATTTGCTCTTAATATCAGTCAGGATTTTTTTATATTTTAAATTTCCAGTAGTACAATGGATTGAATCATTTTTTAATTTTCAAAATAATGATGGATAAAATATTATTATTGTGAAAGTTGAATCTGATTTACTACAAATTTTTAATCATCACACAATTTAGAAATTTTAAACTTTATTATCAAATATGAATACTTTATATTCATTATGGATATTAAATTTTGAGTCAGTATAGAGAGCATCGAAATTCGTTTTTGTTCACTTCAATTTAAACTACTCATAAAAGAGTTTATTTATCGCTGCCCTAAATATCATTAGAAATAATATTTCTTTTTAGTATTATACATTTTTGAAACTATCACTACTTATCGAATGCTTATTAATTTTTCTAGTATATTTTATGCCAATTTTTATTTTAATTTGTAAAGACTAAATCATTGCATTACATATACAACATCAATAAAAACATAAAATCGTGTCGTTCTTATTACAAACAAAATATTGATACTGATTTTCAATTTACATATAATATTGTCAGGTCATTTAATTATTGAACTGCGTTACTTACCACATTAATAAAAATAAAGATTAAAGTTTATTATACTGATAATTTTATAATAAAAATACTAAAATAAATTTATATTTAAAGAAAAGCAAAAACATGTCCTGTATAATTTTACATCTGATTTACATTTTTCATTTCACTTATTTTCTCTTAAAATTTCTCTAAAAGAAATTTTTTTTTTATTAATTATATGTTAAAATATTGTTTATTATTTAAATATTATATTTCTGTAACTTTCACAAATTTATTTATCAACGATATGAATCGATTACTCATAAGTGTTTATATATGCCAAATTGTTAATCTGTAATTAAAGAAGATACTTTTTACAAATCTTTCAACCCATTTATTAAGTTCTTTTTAATATCAAATAATTCAGTCACGATAAATGTATATTACATGGCGAAGAGATTTTTTTTTTTTAATATTGCAATGTAACAACCTGACACCAACAATGTGGGAACCTGACATACGACACCACATCTGATATCAAAGTAACATGACAACTTGGTGTATTTATTCACAAATTATTGGATGAGACAAATTCGAACCTTCAGTACTTATAGAATTCAACGCGTCAACCTGAACTTTAACACATTGATTCCGAAACTAAACTTCGGCTACTTAATGTATAACTTATGTACATTGTTCGCAATCTTTTTATTACACTGTGATCAAGAAGTGAATTTGTTTATAAAATGTAAATTCTTCATTTATTCTTCCAAATCAATTTCATCCCCTTAAAAGTAGTCCCCATCCGATAAAACGCACTTTTGCCAACGCTTTTGCCAGTTCTCGAAACAGTCGAAATAGTTTTTTTTTCGGTAAGACCTAATTCGATTTAAAGGTAAGGCCTTTTGAATTTGCTGAATAGCCAAAAGTCGTGTGGAGCGAAATCAGGCGAATACGGTGGTTACGGATCGATATGAGTCGAGTTTTTGGCAAAAAAGTCTCAAAGAACCAATACAGTATGACATAGTGTATTATCGTGATAAAGGAACCAAGAGTTGTAAAAACACGTGTAACTCGGAGATAATTAAACCTTTTGACAATCAGGCACTTGGTAAATGTTATGGACAGTCCTACCAACTTAGGAATTTTTTTATAATTTACCTACCTTCCTAATGACCGGGAGTTTTTAAATGTCAATTTCACCTTACTTTTTGATCACAGTAATATGTAATATTAACAAGATTAGAAAGTTGAATATATATATATATATATATATATATATATATATATATATATATGTGTGTGTGTACGTCGCACATCCACTAAATGTTCTGAAAACCTTATATTAAAGGTATACATAAAATTTTATTATATTTTTGGTGAAATGTGTCAGGTAAATATTAACTATCAGTTACAATAAAAAGATAATCTGTATATATAAACGTTTGTACATTGCTTACATTCGTAAAGAGTTTTTAATTTATTTTCTTATATTATATTCTGATAAACAATCGCAATCAAACTAATGCACTATTCCAAAAATTTATTTATTCAATACAATGATGACCTATTAAACTATTAAGATATCTAAACTATTACAATAAACTATATCGAAATGATTTAACAATGTATACGTTCTTTTTCATTTTTTTTTTTTTGGGCAATATACAGAGCAAGGTGTTCATTAGCTCAAGTGCACGCAGCTTTTAACTAATGTAATAAAAAAAGTGGTTTATGTAACGCTCGTTAATTATTTCTTTGAAAAAAGTTTAATAAAATTTTATTCTGAAGGAAGATTTTTAAGGTCTTCTAATATTTTACAAAATAATAAATAAATATATTCTTAATTAAAACGAATTTACATAGATTCCATGAACAATAATAAAACCAAAACTATTATTTCCTAGTATATTCTAAATATCATAAACGTGTACGAAATATAATATTCAAAATCAATCATTAAGTTGAAGGTTACTTGAATCCATCAAAATGGTTAAAGGAATACTGATATTTTTAATATACATGGTATATATATATATATATATATATATATATATATATATATATATATATATATATATATATATATATATATATATATATATATATATATATGCCTACACATTTTGATCGCACTACTAAAACAGTTCAAGGTTATTTTTTTTATAATCTTGCTAATACATTCATATTATGTTGCGTTAACGAATATGGAATAAAATTATATAACATTCTTATATAAAAACAATAAAGAATTTTTATAATCTCTGAAATGTATTATTTTTCAATATTTTTTCTTATTTGATCATAATCCCGAACTTCGATCGAATTTACTAAATATAAAAAGTACTTTTGAGATCAGTAGTATATTATTTATTAAAATTTATACCAATATATACGTGAATATACATATTATTCATTATTTTTTTAAATTTGTTTTTATGGGAATAATACATAATTTCAATAATATTATAATTAATCAGTAAAAACACTTAAATTAATATTATTATTAGCTAAATTAGTTTTCAAATAAGCTTTTTTTCTAAAGTTATTTTTTGTCATTTATATATTATTGATTTGTACCTTATTTTAAAATTACAAACACAATCCAAATTAAGTATCAAGATTAGCTCTCGATGTGTCAAAATATCAACTTATAATTAAAAAAAAAAATATAATCGTCTATTAAATATGTTATAAATTAAAAATATATGTAAATAATTTAAACTTTGTACATAATATATAAAAAAATCAGATTTAAAAAAGAAAACGATACATGTTTTTTGAATTGCTAATGGTCATAATTTGAGTTGTTATTTATAACATTGAATGTTGGCGCTGGAGTATAAATGACGGGTTAGAGCGCGCACGCCGGCAGTCGTCGTCAGGGTAGGGCTGCAGTTATGTCGGGTTCTGATTTTATTCCCGAATTTCCTCCGGGACCCCTTGACAAATTCAGAAAGAGAACATCTTTCGACTGGCGACAATTGAAATTGACATTAGAAGGAGACCTGGATTTGCTCAGGGCCAAGGTGATAGAATACTATTCCCATTTACGTATAGATATAGGGGCACACCCATACATGTGCACTCGTTTCTATGCCTGTCCCAACTGTACATCACTTATATCTATTTCCGTATAAAAATAACGTAAATATTAAGTTTTCAGCATTCGATATATCTATACTAAATTCTTTTCATGAAACCACATTCGTGATATTTTTGTACACACACACACATAAAGTACATACATATATTTCATAACGTCATTTTGTGCCCAATCACATTTTATATAAAATTTAGTCATTTCGTTTTAAGTTTCGTATGAAATGTTTTTGGATTCTTATTCAAATAATTAATACGCGAGTATTGTAATAAAATTTTATTATGCGACCAACAACACTTTCCATACATTTCAGATAAAATATTATAATGTCAATCAAGTAATAAAAAGTTTTTTGTACAATAAAAATGAGTTTTGATAAAAAGCTTTCGTTTATTTTTTTATATATAGTATTATGTATAAAAGTATATGTATTTGTGCGCAACTATGAAAGCATTAAATCTATAGACTTGAATTTTAACATTACCCACGATTATAATTTTAACGTTATATATTAATTTAGTAATGTTTTTTTTTTTTAATAAATCTAGATTAATATTCTAGATTTTCAAAGACGGTTTTCAATAAAATAACTAAAAGGTTTCCTCTTATATCGTCACAATATAACTTTAGATTAAATATTTGTTCTCCATATTGGCAATTTTATGCTCATTAACATTAAAAAGTTGAAGATTAAAGTTTGTGCAATTTTATGATTGCACAGTAATGGACTAAGATTAAACAATATTTGACTTTGATGAAGCCTCGAACTTTTCAACTGTAATTTTTAAAAGATACCTTTATATAATATAGAAAAATACAATAATTTTATAAAATATTAATTTAATCGTTACTATTATTTTATATTAATTAGTTTAATATTGTATAATTTAATTTTGATTTAGAAAAATACCTAGATAAAAAAATATTTTTCCTAATACTTCATTTTCGCAAATTTATCTGTCTATTCAACAAAATCATATTTTTAACTATAAATAACGCAAACTATATCATGATAATACAATGAAGAAATAGAAACTGTTTAATTGAATTAAACAATTAAACTTTAAACTTTATTTAAACGAATAAACTAAAGTTATTCGTTTCCTACATTTTGTTCCTATATTTAAACATTCATATTTTGTTACAATATCTAATTATAAATGCTTAAAACTAATCTTGCAAGTTATCACGTTCTTTCTAAATCTTCGTAGCTTTTATTTCTGTATGTTAATAATATATTAGTCACTTATTATTAAAAAAAACGACGTTGTTACTTGATCTTTCATAATGTTGAAGCGATAACAAAATGATACTTTCTAGACACTGAAAAGGTCGACATATTTGTAATAATCTTTTATTTGCCAAGTATTATTTTACATTTTTTTTATCATCTTCATTATTTTTGTTTTCAGATCATATCATTTTTTTTCGCTTTGTTTAAGCACTTTTAAATATATTTTATTTCTTACTGTGTCTAATTATTATTGAAAGATGATTTTGATGAATACATATTATTATATTAAAAACTATTTTTTTTTAATTAGAACCATACATTTGGGATAATATTTTTATAATATTCCTATTACCAAAGCAAATTTAAAAACAATATTTATAGGAGTAAAAGAAGTTGGTTGTAGTTTTACTGATTATGATTTATATATTAATTTATATAAATACATAATACCTGAAAATTTTTCATCTTATATTGAATGTTTGTAATAAATGATTGTGTTAAAGAATGAAAACCAGATATTTTAAGATTAAGTTGAATTTGCTTTCCTAAAGTTAAGTTTATTACCGGTTTGAGTTTTATTTTCTGATAATCATAATTTTTTTTCATCTTTAGAAGTTTTCTATATAATAAAAAAGTATAGTATTAAGACTAAACAGAATTAGTAGCGGAATTATTTTACTTAATTTTTATTTTAAATTATTTCAATACTAGTTGTAAATTACGTTTCTTTCTATTGACAGATAAATAGAAATAGTGTTGGAAAGTTTGATATAAATATTATAATTTATATTTTTCTTTGATAAACACTAAATATTACAATTATCAATACAATTTTTTTAATCACCACTAAATTTATAAATATTTTGCACTTTTTTTTAAAGTATGATATTAATAAAAACAATCAATTATTATTAATAACCATTAATTGAACATTATTTTACTCACGTACTCGCTTGCTTACATACACTCAACGCACAAAAACGTAACTGGATTCTCACTGCTGAGAATCATATTAATACATTTAAAAAAAAAATTGAAACACTTACAAAACAAATTTTGAATTACTTTTGCCTTTAGTTACTCATTACTTTATTCTTAAATTTTTCATCTTATTTTTATTCTTCAACAATTCATGCATATAGCTCCCATTATGCTGTTGAAAATATATTTCTGGTATTATTTTTATTTTTGTATTTTATATATTCTGAAGAATAAAATTTTTTCAGTACCAAATATGGAAAACTTTAGAAGCGGAACCTTTATTTGCCCGCAGTCCAGTGACACTTCCTGTCGACGAACAAAAAAGACTTTCCACTCTTCAACTAAATAGAATTCATGAACTCAAATTTGTTCCTGATTATTTAATAAATGCCGATTATAAAACCAAGGTTGTTTTTTTTTATTATAATATACATATGCAGTAAATTTTATTTTTATATATACATTTAATATTTTAGACACGTTATTTGATGATGATCAACGAAGCAGTAGAAATTGTAAATACTGATGTATCAATTAAATTAGCAATGGGTGTACATTTGTTTTCAAATACTTTACTCTCCCTTGGAACTGAGAGACATATGTCGTTCTATCAAGGCGTTTGGAATAGAGAGGTATGCTTTTTATTACTAGAATTTTGAATATTACGTAAAAATAATTGAGTGTTATTATATTTTGTAGAGTAGTAATGATTTATCATTACTTCTTTATTTGTCAATATTTATTTATTAGGCCATGGTCACACAGATTGCGTATATATCTGATAAGTGCATTACTATGATGCTATCATATAAAATATCACTATATAAAATACCATTGCACAAAATGTCAGCACTATGCCGTAGCATAAAACGTCTTTCTGTGATTATCAAGTCCTAATTTGTAATATGTTAGATATAGTTTATATTAATGTTTATTTTCTTTTATTATATATTTAATAATATTTATTTTCATTGTTAGTTTTTATGTTCAGTGTCGTTGACTGAAATCGCTCATGGCAGCAATACAAAGGCGATGCGCACTACGGCCACGTATGATCCGAAAACTGAAGAATTTATAATTAACACGCCCGACTTTGAGGCGGCCAAATGTTGGATTGGAAATTTAGGTGAATACAAACCATTTTTCAAGTATTTTCTTTTTATCACATATTTGTTGTTATAATTATAATTACGTCTTTTATGACGACATATTGATATTGCCATTATTACAAGACTGCATTTTAATTATTTGTATGTTATGACATTTTGTTAATAATATATTTTTCACTTTCAGGCAAAACATGTACTTATTCTTTAGTATTTGCGCAATTATATACTGCTGATGGTGTATGTCATGGTATTCATGGATTTTTAGTTCCCATAAGAGATCCTAAAACTTTAATTCCGTATCCAGGTATAATAGTTGGAGACATGGGTGAAAAAATTGGACTTAATGGTATCGATAACGGGTTTGTGATATATATATTTATAAAACATTATTTTTTTTAATAAAAATTCGTATAAAGGTCAACAATTTACTCCATTGTTTTCTACTACTTAATATTCATTTACTGCTACTTTCAATTCTTTTGTCAATTTTTGAACTTTAACAGTTGTTGGATTAATTTATGAGATACTATATATCTTTTATTGGTTTTCAGGTTTATTATATTTAAGAGTTATCGTATCAAAAAGAACAATTTGTTGAATCGTACTGGAGATATTATGGATAATGGGGAATATGAGAGCAAGTTTACTGAGCCTTCTCGTATTTTGGGTGCAGCATTAGAAAACTTATCAACCGGAAGACTTGGAATTATACAAAACAGCGTATGCACCATTTCAGTAGCTACTGTAATTGCAGTTAGATATTCTGCATTGCGAAAACAATTTGCACCAAATGATGGGGAAGAAGTTCCTATATTAGAATACCAATTGCACGTAATGTTTTAAATATATTTAAAAGAAAATAATTATGAATTATAATATTTTATAATTTATATTATCAATTACTTTTTAGCAATGGAGACTTTTTCCATATTTGGCGGCGGCAGCTGTTTTTAAATTGTTTGTTACTAAATTTACGGACGTTTATTTAGAAACAGTTCAGAAATCTATTAATGGCGAAAAATTTGAAAAATTGGTTAATATTTAATATTTATAATTTTTAAACACAATTGTTTAGCTTTATTATATTTTTACTATTTGTATAGAACGAAGCAGTATCGGAAATTCACGGAATAATATCAGCTACGAAACCGTTATTAACTTGGACAGCATTACATGCAATACAGGAATGCAGAGAAGCGTGTGGTGGCCACGGATATTTAAAAGTAAATATTTTATAACAATTTCCAAATGTATTATTTTTATTATTTAATATTCATATAAAATATTGGTAATATACAGGCGGCTAAATTTGGCGATCTTCGTAATAATCATGATCCTCGCGTCACGTTTGAAGGCGACAATAATGTTCTAGGACAGCAATCGAGTAATTGGCTATTACGCCAGTGGGAAAATTGTCAGAGCGGTGTACCTGTTCAATCACCTTTTAATACTGTTTCATTTTTAAACAGTTCTTCAGAGATATTAAAAATGATGTGTACTCCTACATCACCCGAAGACGTGACGAATAAGACATGTAATTTTCCATCTAATAATCATTATTTTAAAGTCTTTTAAATGTTATTTTCTTAGAGTACTTTTTAAATATATCCTTTAAACTAATTATGTGATACTATTAAATAATAATTGAATTCTACAATGTTTTTTTTTTATTAAACACTATAAATACATTTAAATAACTAATTCCTTATTTCATATTTATTTCAGTTATTTTAACTTGCTACAAATGGCTAATATGTTGGTTACTGAAAGTTACAAGTCAAAAAATAGAGATCGAATTGGCCAGTGGTAAAAATAAATTGGAAGCTCGTAATAATAGCCAAGTATATCGAGGAAGTATTTTGACTAAGGTTTATTCTGAATATCTCGCATTATTTTATTGTGACATAGTAATACCCAACAAAGACAAAGAGTTACAGCCTGTTTTGGACAAACTATTTATTTTGTATGGGTTGTCGACCTTGGACAAACACCTAGTATATTTTTACGAAGGAGTTTATACAACTAGTCCAATGTTTAGCAATTTAGTGAAGGAAGGAATCATAAAATTGTGTGCTGATTTAAAATCAGATGCAATTGGAGTCGCAGATGCTTTAGCACCAACCGACTATGTGCTAAATTCTGTACTTGGAGAATCAAATGGATTGGTAAATTTAATTTTTTGAATTTGTAAATTTTGTTATTTTTTCCTTGGTGATTGCATAAACTTATGATTTTTCAGTTGTATGAAAATCTTCAAACTACACTTTTACATAACCCCGGTGCTCTAGAGAGGCCTTCGTGGTGGAATGAAATTGTAAAATCAAAACTGTGAATCTTTATATAATTAGATAGTACCCTCATTATATTTTCGACCAAGTCGAGACCCCAATCATATTTTTGATAAATAATAAATTGTTTCTTTTTAATCCAAATATATAAATATGGTATACGTATAATGAAAATATAACCTTTTGATTTTACATTCAAATTATATTTCAGATTAAAAAATATTTTTTGTTGGAAATTTAGTTCATGTAAAGCTATAACTACTCGTAGCGTGAGACTTGGAAACGCTGTGTACAACGTTAAAAAACAAATTTGGAAATTACATTCTCATGTATTTCTTTTAATTTGTGATAATTCATAAAAAATAATAAATGTTATATCTAAATGTGATTTTTTAAAAGAGCTTATCGTACATAGTACTCCAAAGTTTCATACCACAAGATCCACTAAAAATATAGTAAATAATTTAGATGTGTGATATTCGAGAGATATTGTCAAGATTTTTCAATGTTTTAGTGTTTCATAAAATATTTCTGTTAAATGGAATTACTAGGATTGATATAATTTATTATTCTAAATTTATATTAATCTTTTTTTTCTTTCTTTTTACAAGATACTTGATATTTAAAAACACATGTTTATTACACCTTATTTTTATATTTTTTTAATTGATAAAACAAATCACAATTGTGTATAAAATTAAAAAATTGATATAAATGATAATTGAATATGTTAACATTTTTGAAAAGAAAGTCATTACTGTTTCAATGTCACAATGATACTTAATGTAATTTACGTCCCTGGTGATACTAATTTTCTTTATTACTCAAATATGTAATATAAAATTCAATATTTTTTATAAAACTTAACTTTCCAACTTTTTAATAATATAAATATTATATTTATAAATATATACATCAATTCCTTTCGATGTTGTAGTTTTTCAATATTTTTGATACAATATTACATTTATTTAAAATATATTTATTTATACATTTGACATCGTTGCAATACTTGTGTATCATTATTTTTATATGTTTATGTAACATTTGTTTTTAAAAATTTATTTATTGTTGCCACTTATTTATCATTTAAAATACATATAAATTGTATGTACATTCCAATACACAAATGGCAAATTTTATTGATTCATATTTAACTCCTTAGTAAGATTATTTTTAAGTACACACACATGTATGTATGTATATATATATATATATATATATATATATATATATATATATATATATATATATATATATATAATATGATATGATATTTTATAAATGAGAGTAATTTTTAATTTGATCAAAAGTGTTTTAATTGTGCCTTAATATTGAGTAAATATCATCATATTTTTCGTTTTCATTTATACAATTTTTTTTTTAATATTTTTCCTATTGTTTATAAAAATTAGTACTCTTCATGAATCTCATACATTATATATGTATTGTTTTAATTTCCAAATTTTGCTAAAGTAGTTTTAACTATAATCAAAATAATTGTTGTTTTCAAAGTATATGTAATATACTCTCTCAAACCCTTTTTTTCCAGTAAATGTGTCATTTAAGTTGATGTGATATTAATAGTATATTAAAATATTTATATATAATAGCTTTTTAGTAAAATTGACTATGTGAAAAAATCAGTATTTTTTAATATTACGTTTCAAAAAAATTGTGAAGCTTTATTTTTTTGTATGTTGTTTATAAATTTATGTATTAGGGCTCAAACATTATTTTCTAAAAACAAATAAATATAAGTTGATTTCTTAATATTTGCATGTGATTTTTGATATATGTATTAACTATTTTATTATATATTATTTTATTTCAGTTTATGGTCTCGTTATTTAAAATAAAATAATTGCCATATTTTTAATAAATTAGTTGTAGGTTTTCGCATTATAGGGACTTATATATCAAATATTAAAATTTGAGTTTTATAGGCCAGTAATGACAAGTATATAATCTTAGTATTTATTTTTGTAATTAAAGAAATTACAATAAAAAGCTAAACTAATGTAAAACTTTTTTTACATTTTTTCTATAATTCTTTTCTATATAATAATTATTTAATTTTGTTTTAAAATTTTAGTTCATAAAAATTATGCATATAATCAATATCAGGATAAAATTGTTTTATACTTTAATTTATATTAAAGTTTATTTTTATATCATTTGATGGTTTACAAATTTTGATTTATGATATACAAAAAATGTTAAAACTTGAATTTTTATCTCTTAATTGAGTTTATAGGATCATTTATAAGGACAAAATTCAATATTTAGTCATTGGAGTTCATCAATACAATAGTGAGTATTCATCACTATTGTATTGATGAATGTGTTGTTTAGTCAAATTTTTAATTTATGTGCATTTATTCTATTTTAGTCCCTGTAATCAAGACCTTTAAAAATCACTTTTTTCTCTAATGAATTTATATTACAATTAAATCTGATATTATATATACTTCAAATTTATAAGTTGTCATTCTTCCATTTTTAAAATAAATTAATGTTATTTTTAATATTAACGTTTTAGGTATATAATGATGTTTTTAATGACGTAGAACTAACGAAGTTTATTGAATTCAGTCGTGTTGACATTTAAAATATTTATTACATCATAAAATTGTGCATTAAAATATTTGTTTAGAAAATAGAACAAAATATTGTTTTTATTTCTGGGTAAATGTTACGTTTTATAATTATATTTATTAAATGTACATTGCACGTCTGTATATGATTTTTAGTAAATATACTATTTATAAAAAGCAAGAAATTTATTTTTCTTATGTGCCATCTGTTTAAATATTGAAATTTTTGCGAAAAAAATAACTATGTTTTTCTGATTTTTTTTTTCAGTATAATATTGAAAATTGCAAACGTTTTTGAAATCTTATTAGTAAGTTATTTAATATTTTTATATGAATTCAATATTTTTGTTTAGTATTTCTATTTTGTTATAACCTAAAAAATGGCATCTATTTGATTATTTTTAACGTTTTTAAATTCATCACTGCTCGTTTTACATTTCTTAAAATAAAAAAAGTCATTTGAAATAAACTCATCACAAAAATAAAATATTTTATAAATTGTTGTTTATTTTTCTGAATAAATTTGATTATTAGTTTATTTTAAAATAACCCCTCTCCCGTATTATCTTGATGAAAAAAATCGACAAATATTTTGAAATTTTCCAGCACATAAAACTGGGTTTTATATTAGATTTTTTAAGAATATATATATATATATATATATATATATATATATTTAAAAATATTAGTGATATACACGTGAATAAACGTAATAAGTGGTTTTTAAAATCTAACACAATGACCTCTATGAAGTAAAGAAAAAAATTATGTTCTATATTGAAAAAGATATTTTGCTGAAGGAATTTTGTTTTTATAATTAAAAATTAAAAGGTCTAACATATAATTAATTGATAATATTGATTCATAAAACTTTTAATATATATATATACATATATATGAGCGAAATCAAAAATCTTAAATTTTATCATAAGTTATATTAAATCTTCAAAGTCGCCGGTTTATATTAAACAAGTTTTGATTTTCGTTTGTGGATCTCGTCAATCATTTATTACAGTTTTTCCCGGATTAATCACCATTGTTCGATCTCGACACAATTCTCGGAATCTGATTCACATATTTTTCCATATTATTATAGCTGTAAGCATCTTAGTGAACAGACGTTGAACGGCGTCGGTTCTGCGCGGACGTTTCGCCGCGGTTAACCGCACGAGCCGGCCGCTCGTCAACGAAACATTATTATTATTAATAAAAATAAATTGCCGTTTTGTTTGCGACGCCTCAAATTAATCAGTGTTAATTCCGACGTTGTCAACGGTGATACGAATTGACGCTAACTGGTGTCTCCAAGCGTTCGCAGAGGTTTTTTTTTCTACTTCATCGTTCAAAAACTGAAATCGGGAAAGATCGGAAAGAAATCAAACGGAAACCGGTCTTAGAATTCGTGAGTGAGTCCGATTTTACTTTTTATTCGTAGAAATGTGCGACCACTTTTTATTTATATATTTATTTATTTTTGCTAAAAATACTTCAATTTTCTGGCATCTGTTTATATTATTTTTTATTGTATTAATCAAATTATCCGTAATATTTCGAATACAAATACATAACAATTATCATACAGAAAGTTATATTGAAAACAGGAAACAGTTTTGTGTGATTACTATTAAATATACCACAATTATCGTACATTATAATTGTTATAATATAATGAATCGTTTTAAAATTTCATTTACATTATTAAATATACTCGTACATTATTATTTAATCCTTGCAGTAAAAGATTCAAAATAAACTATAAATACGATGAAATACGAAAATGACAAATATTATTTGTTTATAAATTCATAAACACGAATGAATTCAAAGAATAATATTTATACAAATTGTAGCAATAAAAATATTAATCGGAATTTTAATATATTTAACTATACTGTATTTATGATAATAAATTCTAAGAAAAATATCTTGATTAATGTAAATTAATAAACAAATTTGCATATATATATATATGACCATCACGCGTACAAGTGAACCCGTGTGCAAATTCGCACACAAATCCTATTATTACTTTGTGCATATCATAATTCGATTAATTTTATTTAAATTTAATATATATATATATATATATATATATGTATATATGTAATTATTTTATATCATATTTAAATATATATAGTTTTCGCTATACTTTATACATACTTAATGAAAAAAATATATATTTATAAAACTTTATATTACCATAAAAGTCATATAATGTAAATATACGTCGATTCATTTTGAAATGAAGTGTTTTGTCGATGTCTATTTTTAAATATTATTAAATAAATATTTCAATAAAAAAAAAACTGTCCAAAAAAAGCTACAGAACTTCTGATATTTAAATTAGATAATGAACGAATGTCGGCGTGAATCATGCACTTTGTTTTATTTTGTCTCACGCATGATATCCACATGCTACATACTAAATTGACCCCCATAATTATTGATTTACGCAAAATAAATACACAAATCACTACTCGGAGTCGTCTATTTTTCTTTATTTAAAAAAATATATTAATTGAGTCTTTTGTAGAAAACTTGAAATAGACAAATTTACAAATGATGTCACACTTATGTAATAAATTCTATTCCTCCCCCTCATTCAAAAAAATTCAAAGAACAATTAAAATTATATTTATTTATATTGTTAACTACTCTTTTTATTGTATGTAGAAATATGAACAACAATTTAACAGATTTCCATTCATCATTATCGATAGTCGGTAATGAGTTCTTCGACATGAAAAAGTGAAGAATTTCTGAAAATGTAATTTTTCCTAAATTAAGTATCGCCTCAAATATTTTGCGAGCTTCGCATTCGATGTGACCATTATTTTATAATCAACTTTAATAGTCTTCAATATGATTTAATGTTGAAAAAAAAGCGATTTAACGTGTTTTAGGGGGGTTGGGTGCGATTAATATTGCCTTTTTTGTCGGGACATTGATTAATCGTCTTTATTATGGTGAACAGTAAAAAATCATTTGTCATTTTTCAACCATGATTGACAATTGAATTCGATTACTTTGTACTTTCGCTAATGAGATTCGTAATATTTTCCACGTCGGTGTTGAAAAATGGATGAAATTGCACTTTTATTTTCAGTTTTATGCTCTGCTTTACATCAGGATGAGACCATAAAATCGAAAATTAAACTGAAAATATTTTTATCTGATTTTATTATATTTATGAATTAAAAAGTAAATATTGAAAATACCATTTATATACAAACACACATAAATTGTGTAATTCAATCTGATTATTGAATTATAATATTTGATATATTTTACAACGTAATTTTTCCTAAAAAAATTTACTTACCGAACAATTTTAATTATTTAAAATCTTAATTAATATTTAATTTTAAATATTTACAATTTTTAAAATATTCAACAATATTTTAATTAGATTTGTTATTCAATGAGACCAAATAAATAAAACCTTATTTCTAAAATTTCGTATGCAATATAATCAAACAAATTTTTATATTAGGAAGAATCACTCTTTTTAGGTATTATTTTTTTGAAATCAATTTATATTCCTATAATTATGAAAGCGGTCTAAGTTCTACTTTAAGATACAAAAATAAGTTTATCTGTTATTTTTTAAATTAATTCATTGTAATTTTCACGATAATGTTAATAATGAGCCACTTTGAAAATATTTAGTTAATTCACGAAAAATTTGTACGAAATCACACATCGTCGATTGCGTTTCGACGAGAGAAATAATATACTGAAAGCTACTCTGAAAACGTCAAATTTTAGCAAAATTATTAACAATAAATGACAAAAAAAAATAAACAAGACAAAAAGTGTATACTGTTAGAATGAAAATCATATAAAAAAAAATACACCACGAACAGAATAATAAGCAAAAAATATTTTCTTAATCAACTTTGTCGAATAAGTTATACGAGTTTAAAAACTAATAAAATTAAAATGTTGCATAAAATAAAAATATTTTTTAATTTAGTCAAACGCAAAATATATGATCACTTTCATTATTGACACATACATATTAGAAATAAATATTCTTCTAATTCTACTATAACCAAATTGACTGTATTATTTGAAAAAAACAATATATATATAACTAAAATATTGATAAATAATATTGTAATTGAAAATATATATAGTCATCCATTATAAAGAGGTTACATTTTAATAATATCATTTTCACATTTTTTTCATTATAATAATTTTCATTTTGGTATGTGAAAGGAAAGGGTAAACACTGAAAATATTTGCATAGCGTTTGAACAGTAATGGAAAATTCGTTCAGAACACCGCCATTTTCTATTATAAAAAAATCTAAAAATATCACTTTGACGTCAATAAGAATAAAAATAATTCGCTACCTTTTTATTTCAAAATATAAAAACACGCAATCCATGTAATACTCGATATACGAATTTATTCTGTAACGAAACCTTCAATAGAAAATGTTTATATTATTATAATAATTTCATTATAGGGAACAGTTTTATTAAATAAAATAACATCATCTTTTTATCCTGCATGTCATTTTTTCTTGTATTCTATTTTTTTTTTTTATAAATGAAAAAGAATTTACTTTTACTTATGATTATCCTCTGTTCAACTTTGGGCGAGATGGTTAATCACAAAGGCCTCATTTTTATAGGGGCCTCACACAACAACCCGAGTAAGAAATAGTTAATATTTAAAACTTTTCATGTCACTCTTAGCTATTAGCCATATCAATAATATTATGATCAATTAATTTTTATGAGTGCATAAATAAAATTTCTTATTTAGATTAGTCAATGTCATATTCATATTAATTAATTTATTATTAATAAATAATTATACATTTTTTTAATTTGACTGCTAAACCTAAAATTCTATTAGTTTTTTTTTTGTAAAAAATCACCGCGTAGCTTTAAGCTTTTTTCAATAAATTGTTAAATACGAATTATTTACTTTTGTGAGGATTATATCACTTTTAGCACAAATGATAAGGATTTCGCAGAAATATTCCAGTATTGACATCCATATCAATTTCACTTTCGTTTTCTTCTCAGATTTATTTTTAACACCGGAATTTCATTACGTTATTAAATTTTAATTAATTCATAATCACAACTTTTGAACGTTACAATTAGAACGTTCATTGTTAATTTTCAATTTATATATATATATATATATATATATATATATATATATATATATCTAGATATTATCATATTTTATCTATTTGATGGGTTATTTATATAAATTCTTAATACTATTTTTCATCGTTACTTCGTTTATATTATAATATAAAAATATAATTTATTACATCGTAAAAGTGGCTTCTGCTTTTTTTTTATCGGAGGATAAGCTATGAAAAGCTCTCCATTATTTTCACGTGGTTCGTCCTTTATATTATTTTTTATACATTTTCCCGTTCAAATTCCACAATATATATATATATATATATGTGTGTGTGTGTGTGTGTGTGTGTATCATATATAAAGAATTGCCATATCATAAATTATGATTATAGTTTTCAGAACATAGGCGCACATATTGAAATGTGAAAATCATGGAAACATTCTGCGGCCCGGACAAAAACGGAAGTCACAATGACACCATTTCCTACAGTAAAATCAAGTTCAGTTGTCACTTGGAACTGTGTATAATCACGGTTACCACAATTTTCTTCTTCACGTCGATCATCATTACAATATTAGTGAGACGAAAAGGATACGGGTAAGTCGATTTATTGAACTTTTGATATTCACATAATGACATTCGTTGTTACTAAACTAAGAAACTTTTTTTGGCGTCATAAATTTTATTTTTTATTTTACATATAACATCGCGAAATTTTCATAATCGTAATAAAATGTATGGAAATGGATTTTCTTTTGCTTGACAAACCGTTTTATTCGGAAAACGTTTATATGTTCCTTTTGTTTTTAATTTTTTTGTGCATGATTTTCATTATTATCACAATTTAAAAAAATATTCTGTATCTTTTATTTCAAATCACTAATATGTGCTTCTTATTATCAACAGTTTGTTACAAATTTTAAATCTATATTTTTAACAATATTTATTATCATTTTAGTTTTTCTTCACTTGACGTTACAATTTTTAATAGATTAAGAAATCTATTTAAAACTTTTTTTTTATTTTCTATCTATATTTTTTTTTCATTTTTAATAAATAATTCAGTATTTTCCTTAATTTTTTTTTTGTTGATTTCATATGTATTAGAAAAATTACTTCTTTATTGTTTTGCTAATATTTTTATTTTAATTTTAAATTTCATTTTGACAGATTGTCACATTAATGTTCTATTTTTATAACATACGTTGATATTGTTGCCAATATAAAATTTTTTATTTTTTATTTTATTCTAGAATATTATAACAAGTAAAATTTAATGTGAATGGTGATTTTTTTTATTATAAAAAATGACCTAGAGAAATTGTACTGAATAAATAAATAAATTTATACTTTGTAGATTTTTTTCATATTATGTTTTAAACAATTTGAAAAATGCGATAAATTTTTATAAATTAATTTAAAAAACGTAATTTCAGAAAAAAATGCTTTAACTTATTATCTGAACGACAGGTCCTGTTATATTATATTTAATTTAATTCCAATTAGAATATATCATGTAAACATTGATCCGTAACACTCTAAAAATACAGTCCAATTTAAAACGGAAAAAGCAGTTGATTTACGATGCATTTAAAAGATGAAAAGCGACCCTTCCAAATATGAAAAACGATAACGGAGCAGGTATTTCGTAGTTTCAAAAAAAAAACTCTTATTTTTTTCCTGTTCATAGTGCTAACATTTTTATTTTTTTCATATAATAGTAGAATGAATATATACGATATAAAACTCGAAAATTATGCAGTTAAATTTACATTTTTCTTCTTACATGTGTATTTAAACGATAATGAATATGTTTTGTATTCGTAGAAATTACAATTATGAATTTTCACTAGTATATATTGTAAATGCGATTAACGCTATCGTGTCGAAAATTCGGAAAATTGTCGCGAAAATCTCGAACAAGTTAAATGTTCCCGCACATTAAACACTTGTTTTCCTTCATCTCTCTTAACTGGATGTTAAAATTTTCAAAGACGAGTTAAACTAACCGATATTTGTCAATATTATTAGATTGACAAGACATTTCCATTAGTCGACATTGATATGTATAATGTTTTTCTGCAAAATCGTATTCATCTTTTATTTATAAAAGTCTATATTTACACTATAATACAAAATTCGCTTATGTATTATATGTATACTGAAACATAACGACAAATATATATTATATAAATATAATATTCGTAATTTCAATAAATAATTATTTAAAATATTGTTATTTTTTTTTAGTTATAATACTATTTGTATTACAGAATCAGCCTTTTCAATTTTTCAACTGTCCTTTTTATATTTTTAGATGAAAAACTAGATAAATCGAAAAGAAACTCTTTATAAATGCAATGTTAAAAAGGCAAAAAAAATATTTTTGAACATCATATTATATTGTCAGGCGTAATTATATAATAATAATGGTGTGAAATTATTTAATCGTAATTATTATTATCTAGATTCAATTGTCGATGTGCGTGTAACCGTTGTGCAAATGATTTTATTTAATCTCGAGCTTTTCGCACAATATATATATATATATATATATATATATATATATATATATATATATATATTATGACCCCGTTATGATGTGAAAAATGTCTTGCTCGGCAGTTTTCAGACACATTTTCTTATTGAACGTTGCGAAATTGGATTACATATCATTTTATAACGTGGCAATTTCTATTTTGATGCGAGCACATAATATAATTATAGTATAATACATATTATCGTTAATTTCCACATTTTTTTTAGCTATTAATAAAATGTGTCGTGTATTCGAATACGAATTCTTTTAAAATCTATAAATTACGTTTCTTGAAGTTAGTTACTGATTCACAAAATTGTACAGCCATATTTCAAAAAGTAATTTTATAAACGATTCAAAAACGCTACATGCGTTTTTTTTAATATCTATACTAGTAAATTTCCCAAAACTCAGTTGTAACCGATTTTCCGAGTTTTCACGCAATGCTTTATGTTGCATTATTCGCGTATACTCCGGTAAAATTAGACGTTTTTGATGATTTTTTTATATCGTGAAATTTCTTTCTGGAAATATATTCTACATAACGAGTTGAACGAGGATCAGAAGAGTTCCCACCTCCAAAGAGGGAGCTTCCCTCCGAAAATCACGAAAAACCTCCAAAAAAAAATTGAATACGAAAAGTTACACCCTCCAAAGAGGGAGCTTCCTCTTATATTTACCGAAAACCACCCAAAATTTGACTTTTTTTCAGTTTTTCGTAGAATGTCCAAAATTGAACGAAGTTTTACGCGTACAATGTGCAATCGCGAAAAAAATGCTCAACTTTAAGCGCCAAAAAAAATGTAATATCCTAAGTTAAAATAAAGTAAATTATAATTAGCCAATAGCAAAAATCCTGTTCTTTACGATATATGAAGAAATATTGGGCGCTAGTTGATAGGTTTCGAGATATTTGTCGAAACCTCTAAAAACACCCCTGTTGTCAACGCGGCATCCTCTACTTTGAGGGCTTTTCTAGAGAAAATTAACGCAATTACGCAAATTATGAATAGAACATTTTTAATGAAGAATTTTATAAGGAATATTTTGTCTTTGAACATCTTTTCAATTTGAATAATAGTTTCTAAGTTGTAAGCGAAAAACTGAAAAAAAGTCAAATTTTGGGTGGTTTTCGGTAAATATAAGAGGAAGCTCCCTCTTTGGAGGGTGTAACTTTTCGTATTCAATTACAGCTCGTTATTTTAAATGCGTTTTCAGAAAGAAATTTCAGGATATCGATATTTTTATCATTAAAAAATCCATTTAACTGCCAGACTACCGTGCAAAAACGTCGGATCAAAATCGGGAAAACTCAAATTTTGAAAAAACTCAAACAATTAACTTAAAATATAATAAGTGATTATTATAGAGCAGGATTTGCTCTACAACTTTTTTCCTCTTCGATACCCCCGTAAAATCAACCTGTTTTGAGATAATCGTTACCAAAACCGCGCAACGAAAATTTTTGGCCGAGAGGTCCATTTTAGGCCTATTTTCGAGCACTTTTTACAGAAAACCAGTGGCAATTACGCAAATTATTAATATAACATTTTAAATGTCGAATTTTATGAGCAATATTTTATTCATTGACACTTTTTCAATCCGAATTATGGTTTTTGAGATAAATCCGGAAAACTCAAAAACGGTCGAATTTTTGGAGGTTTTTCGTGATTTTCGGAGGGAAGCTCCCTCTTTGGAGGTGGGAACTCTTCTGATCCTCGTTCAACTCGTTATGTAGAATATATTTCCAGAAAGAAATTTCACGATATAAAAAAATCATCAAAAACGTCTAATTTTACCGGAGTAGTATATCACAATACAATTTCATTTCTATTCTTTCTTTTTAGATTCTGGTTTATTTTTACGTCGAACTTTTTATTATGCAGCATAACGAACAAACTTGAATCCTAATACACTAAATTCTTTACTTTATTCTTTTTCAATTTTTCTTTACAAGAAAAACGCCCATGGATATAATATATGTATGTCAATATTTTAACTTTAAGCGCAGACTTAACATAAAAAAAGTAATTTATACTGTAAACTAGTAAATAGAAACAGGCCCTTTCAAAAAAAAAAAAAGGGGGGGGCGCTAACGCCGTACAATTAAATTTATTAATACAATATCCGTTTAAAATGTTGTTTATAGTTTCAGTCGTTTATTTTTCATGACCTTTGATCGCGTGTTGCGTATATTTGTATATAATTAATCAGTGTTTTGCGTAACGTTTTTCAGCGCTGCCATAAATTTTCAACGGCGAAAAGTCGTCTGTTAAACTTTAAACTGTCAATTTTTGAAACGATGCGTACTTTTGTTTAGTACGTACTTTTGCAATAAATATTTAAAAAAAAAACTATAATATTTATTTATCAAAGTTTATATTGTATAATAAAAAGTATTCCATCGTTTCGACAGAATTCCAATGATTTTTAAATCAATTCATGTATATTTGTAAATCGCTCCAGTTCAAATTTTACCGAACAATATACACCATACATTAAATTCGCGTTTTTTCTCGTTTTCAAAATCATTTTTTTTTTCTCACTATATTAGAAACATAATAAACATATTTGTAACTTAACTAATGTAATTAGGATTATCGTTTTCATTAGTTTTGCTCATATTAAAAATTATAAACACTTATCTTATTATCAAAAATTGTGAAAAAAGTACTAAAATGTTTATATTATATATTGTCTCTATAAGTTAAAGTCTCTATAAGTTTTAATAGGTTAAACTGGAAAACGAAAAAAGTTCAATTCGATCATTTTTCATAAAAAGATGTAGTGACTCGCTTGGTGTGCAAAAATTTTTCTAATCCTCATATAACTCGTTTTGTAGTTTAAATTAAAAAAAAAATCTAAATCTATATCTATTTCTGAATTCTAAAGGAAAATTTCGTATTAACACTATTATTAGTCGAATACAACAAGTATTATACAAAATTAAATAAAAAGGTTTTGTTAAAATCGGATAGTAATTAAAGAAATACCTCAAATAAAAAAATGATAATGATTTTTTTATGGATATTATATGAAAATCTAAATTACCTATATTTTCTCCAATACCTTAAAATTTGAAATATATATATTAATTTATAAATTGAAGATTACAAAAACTCTTTATTAATATTTATCATAATATAAATAAATAAAATGCTAAACAGATGCATAAAATCGTTGTTTCTATGCGTAATCAATATGAATTTTCCTGTTTCTTATTATATATATATATATATATATATATATATATATATATATATATATACAACATGATTAATCTAATAATATATCGAAAATTTAACTTAGCTCGAACACATTGCGAATAGATTTCGCACATATTTATTTTTTAAAAACGCGTTCTGAGCCATTGTTTAATATTTATTAAAATCGTAAATTTCAACCGCATTATTATATTATTGATGAAGTGTGGTGCATGGAAAATCTCATATATTCTGTTTGCTATTATTATTATTATACTTCAAACAAATAGCGTCTTCATATATTTTCTATAATATAAAATGTTTCGAGTTAACAACGGTGACCGACACTCGATCACGTTATTTTTTCATTTTAATTTTGCGTCATCATTCAACATAAATATTGAATGTATATATTTTTATACCAGTTTTTTTTATTTAAATAAGGGTTCAAGCCAAAATATTTACTCATGAAATCAATCATTATTTCAAATATTATGATATGTATCTATAAAAGTTATTATGATGAATTGATCATTAATACAATTTTTCTCTTGAACGAGAAAAATTATTGAGAATTTCTATTCGAAGTTACGGCAAGTATTTAATGGACTTTTTTCAAAAGTGAAGAAAATTACATGGAAGAAACCTCACAAAATGTTCAATGGGTTAATCCCCGATTGCTGCAGGGTGACGTCATACTGATTTTTTCGCTTATTTCAACATTGACACAAATTCTGCAAACAATTTTGCATTTTAGACGATAACTTGCGGTTATCTTGTGTAAATTTTAACGGAATTCGTCGTTTAAGGTATAAAAACACACCATATTTGAATGATTAATTAAATGAAAAAAGATATGTTTCAATAGATTTAAACACAACAATGGAAAAACTAAGCTAAAATTATCATGATATAAAAAGATGAAAGTTCCATGAGGTTTTGATTTTTATGCAATCATAAGAAAAATCCTTGAAATCTTTGATTTTATATCTATATGTTTCGTGTAACCTACATTTTAAATTGTCTAGTTTATAAATTATCATAGTCATTTATTATGGTTTTTAAAATTCTATGACTGGGAATGTACAAAAATTTCTAAGAATTCTGCGATAAGACTGTTTCTTCTTATTAAACATAAAGTTACAGAATTCGTATATTTTCATTCTTTACAAATATTTCTTTTCAAGTTAAGTAAATTAATTCCTAGTATTATATGATGCAAAATATATCTCAAATATTTTTGATCGGGTTTTCCTGTGCTTATAAAATTAATCATTCTGAATAATATCACATATTTAAAACGTGAATACTTTAACAAAGTATTATCATTGCATAATTTATTTTTTTTAATTATATTTTGATAATTCATAAAATCAATACTTCATTATCACATGACACGCTAATCGTTCAAAAAGAAAATATTTCTGTAATAAAATAATTTTTAAATTGCTCTTCTCTTGAAATGTATTATTAGATTTTTAATCGAATATTCGTTTAAATTCTCCCATAGAATGAAAATAGAAAGCACAAAAATTATTTGTACATTATTATAAAATAATATATCATATGTAAAGATATTAGTGCATAATATTATGAAATAACTTATTTAGATTATAAATTATTTCGATTTGGATCTTTAACCAATAATAATAAAAATCTATATTTATTTGATTATTTCATTATTCGATTATAAAAAATTGGCAGTTAAAATTATTTTCACTATTTTTACAACTTCCCGAGAACACGTGTTGCCAATTTTTCATTAATAATTGAATCGTATCTATTAATTTCGATTTATGGACCCGATTGAAGTTTTATGACTCCTTTGGCCGTAAATTATCTAGAGCATTCGCGAAAAACTCAGCAGATTTTTCCCAAAAGGCGAAAATAAAATGAAGGTTGAATTAAAAATGAACCGAAGAGCCCTCCTCATCTTTTGAGAAATTGCACACGGTCCAAAATTATTCTTTCGTAAATTATTTATTGCTCAATTAGTCCGCACAACGAAGAGAAAGCTCATTTTTATTAAAGTACTATGTAAATTAACAATTTGTTTTTAATACTTAAGAAAAAAAAAATTTTTTAAGTTAATTCATTGGTATTAAAAATAATATTTATTGTGTGTAATTATTTATGTGTTATATTTTTTAGTTTTGACGAAAGTAATGAATGATTAATATATATATATATATATATATATATATATATATATATATATATATATATATATATATACTAAACGTATGTAAAATTTTATAATAACTTAGATAACGGGTTTTTTTATTATGTATATAGGATTAATATCACGCGTGATAGTGAAAAATATATCAATATTAAAAATATATAAAATTATTATTTTTTAAATTTAGATGTAAAAATTATTGAGTAGATAATCATTTTCATTATATATATATATATATATATATATATATATATATATATCCGTTTGTTAATTTATTTTATTGATCGCTGAAAACTCTTGGAGGTCAAACAATACGAGTATAATTAAAAATATCTGTCGCGAAAGTTTCGTTTCTCTTTTAATAAGATAATACTATATTTATAAATTTCAATTTAAAATCGCTTATTTTCTTTAAAAACACACTTTTATTTGAAAAAATCTTAAAATATTAGGAAAGTTTAATATCAGACTTAGGGTCTCCGCTACCTGTAACTCTATTGGAACAACTTTATATATATATATATATATATATATATATATATATATATATATATATATATATTGATTTGGACCGGATTCAGCCTGCGAACCACTATTTGTCCGAACCTGGTTTATGTAATCAAATAGGAGTGCAACGAACAATAAGTATGACCTAAATGTTACAATATATAAACGAAAGCCAATTAAAATTATCCTATCGCCTAATTTAAATTGTTTTATTTGTAATTTATTGAATAAAAATAAAATTAAGAATATATATATATATATATATATATATATATATATATATATATGTGTGTGTGTGTGTGTGTGTGTGTGTGTGTGTGTTTGAAAGTTTGTATTATAGCGGAAAATCCAAGTACATAATATGGATAAATAGATGTAAAATGAAATATTTACAAAAGAATTTCTAAATAAATATACCATATACCATATATATGGTATATATATATCGACGTGTTCAACAATTGTGCAAAAGGAGTTTTTAATATTTTTTGGTATTCTCTAATTTTCAAAGATCGTCTATTTTTCCCCATTACTCTTATCCCCAATGTGAATATCTAAATTCACTAATCTATCCATAAAAACATATATAAGAAATTGGAGAAATAAAATTTGGACAATAATTAATCTGGCAGTGCATCGATTTTCCAACTTTACCAATAACATATATAACAAATTTTGAGGTTTATTCATCAAATTTTAATTCAAAATATGTATTCTTTCGAATGCTTTATAAATTATCAAAGATTGACATTTCCTCGAAAGTATGCATTGTGCTCTTTAATCCCATAAGCTTTAATCAGCTCAATTATATCGGTGCAACTATAGGGTGTACGAATGCATTTTAAATTCCATTAACACATTGTCGAGTCAGCGAACGGGGTCGCTGTTAATCAGGCTTATTAGTGTAAATGAATAAAAAATACTTGGAAACGATGAGTGCAATTGGTTCCATTGTCAATTGGTTGGCAACACACTAAACGATTCAATTACATATGATAACTGTGCGAAAATTCATTGGAAACTGATACACCTTACAGTAGTCCTTGCTTTGCGTCAAATTTATTCTTATTATATTTATCAAACTTTTATTATTTTTATTCTTAGATTTTTTTCTGTTTTGTTTTAGATAGTCGCATTGACTTTAAAAGTACTTTTATTAACTATTTAAATGAAAATCCAATATTCTATCATTCACTCTGTAAATAAATTTTATTTTGCTAGTTTTAATTTTAAACATTTAATATATATATATATATATATATATATATGTGTGTGTGTGTGTGTGTGTGTGTGTGTGTGTGTTTGTGTGTGTGAATTTTTTTTAAAGGAAAATATTTACACTTCACTAAAAATAAACAATTCAATTCAACTTTCATATATTATATTATATTTAGATATTGCAATGGATATGCAGAAAATTTGAGAACTCAAAGCTACATTTATATATTGTTTTATAGTCAGTCACATAACGTATATTTATCTTTTTTATTTATTAAAATTGTTTTGTTGAGATATTACGTAAAGCTTTTCAATTATATTAAAAATATATATAAATACATAATATGTTATATTTTTCAACACACATGAATGTTTTAGTATTTTATTATAGTGATTTTTAAGTAATCATATAAATTAACGCTTATTAAATTATACGAATATAAAAAAAAATATTTCACGTACAGTTCTAGACGACTTAGTGACATATCTTAATTGCAAATAATTAACAATTAGTAAATCTAATTTCTAAGCCATATTAGTAATGTTTTATAGATATAATGAAATATGCTAATTACATGTCACTGTGAGCGTAACAAAAGTCCATTACACTAATTATTTACTGAAAAGTCACATCTAAAAACCGAAAGTTCGGCAGCTGCGTGCTACAAATGTGGCCTCCATTAATTTTCATAATAGTACTGTGCAATAGCTATGATGTAATCATAATTTTCCCTGCTGTAACCCGACGGATGTTATGTTTCACAATCATATAAAATTTGATGCATTTAATACCTTGTTCGTTATCAAAAAAGGTTAAAACGCTATGTTTAAAAACATTTAAATGCAACATTCCCAAAGAATAAAAACTAATCTAATTGAGCTGAAATTTTGCATACTTACTCATTTTTAGGAAAATTTATGTCATCTATAATGAAAAATTGATAGGCATTGTTAGGCTATCCACTCGAAGAAAGTTTGAGTGGTTTTAAAAAATTATTTCATTAAAAATTAAAACTTTATTAATTTAGTTTGAAACAAAACAAGTATTTTTTTTATAAAATACAAATTATATTAATTATAAATTTTATTGTGATATAATTTTATTTCAGTTCATTACTATTTTTTTAATAGAGAAAATCTATTTTCGAAATTCGATTTTTCTGAGTAGTTGAAAGGGGTTAGAAAACTAGAATTTCTAAAAAAAGTTTTACCTTGTCCCTATTAAAATGTATTTTTTATGTAAATTTGACAAAGGTCGTGGCTTATTTGACTGTTAAATCGAAAAACGTTTTAACTTAAAATTTTATATATTCCATTTGAAAATAAAATTATATATGGAAGAATTTTTCACTAAAACTCTTATAATATTTTGTTTTTTCATAGTTTTCTTATAAATTTAATATCTGGATATAATATTATATAATAATAAAAGTAATATATAACAATATAATAATATTAAATCTATGTATATATTATAATATATCAAACTTTTAGATTCAAACACGTAATAGAGCATATACATTACCATTTAATATCAGAAATTATCTAAAGCATCAAATAATTCAATAAATGAAAATTGATTTCTTATAATAAATCACAGAAACTTTTTTTTATATGTATATATATATATATATATATATAGAAAGTAATTTTCGAATGTTAAAACTTCACGTTATATAAAACTATTCACCTAATATAATATTTCACTTCATATTGTCGATCGATTGTCCGAATTGTAAAATTACGACATTTCTGGCTATTTTCGACACACAAAAATAATATTTACATACAATATGCGCTATATTATTATACCATACCTCTTTTGCAGACAATGCGAGAATCCAAAGAAATACTTCGGCCATTATTTACGTTCGTTCATAACGATCTTTATGCTTCTGTTGCATCTGATGGAAGTTGGGGAATATGTAGTGGCCATGGAGACAGGGTTAATACCCTTACACGTATTAATATCATCCCTATTATCGATTGCAGCACTGATTAGCGGTGCAGTATTTTATACCAACATTGAATACATGGGTTTTGTCAAATATTCGACGGCTCACATCTGCTACTGGTTTGTTTGTTTCATCTTGAGATTTTTGAGAGTAAAATCACTCACTGATTTCGAGTTGGGATTTCATCATGTCAGATTTCTTCTGGCCATTGCCACTTGTTCTGGATTCGCATTTTTAACAGTTTTGGATATATTATCGTTATTTATTGAGGTAAGAAAGCTAGTTTACATATTATCAATCTTATATGCATATAATGTATTATTTTTACAAATATGTATTCGACTCATATAAATGTTTCATGTAATTTCAAATATCAAAAGCAATTCTCGGAATAATTTTATTAGTGTTAAAATGTATTTTTATATTACGTTACTTCATAATGACTTTATATAAAATATATTTAGTATTAATGTCTTAGTGGTTCAGTTAATTATATAATTTATCACAAAAATGCTACTTCACATAAGTATACGATTTTTTGGATATTATATATTATTTTGAACTTTTCTCCAATCAAAACGGTATTTCTTGCCAATTTCTTTTATTTTTTTTAATTTAAAATATAAAACTTAAATGTAGTTATAAAAGAGTAGTTCTTCGAAGTATATTTTAAAAAGTCTTAATTATTTTTTTATAATTCTATTTAAAATCCTTATAAATAAAAATATATTTCTTTCACTAGACTTGATAGAATATTTTTAGCGTTTAAGAAAAAAAGCAACTTTAATAAATCAATATTTAAGGTAAACGACAAAAAAAAATTAGGTTCGTATCGCATCGATTTATACACAAATCAGAGAATATAAGAAAATGGATAATAATAGGTTCTAATTGTAAGAACACACGCAACTAACTCACGAAAGCCTATTCAGAAATCTCTATAACAAATGTATAGAACATTCTTATTTTAGTCGAATGCATACTCATTTTCTGAATGATAAACAACGAAAAAAAAACAAACTATTATTTTTATATTTTCAGATGCCATTGTCGAATCAAAGTTATAATGTTCGTAAAAAGAAATTGAACAGAAATAACGATGATGATTCAGAAGAGACGGTTCAATACAAACATAATGTTACGAACGCTTATTCTCAGATGACATTTTGGTGGTTGAATAAATTGTTGTTTAACGGCTATAAAGATCCGTTGGAATTGGAGGATTTGGGGAAATTACCGTCAGACACGGGAATATCTATTTATTTCCAACAGTTTACGAAAATTTATGACAGTGAACGCGTAAATATAAATATCTTTAATAAATATAATTTTAAGATGTGTCTAATATTCTGAAATTATCATTATGTGATTCTAATTTCCATAAAATAGTCATTTTTCCTAAAGCAATACTAAAAAATCATAGTACCGTTGATTTGTTGTCAGTTTATATTTGATGGAGATGATGAAAAAAATCTATTTAGTGTAATATGTTTATTGTTGATTTCAAAAGATTGTTAATGAAAACGAAAAGAAAACTCAACTGTATTTAAAAAAAACGTTTATTTCATTAAAAAATAAATAAAATTTACTTGTATATCTAAAATTCTAATAAAGTCCATTAATAATTATTAATATATCATTCTGATCTAAAATTATATGTATTGTAATAACTTTCAGTTAATGGCCAGTAAAAATAACAAGCAAATTTCTTTATGGAAGTGCTATTTTAAATACATAAATGTAAATTATTGCATTGGAGGAGTATTGAAATTGTTAGGAGATATAGTGGGTCTTATTGGACCATTGAGTATTTCTATTATAATCGAATATGCAGCATCTTATAAAAATAATATGTATCAAAATAATAAATATAGTTATCCAACGTTAATAGAATTTTTTAAAAATGGATATATCGTTGGAATAGTTGTATTAATATCAGCTATTGCTCAAGCAACTTTATCCCAAAGCTCCACTCACATTGTCAACATTGAAGGAATACGACTAAAATCTGCTTTACAAGTATTTTTTGCTTTTTGTTTTTATTAATTCTATACTTTAAAACTGTACATAATAATAAATAATCGATTTATAGTCATTGATCTACGACAAATCTCTTAAACTTGCTTTATGGTCTTCACCAAATATAAATAATGCTAATAATCAAAGTGAAAATTCGACTTTAAAATCAGTAAACGATATCAAAGATGACACAACCGATGGCAATTCTGTTACAAATTTAATATCAGAGGATTCTTATAATATTATGTCTTTCATATGGATTGGTCATTATGTGTGGGCAATTCCTTTAAAGGTATCATCAAAATTATATATATATATATATATATATATATATATATATATATATATATATATATATCAAAACAATTCCATAGTAATTTTCTTTTTACTTATTTATAGATAGCATTATTGATGTACCTGTTATATTTAAAACTTGGAATCAGCGCTATAATTGGAGCCACCATATGTATCTTCGTTATGACTCCGCTGCAATTCTGGTTAGGCAAATTGATGTCTAATAATTCTAAACGTTGTGTGGAATTCAGTGATCAACGAATGATGAAAATCAATGAAGTTTTACAAGGAATTAAAACCTTAAAAGTTTATGCCTGGGAAAATATTTATGAACAAAAAATCCAACAAATAAGAAATAAAGAGCTTAATTGTCTGAATAAAGACTCTATATATTGGGCTTTAATGAGTACGATATATTTTATATCTATTATTTTATACAAAGATCTAAAGAAATATCATCTATTATAAAGTTTTTTTCAGCATTTTTAACTCATGCATCGTCAGCATTAATCACTTTAGTCACATTTGGATTATATTTTTTCATTGAAGAAAAAAATATGACACCTGGAAATGTTTTCGCCGGATTGGCATTATTTAATCAACTTACTGTACCATTGTTTATATTTCCTGTGACAGTTCCTATATTTATATCAGCTTTGGTAAATAAACTTAGCTTACTAATACTAGTAATTAGATAAAAAAAAATACCGTTCATTCTCATATTCTAGGTCAGTACAAAAAGATTACGAGATTTTTTAATGTTGCCTGAAATTAATAAATCAAATAAATGGGGCAAAAATAATATAACCAATATTAATAATAATCCAAACCTGAAATCAGTGATCACTAGTATATCACTAAATTGTAACAATGTAGCCTCACATACTTTGAGTAATATCCAAGAAATGGAAGAGGAAAACGATATGGATGAAATATTCAAAGATAAAACACCTGATGAAACTATTACTCCAAATTCATCCATTGAAGATATCAATTTAGATTCTAATAGTGAATATGCTATTAAACTAATAAAATCTGTATTTATCTGGGGATATGTTGAGGAGCATAGTCCTAAAATTAAAATTTCTGATTGCATTAAAATACCAAAAGGTAAATTTGTATGAAATATACTTTAAAATAAAAAGTATATTTAAAAATGATAATTTATTTCAGGAAAATTAACAATAATTGTTGGCAAAACGGATAGCGGAAAATCATCATTCGTTTCTGCCTTAATTGGAGAATTAAAATTAATTAGGGGAAAACTTGGATACATAAAGTATAAATAAATTATATTTTATAAAATTATCAGTATTATTATATATTAATGGAGTATTATAATTTCAGGGACGCATCGTTGGCTTATTCACCTCAAAAACCTTGGTTATTAAATGGAACAATTAAAGAAAATATAATATTTGGAAACACAATCGTAACTAAGCGATATAAAAAAGTTTTATCTGCCTGTGCACTGAGACCAGATCTGGCTAATTTAACAAACAAAGATCAAACCGAAGTTGGAGAAGCTGGTAGTGTTTTGTCCGGTGGTCAAAAGCAACGCATTTGTTTAGCCAGAGCCATATATTCAAATGCTGATATTATAATACTCGACGATCCTTTGGCAGCTCTAGATTTACCAGTTGCTCAAAAAGTTTTTGATAAAGGAATAAAAAAACTGTGTTTACAACATAATAGAACTGTTATTATGGTAACTAATCAACTTCAATTTCTACAATATGCTGATCAGGTATAGTCAAAATATTTTATACTATATTTATTACAAGTGTTATATTAGATTAACTGTATGATGTTTTAGATTATCCATGTTGACAATGGAAATGTACGCGCAGTAGGTTCTTTAACAAATGTAGAAAAAATAGAACCAAAACTTGCTTTAGAATGGAAAATGTTATCTTTAGAAAGCAAGACTGAAAACGATTCTGGAAATCGTGAAAAAACAGCAAAAGATAGATGGCAGCTCGTTAAATTAGTAAATAAATTTAGCTTGCATTTTAAATCAAAAAGCGATGATGATTCAGATAATAGAAATGACGTAATTTTACTAAATATTTATTATATGTAATAGAATGTGTGTATTTTTATAAAACAATTATAATTTGCAGACATTTATACCTATACGAAAGAGGCATAGATCATTTTATGGGTCAAGATATCTAACTCATGAATTATCGTTACCAACTGATGAATGCGACGATGAAATGATTCGAAACTCACTTCCAAAACGTCTATCATTAAAACGAAGTAGACTAAAATCTGTGAATAGACACAATTCTAAAACTCATAAAGTTGCTGAAAGATCATCATCACTTCAAGTTGTAAAACATAAAGTGAAACCGGCGCCAATGATGCGACAATCATCATCGCCATCTATTCATTGTCATCCACATGATGAGGTTGATGCAAAGTAAGAACTAATAGTGACCGAGATATCATATCAAGTATAATTTTCGGCTTACCTTTTAAAAATGATTTCTTTTTTCATATATTTAACTATTCAAGCAAAAAATATTCAGTCCATCATATAATTTTACTTTATTAAAAATAATTAAACCTCGTTTTAAAATAGTTTATACATATATATATATATATATATATATATATATATATATATATATGTGTGTGTGTGTGTGTGTGTGTGTGTGTGTATGTGTGTGTGTGTGTGTGTGTGTGTGTGTAAATCGGTAGCGTGACAGTTTCAATAAAAATTTTCTCGAAGCCTCTGTTTTAAAATTCGAATCGTTGATTTATTTTATTTACAAAATATATAAAATCAATATATTTTTGTTAGACACTTTTATATAAGTTTCATTTGTCTGTTTGCCTGGGTGGAATTTTGTAATCGATTTTTCGAGAACTTCCAGATGACCAATTGATGACAATGCAAGAATCAATTAACAGATTTACAAAATAATCGACTAATTAGTGTAAATTAATTATATCACTTTTACAGTAATGTTATTGTATTATTAATAACACATTGGTAATTTTATAAATTTAGCTAAAATTAGATAAATTTATGAAATAATACAATGTTACATTGTATTATCATATAATAAGATAATACAATATTCCGATTGTTATTATATAAATGTTTTTTTTTAGAAAGAAATATTTTTCTTCTTAGATTTTTTAAATTTAGAATTTAGTGATTCAGATGTCTTTAAAATACGTATGTAGGATAAACATCCTCATGTTGAAGTGTTCTACACATTATAAAATATTTACCATCCCTGAATTCCACTCACATTAATATTATCCATCTCATCTTTATTTATATCATTGTGTAAAATGACTAATTTTGCAAATAAATTACTTTCAGGACAAATATAAAGTCAATAGAAGAACACCAACAAAGATATGTTTTAAGACAACTGTTTCCAATGTCATCACAAAAGCTTATAGAATCCCAAAGCAATAGACACCAAGTTACTAGACAAAAAAGTATAATCAGAAGGCTTCTTTCTCGTTCAGTTAGAAACAAGTATGTCTTTTTTTATGCTTTTTCACCTAAATAATTTTACAGAAAAAAAATAGTAATAATATTTTGTAAAAAAAAATTGTAGAAAAACTAGATCTGATACAGAAAGAGAGCATGTTCCAATTAATCGATTAATATCGGTGAATTCAACACACAGTGAAGAGATCAATGATGAAGACGATTTTTGTAAGAAATCTTTCGTTGCATTACATTGACGTCTCTTTAAAAAGCATAATAAAGACTTAAAATTCATTAGGTTCAGAAAATATATCATCAGATAAACGCACTTCTGAAGAAGAGAGGGAATATGGAAAAATTCCAAAAAAAATATATATCGAATACTTTAAAGCGTGTGGTTTATTTGTTGGATGTTTGTATTTAGTTTCAACGGTAGCTTGGCAAATTATGAAAATATATACCGACATATGGTTAAGTGAGTGGACCAATTCCAAAAACAAAAGTGATGTTAAAAATAGTGACGTTAGTATGTATTGAAATATTTTATGAAATTTATGATAAATTTACAGTCTAAATTGTTTGTAATGTTTTATTTTTAATAACTCTTCATAGTTAAATTTAAACATTGGCGAGCTTTTATCTATCTAAATCAGTGTTTCTCACGGAGAGGCATCAGGCTTCAAAAGTAGGGCACCGCGGTTCAGAAGTGAAACAAGTTAAACATTTCAAATAGCCAACTTCATTACATTTTTTTTTGGTCCTCGTTCTGTAAAAAGAAATCTTTATACTTCGACTTTCGACTTTGTATATATCTATTGTTTAATAAAAAAAAAATGTAAAGGGTAAGCCTAAGGTGGGGCATGGTATGAAGAAGGCTGAGAAACACTGATCTAAATCAATTTCATTTCGTTAAAATTATATTTTTTTAAATATATTATTATATACTATATATTGGCTTAAAATAAAAATGGTTCAGTTTTAGTTTATCATATATATATATATATATTTTTACTCTAATATAACAACTTTGTAGTATTATATATAAAAATATTATCGAAAATTTTTAATATAATCATTTCAGGTGATTCATTATTTGTATTTTTATTCTTTGCTGTCAATTATTTCAATAATATTGTCGTTCCTATCGAACGCTGTGGGACAATATGCTGGAACATTAGCTAGAAAAGTACTGCATACAAAACTTTTGAACAACATTATTAAGTCGCCATTAACATTCTTTGAAACTACTCCTTTTGGTAGGGTAATAAACAGGTTCTCCACCGATATCGGGATAATAGACAAGGTTGGATATAGATATCAATTATTATCAATTGAAAATTGAATTTTTATAATATATGTAATATTAATTTTAGAAAATTGCTACAGCGATTCAAAGATTACTACAATTTTTCTTCTTGTGCATGTCTGGAATATTAATAAATGCCATGATAAATCCTTGGTTTCTTCTTATAATCGCTTTGCCGATATGTGTGATTTATTATATGATACAGAAATTTTACAGATTTTCAGCAAGGTATAACTAAAATTTAAATAAACATTGGGTTAGATTTAGGAATAATATTATATCATATTTAGTGTAAATAGTTCATTTTTAAGTTTTATGCGTGTATTATTAATTCTTATCAAAATCAAATTTCTTATATCTAAATTACGAACAAGTATTATTTTATCTGCTAAGTTGGCAATATTTCAGGGAATTGCAACGATTGGATGCCATAACCAAATCTCCAATATTTTCTCATTTTAATGAAACGGTAAACGGTTTGACTTCAATTAGGGCTTTTAACCGCCAAAAATATTTTTGGGAACTGTTGTGGGAAAAAATGGACATAAATTTGAATTCGTTTATTATTTTAAATTCGTGCAATAGATGGCTTGGTATTGCTTTAGTAAGTTAAAACGTTTCTTCGATTCATAGTTTTTATCTACACGATTATTTTTATAATTACTAAAAACTTTAATATTTTTTTCAATTTCAGGATTATTTAGGTGGTTTAATTGTATTTGCAGCTATTAATGCTTCATTAATCACAATAAAATACTATCCTGAAACAATTACACCATCTTTGATTGGTTTAGCCATTAATTATACACTTTTAATTCCAATTTATTTAAATTGGGTCGTGAAATTTTTATTGGATATGGAGATGTACATGAGTGCTGTGGAGAGAGTACAACAATATTCCTCTCTTATCAAAGAAGATTTCAGAAGTACATCTGGTATCTTATCAAATAAAATTTAATTTTACACATGATATTGTCTAAAATAATGTAAATGTGTTTTTATATCATTTTCTTAAAAATAGATATTTCTATTTCTAAAAATTGGCTTCAAAAAGGGGAAGTAATATATTCTGATGTTAGCCTAAAATATGGTAATACAAAAGAACCAATTGTTAAGCATTTAAATTTACATATTCCTGCTGGACAAAAGGTACATATTTTTTAATTTAGAATTTCCCATGTCACGTTTTAGTTTAATATTTACTTAATCACTTAATACTTGAATTTTTCACAAAGATGTAACTATGAATATTAGATTCTTTATTTTACATTAATAAGTACCTTCAATAATTTTTTATTTACCAATTTCTATCTGGTAGTTTTTTGTCTATACTTTAGTGAGTTATCCTTACTTATTGCTATTTTCAATCTTTAATTACATTATAGATATGCTATCTCTATAGTAATACGATTAAGTCTTCTATAATATAAATTATTTAGAAAGTATTAATTTTTCTTTATTGAGTAAAAAAACACGTCACGTCATCGATAAAAATGGCTTATTATAAATACTCCAATAAAAATGTAACATATTATCTACATTTGTTATAATCACTAATGCCAGTTAGATTATCATTACTATATATATATATATATATATATATATATATATATATATATATATATATATATATTAATTTATTTCAAAATAATAACCTAATTTGGCTCTTTATGTAAACAGATAGCTATATGTGGTCGAACAGGAAGTGGAAAATCATCACTTTTATTATCATTACTTTGCATGGTTGATGTATGCGAAGGAAATATAACAATTGATGGAATTGATATTAAAACAATACCACTGTTTGATCTGAGATCAAATATAGCAATCGTACCCCAAGATGTTACATTATTTAGCGGTACTATAAGAGACAATCTAAATCCTTTAAAAACTGTAACCGATGATGACATCTGGTCTATTTTTGACATGATAAAGTTCAAAGAAACTATATCATCTTATCCAGGTGGATTAGGTAATTATATTAATTGTATATCAAATCAAATAGTATAATTTACATTATGAAAAGTTTTAATCGATAATACATAATACATTTTAGATGGTTGTATATCGGAAGGGGGAAACGGATGGAGTGGTGGAGCTCGACAAATTATGGGAATAGTTAGATCTCTTTTAAGAAAGTCTTCGCTTCTTTTAATGGACGAACCTACAGCGTCATTGGATCCTCAAACAGAAGCTAATATATTGCCAACATTTTTCAAGTACAAGAAAAATTCCACAGTCATAACTGTAGCTGTATGTTTTAATTTTTGAATTATTAATTTTATAAATAATTATCAATAATCTAACTTTTTATACTTTTATATAAATAGCATCGTTTATCAACAATAATGAACTACGACAGAGTTATAATATTGGACGATGGATGTATTGTTGAAGATGGAAATCCTAAAGAATTGCTAGCCAGGCCAATGAGTATTTTTTCAATAATGGCTAAATCATCGACGGATTGAACAAAAACTAATAAAAATGTGATATAATATATTTTTAATGTACAAATTAAATTATTTATTATATTGACGTGTAAATATTCATATATTTGTATATGTAAAAGTTGTAAATATTGTATAATATAATATATGTTGAATATAAAATTTATCGATTTGTACTAATACTGTCTTAGATTATAAATGATTAAAATATATGAATATTTTAAAAAGAATTTATAATTGATATATTAAACGAAAACATCGTATTTTATACTGAGTTAGAATAAAAGAGTAAAATATATTGATAAACTCAAATTCCTACATAAGGTAAGTCAGATAAGATATTAAAAGATTAATCCAAGGTGTTGTCTCACACGGGTGTTGTGAAGCGATAATTAAATAAAATATTTCTATTTAAACAATTAAAATAATCTATGAGTTTGTCTAAATTGAATGTAATATTAATAATTTAAACTCTTGCAATTAAGAAATATATAAACTTACATATAAATTGATTATCAAATATGTTATGTGTTTTAAACTGTTATTTAAACTTTTAAGCACGCATTGCTTGAAAACACCTGATGATATTTATTTAATTGTGCTAAAACAATTGTTCAAAAGTAAATCATTTTATCTCGGTTATTCTTAAATCATCATTTCAAAGTGCAGTATTATATCTTATAGAGTGCTTAATACGCAAATCCTTCATTGTTTTTGTGAAAGTGTATGTGTATAACGACAACGGAAATGGTGAGACTATGTCCACCTTTTGGATGGAAAGAGAGAGGAGGATTCGATTTAGTGCAAATTCCAAATGATACAGCAACAGTACCAATAACGAAGCCAAAACCGCCTGAACCGGTAATTCATTAATTTTCAGTTCATAAATTAATATATTTTACTAATTAAATCATAAATATACTGCAGATAGTCAAAATTACAACAGTTATGTTTATTTGCTAAATCAAGTTCAAACCCTTGACATGTAGCAAAAAATATCAAAATAAAATAAATGAATAAATTACAAATTCATATTCGATTATTGTTTAAACACTAACTTAATATAATATTATAAAACTGTAAAAGTTGAATTACATATTTATTTTGAATATTATGCGAGGGCTATCAGTATTGTAATAGTCAAAACTAATCAAATAAACTTGAGCTTATAGAACTCATTCAGTTTCTCTATTCCTTTCTTTATATGGCGATATATAGTATCAGGTTCAACGTAGACCAACTATCTACCATTTTCACAATTAAAAAATATACTAAATCTTTCTATAAAAATTAATATTCGAAAATTGGTTACCCATAGGCTGTTTCAGTTATTTTAATTTTTAACTAAATATTATAATTATTGAAAATTCGAATATATTAATATCAATAATTAATTGTGTATTTTATATATAATCAATCATTAACTGAATCATTTGAAAATATTCATCCTGAATCTAGCCTATTATAAATTGAGGAAAGTATGATTCGTGATATTTAACTCAAGTCAATTGTACAATGACGTGATTTACTCTATCTTTATAAATTATTTATTTTTAAAATTTAAAATATCAACAGAAAAAAAAAATTAAATCTAATAAAAAATCATATTTTGATTTACTACGTGAAAAAAGGTTTTCAAATAGTTTGAATATTATTTATGAAATCCTATTAGTTTAGCATATTCAATAAACTATATTAACCAAATAATAATAGCTTAAAATGAAAACGATGCTCTTATCAGGTCATATAGTTCATTTTTTTATGATGAACTGTTATTTTGAGAGAAATTTAGATATGAATTGAACAGGTTTATAATTGAATTAACAAACAACACAAACACACCATATATTTGTGTATATGTTTAATCACTCATGAAATGTGTGACACAATATAAAAATATGTTTGTATGTATATAATGTATCAGTATCATAGTCTGAATCACATTTTATCAGCATATCATTTTTTTCATTTAAAAAATAAAAAAGTAATAATTAAATATACGACTTCGAAATTAAGATAAGGATTATTTTGTGTTACGTGTATGCATTCAGTATATATGAAACAATATTAAAAGAAATGTTAAATCGTAGTATTAAGTGATTAACCGTTTGATTATTATATAAGTAGTTTTATATGTAAAATAAATAAATGTTTCAATATATAGAAATATTTGGAAAAATGGAGGATTTCTCTTTAAAATGTGTAAATAATATATATTTATTATAAAATATCACTTTTGTTTTTTCCGGTTTAAATCAATTTCTAAATATAGTAAGTCTATTACAATTCGACCACACTTCACTCTAAATCTATATATGGTAATTAATTTTAAAAAACTTGTGATTTCATAATTTTTCTTTTTATGATTATTAAAATAAAATGTTAATGATTTTATTATAATAGTAAATTGATATATTATGCAAACGAATTCGCAGTTGAAATCTGAAATCAAGTTCAAGTTCAAGTTAGGTTCAATAATTCTATGAACATTTCGGTTTTGGTTCTAAAAACATTTCCCTTCTTCATTTTTATTTCTCTCGTCAAATGCTTTCTACTTAAAAAAAAAGACTTAAATTAATACTTCCTAAGACATATTTTTATGAAAACAATAATTATTATAATTCATTACAAAAAATATATAATACTGTATTTTCAAAGTAATTGAAAAAATTCTTTTGAAATTGAAAAATTTGAATTATTTTTTAAATCAAAGCAAAAATTTATATTATTTATTCTCTTTATAAATTACTTTTTAACATATATATTATATATATATATATATATATATATATATATATATATATATATATATTAAAGGCAATACCACGAGATGACGTACCAAATATAGTAGTAACACCTGAAACCAAAAATGCAACTAGTCGTCAACAACCAGGCGTCGCAACAGAGCCACATGAAACTCAGAGTATGACAGACAAAAGAGCCGAATCTATCCATGAACCACCACCTCCGAAAAAGAATCGACCAGTATCAGAATTTGTTGGCAGTGGTGAAGAAGTTGGTGGTAGAAGAGGTATCATAACACCGGGTATAGACACATCAATGCCAATAAAAGAATTAACATATTCTAAATTCGAAAAGGACGAGAAGTACATTAATTTTAACATTTATAATTTACATTATATATATATATATATATATATATATATATATATAATTTATATTCAGCAACATTATTTTTAATTCAGATCATACAATCTGTTAAAAAATGCATTAATGGCAAATGATTTCATCAAGAATTTGTTGGATGAAGAAAGACTAAATTCTGTTATCGAAGCCATGCAACCAGAAGAGTATCAGACTGGTAGTTTCATCATTAAAGAAGGAGAAACAGGATCCCATTTATATGTTTCTGATGCTGGAACGTTTGAAGTTGTCAAAAATGGAAAATCGGTAAAAGAATTTGGCCCTGGTGAAGTTTTTGGCGAATTAGCAATTCTTTACAAAGCAAAAAGATTCGCTTCAATTAAAGGTATATATTATCAATTATTCTCATTTATTAATACATACTTAGCATTCAAATATAATGTGTATATACGTAAAAACACAGCAATTTTATAATTATTATAGGGAATTATTTATTATTATATTAGTATCAAAAATATTTTTTTCATATATCTATTGATTATTCTTTAATAAAAATAAGAATTTAATAAGATAAAATAACTTCTTTGTTCAATAACATTGGTTATATTTTTTTCATTTTGTTCATTTTTAGTTTTCCAGACTTTGTTATTTCTGATTTTGAGCCCTAAATAATTCAATAATTTCAATTATTCGAATTGATGTTTTTATATGTATATACAAAATGACAATCACTTCTCTTTTACAGCAAGTACTGAAGCCAGAGTTTGGGTTCTAGAAAGAAAGGTATTTCAAAAAATTATGGTGAGAAGCGGAAAACAAGAAGTGGAAGATAATGTCAGATTTTTGTCTTCGGTTCCAATTTTAAAAGGTGTACATAGCGCAGATTTAGTTAAAATATCAGATTTTCTAAGAAGGGTATTCGTTTTAAATTTATAAAAAGTAATATTTAAAAAAAAAATATTAAAAAATATGTAATTGTTCGAAAAATAGGAATTTTTCCCAACCGGTACTATGATTGTAAGACAAGGTGAACGCGGTGATAAGTTTTATATAATTCGAGGTGGAACAGTTATAATAACGAAAAGGATAACAGATGGAGGTCCAGATCAGTTTATTGGAGAGTTTTCCCGAGGAGATTACTTTGGTGAACAAGCGCTTTTAAATGAAGATAGAAGATTAGCTACTGTAACAGCAAAAGCACCAGGGGTTGAATGTTTAACAATGGAAAGAGGGTATGAAACTAAATAGTATTAAAAATAATACATAAGAAATATATTTTTAATAAAAAAAACCTTAATATCAATCTAATAAAGACCATTCAATGAATTCATGGGAGGTATAAAAGGTCTTACAGAAAAATCCTACCCAGATCCAGGTCCTTCGACTTTAACTAAAAGAAATCAAGTAGCAGTATCACCAGGTAAAATTAATATCTATCAAAATAAAACTAGTCAAAACTTTGAAATCATGATTATATAGATCAGCGGTACCCAATTTGTGATATGCGTACCCCCAGGGATATGTGAGACTTTGTATTATACAGCTTTCTAAATTAAAAAAAATGACTTTCTATAATAATTTTATATTGTTTTTACTTACATTTGACTATTTTAAATGACGAGATGACAAATATATATATATATATATATATATATATATGTGTGTGTGTGTGTGTGTGTGTGTTGGGGGTACAAAATGAAGAGATAATAAAATAAAATGGTACACTAATGAAAAAAGGTTGAGAACCGCTGATATGATGTAATTTATTATATGGTATTTACCATAAGTTATATCATTTTTAGTATTTTTTAGAAAATATTCTCATTTACCTATTTATTTGCGAAAAATATGCAAGCTATTTGTTAATCAAACTATAAATAGAAAGCTTTATGATATAATATTATATTCAGTAAATTTATATAGAGTTTTACTTTTAGAATTTGAAAAGATACTGTTGAATGAATTGGAAATAATTGGTACATTGGGAGTGGGTGCATTTGGTCGTGTCGAATTAGTTAGATACACTAAGAATAAAAGCCAAACATTCGCACTGAAACGATTAAAAAAAGTTGAAGTCGTATTTCAACAACAACAGGAACATGTTTTCAGCGAGAAAAGTATTATGTTTAAATGTGACAGTCCATTTATATGCAAGTAAGAATATTAACTTATTGATATTTTTAACAGATTATATATATATATATATATATATATATATATATATATATATATATATATATATATATACATAAATATAAATATATATATATATATATATATATATATATATATATATATATATATATATATTAATCTTAGGTTGTATAGAACGTATAAAGATAATAAGCACTTATATTTATTGATGGAACCTATACTCGGCGGTGATGTATGGACTATACTTCAAAAGAAAACACATTTCAATGAACAAACTGCGCGTTTCATGTCTGCATGTGTTATAGAAGCATTCGAACATATTCATAATATTAATGTTGTCTACAGAGATTTGAAACCTGAGAATCTTATGTTAGACTCCAAAGGCTATGTTAAATTAGTGAGTATTTGTTTTACAAAAAACAATATTATCAAATATTAATAACATTGATGACGGACTGGATTTAAAAAAAATGTCAAATGATATAATAAGTTCACTCACAACTACTAAACTATTTTTTCAACGATATATTTGACATTAAAAAGGCTCATTTCACTAAATATTATAAATAGTATAGCATGTAAAATACTTATAACTTTAAAAATGATTTAATTTTTTAGGTAGATTTTGGTTACGCCAAACATGTATCCAATGGATCTAAAACCTATACGTTTGCTGGAACTCCAGAATATGTTGCACCAGAAATAATTTTAGGTAATGGACATGATAAAGCTGCTGATTATTGGACCCTTGGTATATTGATACATGAGTTATTAGTTGGAAAACCTCCATTTAGAGGAACTAATCAAGTAAAAACTTACAACTTAATAATTAGAGGTATTGATGCTATAGAGTTCAATTCAAGAATACCCAAAATAGCACAAGCTCTTATACGAAAGTTATGTAGATCTTTCCCTAATGAAAGATTAGGTTATTTAAAGAACGGAATAAAAGACATTAAAAATCACAAGTAAAATTATTCCTGTCCAATATATCTGTACTTATTTAAAAAATCATTAAAAAACTGATTATTCTAATATTTTCTCAGATGGTACTTGGGATTTGATTGGGAAAGCTTGAGAGAAGGAAGAATGTCAGCTCCATTAGTTAGACCTATTCAAAACAACTATGATTTATCTAATTTTGATAAGTATGAAAAATATAAAATGCCCCCTGACGAAACTTCTGGATGGGATGCTGATTTTTAAGTATTACAAAAATTGTAATCTATATTATTTATATTGAGACGAAAATACATAAAATATTTTCTAATTTTCATCTTTAAATTCTTTCTATTCCACGGTGTATATTGATTACAATAATTATTTTGTAAAAAATATATTTCATATTGATTTTTTTTCATGTAAATTATTGTTATTATTAGATAAATTATAATAAAATAAGCATATGCTAATTTCATATAAATTATTTTATTAAATATGTAAAATAATATATTTCATCCAAAAATATTATAACTAATGTGTAATCACTATTTGTAACTCATATTAGAAAAAATAATAACACAATATTCATCCAATATATACGTTAAAGTAATTAATCAAATAACTTTTTTCTCAAGGATCCATTGTTAGTCTTATAAACCTCAATACCAGAATTGTAGTAATGATTTTGTCGTCCTTGGTAAATATCAAATACAACTTTACTAAATAGTAAATTTGCTAAATAATATTAAATACAAATAGCTCAATAGTAGAATGAGGATAAACAATTATACTTAAAAAATATTTATACGGAATGTGTATTATTATTAATAACGTTTATTATATTGCTATTTATGATAATAATTTAATTATCACTTCCACCATCCCATAAGCTTTTACACCTACAGTGAATGTCTGTTTATTAATGCCTTCATATATGCTCTTGTTCAGCGCACATTTGAAAGTGAAATACAAAATATCACTGAAATTTTTAAGTCATGTAAAATTGTCAAAATTTGATCATATTTAAATTTTTAAGTCATTTCTTTAATAAAGTAAAAAAGTAATATGAAACATATTTTCATGAATTATCAAACAATTCATTACTAGAAATCGAAAAATCATTCGAATATTTATGAATTTTCTTATGGTTCAATAGAGTGGAACGTCGTGAAAATTGTTTTTTACAAACAGAACACATAAAAGACACAACAGAAATACTTTCTTTTTCATTGTATTCACATTTTAAACCTAAACTGTAGTTTTTCAAATTTCGTGTATCTACAAAAAAAACAATTAATTATGTAAGAAAATTTAAGAAAAATTATAAAAAATATATATAAGTAAGATCTTATAAATTAACCTCATTTGGGACAGAATTTAATAGATTATTATCAAAACTACTTAAATAATCTTCAATTTCTGAATTTGATTTAGTAATCACAGTTTTTGATGACAAATCAGCAGATTTATTGATACATCTTCCTAGAATAATAAAAATTTCTTATAATTTAGATTAAAATTTATCACATATAAAAAATAATATGAGAATTTTTTCGATTAATTTTAAACAATATAAATATTTTTCCAAGTAAAATAATAAAACCACGAAATGAAAAAAAAGTTATTTTATGAAGATCAAATTTAAATAGAATCCATATTAACCAGACAAGGCCAATATATTTTAAATAATATTTTTTTAATGTTAGCTATATCGCTTGCAATAATTATTGGTATTCACATAACTTCGGTGGCGGTTACTTGTACTGTTAGAACTGAAAAACGGTCGTAACAATACAAAAACTCTTTTCTCGTCGTCCCAGAATTAATTAAGTATCCCAGAGTTAACACGGTGCACTAAATGGACTTCCGGAAACCGCACATTCAGTCCCTGTCTACGTGGACCACAATAAAGCTTTCATTAACACTACCCTCAACCATTGTCATCCATAACCCCCATACTTTTTTAATTTGTAAAACGAATCCATTATAAAGATTTACATATTTGTCTTTAATCAGTATGAATTTGCTTGATGTCTAGCAATAATATGAAATCCTCATTTTTTTTATCTGTCAACGTTAATTTTTTTTGTACAAAATTTTGTTTAATTAAATGAATCACTTTTTATATAACATATTTTTAATTTTAATATTTTATTCAGCCCAAAGGCAAAAACTATTTGTCGTGCCTGATATAAACCTATACATATTAGTGTATTTCAGTATAAATAATTTTACCTGGTAAGTAATTATGAATCTTCATATGATTTTTTAATGATGAAATACGCACGTACCGCCGTTGACAAACAACGCATGAATATATACATTCCTTATTTACACCACAAGTGTGATTATGTAATTGTATTTTACTTTGAAATACTGCTTTACATAAACAACAAACTATCGAAGCACTTGTTGAGAAACATTCATCTTTTATAACATTTAAAAGAGAATGTCTCAATCCTGAAAATAAAAAAAAATTAACATGATTACCAAAATTCTTAAAACTAATAGAAATAATAATCAATATTAATTCTGAGTAATCTTCGAAGCTTTTTTAATGAATTCTCTTATGTACACACAAACATAATCATAAGCTAATAAACCAAATATAATATAGTTATAACTAACACAATTTGTAATTGAAACAATGGTCACTGACAAGTAACTTGTAGTAGAATCTACCTGATGTATTTACAAAAATTTATTATAATTAAATACAAAAACAAGTTTTCGCTTTTTAAATTATATTATAAACATATCTTACTGCTTTTGCATTTTGTATAATGTTCATTAAGTAAATCGAACGATGTACAAATTTCTTCACAGCATGGACATTGAAATTGATCAGCTGAGGAATGCACTTCATCATCATAAGTTTTTATTTTATTTATATCTTCATTGGATTTCATTTCTAATTTTATATCCTTTAAATGTGAAAAAATAAAAATCAATATGAATATAAAAGAAGAGTAACTCATTACACACTACTATTCAATATATAAAGTAATTTAATGCGAAATGTGCATTGAATACAGTATACAAAGATATCTGACTAATTATTTGGAGATGTAAATTAGCTTACCTCGGAGGTGAAATAATCGGGAAAAACGTTGTTTTCTACATCAGATGTAATATCGCGCTGTTTTTCAATGGTTCCAATTACGATGAAACGCGATTTTTGATCGTTCATTATAAATTATTCATTTAAAAACTAAACACAAAAATTAATTTATACAATGATTTGAACCTTCGCAAAATAACATTTCCAACACAAATCGTCTCCGTTTAAACAGCTGTCATAAGCGAAGAGCTCATCTATTATTTGACGTAAGAAATCACCGCGCGGTCCGTTAAAACAAAATGCAACGCACAATTGTGTCATAGTCCATTAGATTCGCACAAGGACTTCGAGAGCTATATAATATGAATGTTATTTGTTAAGAAAAACATTTTAAACATTTTATTTATTTTATGATAGAACAAAATATCAAGATATAATACTTATTAATAATACATGAAACAAATAATAATGAAATCAAATAAAATATTTTTTTTAATATCGTATAGGTTGACAACCTATACAACGGTCAAAATGAAGTATAAATGGCAAAATTAAATATATGATATTTATATACATTTATATAAAATGAGATATTAATAATATATATTTGAAAATATTATTAATATATATATATATATATATATATATATATATATATATATATATATATATATATATAGTTCTAATTTCGAGTCACTGATCAGTGATCATTTTTTCGATTGCAAATATGTTAGTGTAGGTTATATTATATTTATGTTATCTGAATAGTTTATGATTATTAAACGTTTATAGGAAAATTTACTAAAAAGGAAAAAAATATATTTATAAAATGTTCGTTTTTATTGTTAATTTTTTTACCTGGGAAGGAGAGGATTAGGGCAAGAACGGGTATGAGAGGAGTTGTTTTGTTGTTGGAAGTATAGGATGGGTTGTTTGTGTCGATTGTTCAGCATCTGGCAGTCTCGCACTTGAATGCGAATAATAATAAAAATAGCGATATTTATTTCGGAAAACACATTTTAAATAGCAAGTTGAAAATAAATATGAATATGAAATACCCTCAATAGAAGGAACTTTCTCTCATATTTTTCGAAAACATCCCAAAATTTGAATTCTTTTAGTTTTTTGCGTACAACCGAGAAACTATTGTTCAAATTGAAAAGATGTTTAAAGACAAAATATTTCTCTTTTATAAAATTCTACATTAAAAAGCCTTCAATGTAGGGGATAGTGCGTTGACAAAAATACTGTTTGTAGATGTTTTGAAAATATCTCGAAACCTTCAACGTTCAATATTTCTTCATATATAAGCTAATTATAATTTATCTTATTTTAATATTAGTGTATTCACTGTAAAAGGCGTTTCCAAAAGACATCTTTACAACCGTTTAATATTCTGTAAATAAATTAATTATTTCTATTTAATTATTCGTTTCTAAGGTAAGAATTGGCGATTTTGTTAAATAAACATTTCTAAAAATATGAAAATATATATGAAATTCATTTGTAATTTCCCTTTTTCACATAAAATAAAATATTATGATTATTTAATACGTTATCGGTTTATATATTTTAATATTCGTATAAAATGTTTTTTGAAGCGAATATGCAATGCGATATTCTGTATAAAATATAATTTTTACAATAATTTCTGTAAATCGGATTATGGTCGCGAAAAAGAGTATTGAATAATTCGAAGACGAAACGGTCGTTGCGAGTCGGACGAACCGCCTTTCCGTTTTCGGTGTTCTTCCCGTTTGGACGTCTCCTATAAGGTGGCTCGTCTCTGTGCGCGGTTAAAACATAAAACAATTAACCGCGTTTGCGTCGCATATATATTTCGAATAAACAAATTCCAGTCGATTCTGCACGCAATAACTTCAAAGTTTTAACGAGGATGTCTCGTGCGTGTGAACGAACGAAAACGTGCCGCACAACTTTTGTCCGTTTCGTCGGTAGGCAAAAAAAAAATACATTATTAAAATTGTATATTACATGTAAAGTTTTAAAATTACCGAATCCGTAAAACATTACAAACGATAGACGATATTTATATTTCTCTCGAGGAGCAGATTTCTAAAAAGGTAAGTCAAGTATGGGCATGTGCTCAATTCGCATTACTATTCTTTTAATAAATTCTAATGTCAGGAGTAGTTTACCATATATTAGTTTTCTTATGCAAAGACAATACGTTTTTGCGTTGCAAAGAAATATTTTAAAAGGTATTTTTAAAATATTTTTTCTATTATCACTGCTCAAATGTTATTTTATTTTTTATAGCTTCGTTTATTTTACGTCATGGAATTTATATAATTCGATACGTTTATAGTTTACCAAATTTCGATAATTAATACGTTCATCAAATGCGAATTTTTTTTTTTTGTTTTTTACTTATTTTGCAAAACGACTAGCCGTATTACGATGGGTATTGAAATCGTTCATTTTTAGAATATTACCCATTTATTTTACTACATATTTCAATAGTAGATGAAATTTCTATTCTATTTTTTCTTATTGCTGCCTCGCATTGAATTTATGTAACAGAAATACACCTATTTAAATGTTCTTCGTACGCTGAGTCGGTATAGTAATTATTTTTTCCGCATTTTCATGGATGGACGATAGTAAATTAAAATTATTGTTATCTTTGAAATTTGAAACTACAAAATCAATATATCTTTTACAATTAAATCTCGGCTGTTTGATAAAATTATGAATACAATATGAATATAATTTTGAAAATGATGATTAAATTTATTAATTCATCTAATTTTGATATTGATCATATGGAACGTTTATTTGCAGGAAGGAATGAACATTTTTGTAATGGAGTAAAGCAAAAATCGACTGAAATTGTTGGAGTTTCGTTTCTGTCAAGATTTATAACGCCGTTTACTACGTTCGGAAGGTAAAGGATAAAATGACATCTTACTATTAACACTTTCGAGACCGGTAGTACACATGTGTACCGTGTGCTATTTAATCGTTATGGACCGATGGCTTATATGCGTACCGTGTTCCACGTTTATATTGCCGATTTTCATATGGGATCAAAACCACAAACATTAATCATTTCAACATTTTACTTGAAGCTGTGGCTTTTAATCTTTTGTAAGTCTACATTATATGTATATATTGGGTAAAGAATATTTTTCTCTATATAACGCATTATATTTGTTGTTGTTTTTTAAAATAGAATTTCTGACATGTTCAAGACTAATATAAATTCCGGTAAATAAATAGATAGTCTTCTACCCGATTTGAAATTATTATTGTAATTTTAATTTATATTATTATTTTATAATGGTAATAAATCAGCGCTATTGGTTGCGTAAAAGTTGTTGGTTTTTTAATAAATTAACAATATTATATATATTATCCATGCAAAGATGGTGCCATTTATTGCAATAATCCTGCATTAAATCCATTATGGTTTGATCTACATTTTAAGGTACGAACGCGGTGTATGTAATTATTTACAAATATCCTGGATATTTTTTTTTCATATTTTATTTTATTAGTCATATTTATCCATCTAATTTTTCCTGTTATGAAATTAAAAAATCGACATTTCACAAAAAGAATTGAGAACCTCTGCCAAATATATGATTCGTATTTATGGGTTTATTTTACAGTGTACAAAATCTTTATTATAAAGCAATTATTTAGATAGTTTGACGATTTTTTGACAAATTAAAAAAAAACTTCTATTTTCGTAAAAATCACCAGCCTTTAGCTACAGTTTACTGTGGTTATTAGCAGATGCGAAAGTGCCAAATACCCACAAAATTGATAGTTTTTATGTTTTGAGTTTCCATAAATATAATTCAGAGCTTTTGAATCTAAAATAGGGAAAGCTGTGGATGTGAAACTTTTTCACATAAAACTGTAGTTTTCGAGTTTGACAATTGTCATTTTAACCATTTGGCTGTTATGAAGAGACTCCAGTTCGATCTTGTTGATCTTGAAAAAAATGTAACTAATAATGTTAGATTCTTTGTTTCATATTTCAAACAGTGGGGTAACTAAAGTATCTAGGACAATATATATATATATATATATATATATATATATATATATATATAGTTTTTTTTGTATATAAATGTTTTACAGCGTTAATGATTTATTTAAAAACTCAGTCTTTTTTTAGCTAAAAATTCTGTCACTAGATCGTCAAAATTAATACCATTTGTGTATTCACTTTCGACGCTAAGTACACTTAAAGCTCGAAACCGAGATTATGACATGTATTTCTTAAATACGACTATTAATTTTAATTTAGAAAATTATCTTTCTGCTCTTGCAGAAGTAACAAAAAGTGTCAAAAATAATTGTAAAGCAATGCACAGATCTGTAAAACTACTTATAATGCAATTATTTTTTACAAATAAAAAAATGCTAAACCATAGATATCTGATAAAAGCGAAAGTTCCGGTAACATGACAGTTAAAAATTAATTATTTGTTGAACAATTTCTTTCGAAATATTTTTTATGGATAACTATTAGCATTTGTTTTTCGATTTTAAAATTGTTTCTCCATCGTTTATTTGCTTTAATCTGTCTAAATCTGTCCTCTATTTGTTGAATTCATATATGACTAGCGAACCGTAATATATTTCCACTTCAAATATCTTTAATGTAACGGCCAAACGGTTAACTATTGAGATGAATTGAGTGATTTTTTTAATTTTTTTTTAAATTTTTGCTCTTTAAAATATAAATGTTTAGAATATTCAAAGAATTAAATTTAATATTCTAATATTTTATTTTAATAATATATTTAATATTTTTATATATAATATTTTAATATTTAATAATATATTACATATTATTTTTATTACTAATTAATGCGCTATGAAATTGGCATCATATGATTTATAATAATATATTATTGAAACGTAATTTTATTAGTGCGATTTAAATTATATAACATTAAATTTTATATTTCCAGATATTTTTTCCTGGAAAAGAACAAACATATGTTTGTTCTTCTGATATCTGAAACATGAAGAACCTGACTGTTTACAAATTAAAAATATTCAGCATTTACACCTGCATCTGTTATGCCATTTGTTAAGGTAGGTGATTCGTCAAAAACATAGACAGAAACACACGTTATGAACATTTTGAAATTTACTGAGTTTCTAAAATGAATTTATTTTGCACATTTTTTTGTTGTATTATTTTAGCACTTGAATTTGATGAAAACATTATGTAACAAAAATAAATGTAATTATATATTTTTATAATTTTGTGCTACAAGTGTTTTACGAAAGAAAAACATATTTGTGCTGCTGATAACTCATGTTAATTATACTATTATAAGTTTTAGTCGCATTGGTAATCGTATCTTCAGAGTGCATGTTTTATAACGTTTATAATGCGTGATCTAAATTTATTTTCTTCTCTAGAAGAGATTGGCTCCCGATTGTAATACCTACAATATCAATTACACAAAAATATTTAAAAATTTGTTACGTGTACAAACCTAACACACTTTTTCGAAAAATGAAAAATAGAGTTTTGCTTTTGTTTATGATTCAGTTTATTGGGATGTAAGATTTGTTTAAAATTGAAACTATTTCGTTAATATTCAATTATTTTGTACAAATTTTCTGTTTATTGAAATTTATTTTATACATGTGCTTGGAAGTATGTGGATTTATTTTTTAATTGTTATTATCATTCCACATTAAGAAATCTATCGTTATTTTGAATAAAGTTGATTATATATGTCTGCGCATATTTACGAAGTATTTTTAAATTTATCTTTGTTAATTTTTAGTTTTGAATTTGTTAGTCGTTCTTCATGTTTTTAGTGAATGCTTTAAAGAACTTTTTTTTGTCGAAATTTAGTATTTATCTTTTTTATTCTCGTGTAAAGATTTATGGTACAAATATTGTATATCTCTTTTGGTTCCCTCGATTTACTTTATAATAATTTCTATATCTGAATAAAACGTTTTAATTAATTTCATATTATATTATGTCTATTATGTGGATTGAAAACTAATTGTTTTACTTCTTCTCAATTTTTAAATTAGTTATATTTTGTGTTATATATCTTTTTAAACAAATAAGCCGGCTTTTTTCATCAGTTGTCTCGTTGGAAAACTATATCATTTTCTTGAAATTAACATATTCTTCAATCCTTTTCTGATGTGCTATTTTCCTATTAAGTATGCCCATAAGACGGGCAGTTTTCGAGGTTTCCGGAACAATACGGTCTTTGTGGTTATAGCATACATTTACTGAAAAAGTACAATAATCAGAGTGTACAAGAAAATAAAGAAAAATTGTACGAAATTTAAGACACAAATTTGGTAATTATAAACTTTAAAAAATACTTAGCACTTAGCATCATATCAGATTTATCCACAGCACCCATATTCTGATTATACTCCAGCCCTGCAATCGGTTTCTGAATATGTTATTTTGTTGTTTTATTGACTTTTTCTGTAACAGTCATTGATATTTCATACATAATTGTTAAAATATAAGCTTCTCTTTTATTGCACCATTAAATTGCAAGGATTGGTCCAGAAGAATTAAAAATTACATTACCTTAGCGCAATTTTTTTGAAAAATCAGGTATGTGTTTTCTGTTTTTCTTGACAGTACCACAAACATTAACTTCATTTTGATGCAAATATCTAAACAATAGCCGACTACTATACCAATTGTTCATATGTAAATAATAAGCGTTAAAACTATTTGACCTGATTTTCCTAATTTCGGATTCGTTTCTGTTATTTCACCGCTCTAGATAATGAAATCTAATATGTAGCCAGTTTTGCAATCACTTATTAAAAATATTTTTATTCCAAATCTACTTCGTTTAACACTAGGTTTACCGAATTTTTTTTATACCTATTTCTACCGATACCCGTCAAATTGACAAAAAAACGATTACTCTTTTTTATACGTTTATTTAACTTAAAAAATATCTAAAATAGAGTAAATATCTAAAGAACAATATTATTACATGTAAAGTGAAAGAAAAATAAAAAAATATATATACTTAAAATATTTTTTACATACTATTCCGAACATTTTTTACAAATATAATCGATTTTTTTAGCACATTTGCCACATACGATTTTTTTACATATTTTACACGTATTACTACTTCTGTTTTTTATGCAAAACCCGATTTGACAGCTTTTGCGTATTTGAGTATTTGTGTGAGAAATGGACGGTAGCTGATGCGCTATTGATGCTGATGCTTGATATTCTGTTGCTAGTTCTTCGGCCAATTGAAACAAAAAATCCTTCCTTGATATATTGAGTCCAGTGCATTCTTTATAAAGTATCCATGCATTTATTGCAGCTAAATCTAATATATTGAAAAAAACTTGAAGGGTCCATCTATCACTACCTGATTTGACGGAGTATTTTCTTGCCATTTGGTCAATAACATCTACACCACATTTAGTCTTATTGTAATATGCAATTGTTTCCGGCAACCGTTTTTTGTTGTTTTCCAACTTTACAAATGTATGTTTTGTACTTAGAAGGAGTACTTTTATCTTTGGTTTACTTTTATATACCGTCAATGTACAGTTATCAGATTTATACAATTGTGAAGAAAATAATTCCATACTATCTTTTTTCTCTTTTACTATTTTTGGCAGTTCTCTTTTATTAGATCGAATAGTTCCAACTAACGTTGTTTTTTCTAAAAGTAATTTTTTTGCAAGTGGAATACTCGTGAAAAAATTGTCGGTTGATATATTTCTTCCTTCCCCTAAATATGGTTGAGCTAATTTCAAAACAACATACTCGCCTAAGGGTGTTGATGTTCGGTTTTCATCTTTCCCTAAATAAGGAAAACCGTTCAAAAGATATTTGGACTTCAAATCAACTGCCAACCAAAATTTGATACCGAATTTATGTGGTTTATTTGGCATATATTGCGTGAATCGACATCTAGCCTTTGTTGGAAATAATTGCTCGTCAATAGAAATATTTTCATGCGGCTTATAACAACATTGAGAATTTTTTATAAATCCATTCCAGGTTTCAGACACAAGAGCGAATTTATCTGTCTTCAATCTTTCAGATCGTTCTGTTTTTCTGTCGAACCGTATAAAACGAAGTAACTCCATAAACTGATTTCTAGACATCGTTTTTGTGAAGAAAGGAGGGCCCCATTTTTTGGACCATAAATATGAAGCTTTTAGCGATTTAGCTTCATATGCCCCCCTAGCATATAAAATCGCAATAAAAGTTTTCAATTCATCGATTGATACTGTAAAATTGTTTTTCAATACACGACGTGCTTCTATTTCCGTGCAATCTCTGATGTGTTCTAACATCTGCAAATCAATTATTAGATCAAAAGCACTTCGCACATGACCCGTCATCACATTTCTTTTACAATACCCCGTAGGACCGGCAACACCTTTGAATATTGCATGAATAGGTAATCTACCGCTGGTTCCACCAGCTTCAAATCTGATCCATTTTGTTCCATCGACTGCAGTTTCAATCTCCTTAGATGGAGTTATGTTCGTCTCATCCTCTGAGTCCGTGCTCGAAATAAGTCGAATCCTTTTTTTACCAGAAAATACATATTCGTCTGAAGAATGTTCTGATGACTGCTCTGTGGCGGATTCAGAATTTTTTGTAGAATATTCACTCTCACTTTCAACATTTTCTGCATTTTCTTCAGAGCTGGTACATGAATATTCTTCATTGATGTTTGATATTTTTTTCAATAGTTCTAAATATTTTTTGGATTTGCTCATGGTAGCTGGGATATAAAAAATTAAAAATATATAATTTCATAAGTGGTTTTTAGAAAATAATATAATTTAGAAAAAAAATTACAATACGTGAATGCTTCTTGTCGAATATTTAGAAGTAACCGTAAACTTTAACACACGTAAACTAAATATAAATTTATTTACTTCCACTAATTCAGCATATGGATCAACTTCGACACGCTTCAAAGCTCTTGAATATACATTTTTTTCTAAACCGCTCATAAAACTAACACCCATAAATTTTATGCGTTTCATTCGAGTAAAACAAAGACAACGTGTTATATTTGGTTGTATGCGATGAATACATCGTAAATGACCTGCGTTGTATTCATTCATGTCAGTATCACACAGAATTTAGGATTGAAACGAAAAAAGCCGTCATTATTTCTTTATTGCCTTACGAAAACAGTTGCACTAAGAATATTTTGTTTTATAAATAGTAATTTCACGAAAAAATCAAATTAAATACGGTTAATAGATAAATTATAAGCTCCGTCAATTTGACGGGTTTTGGTAGAAATAGGTATACTTTAATCGATTTTCGAAAAATATGTAATTTCCGATAATTTAATTAGGGTTTATATATTTGCATTATTTATAAAAAATCGTTAAAAAATATTTTTTAAAAATAGTGTTTGTTTTGTAATAAATTCAATTGAAATCTAAATTCCGTCAATTTGACGGGTTCGGTAAACCTAGTGTTAACTGAATAAATTTCTTGAAAATCAGTCTATCTTTAATTATAATAATAGTAAACTTTCGTCTATGCATATGTTTTGGTAGGGAGTAAAATTTTTATGCAAACTTTAATCCTAAATTTCTCATTATGAATTTAAATCTGTTCCTTTTCATAACTTTCATTTCTTCATGAATTTCTAATTATTTTACTCTAATCATAAGTTTTGTAATTTTGTTGTTTAATATAAGTAATAAGTATTTAATATATCTGTGTTGGATTTAGATGATTTTCAATTAGTTTTTTGTTTTTTTTTATTATATCTTTTTTTTATATTTTTCTAGGGTTAGAATTCCTCTATTCCTGTTGAGGTCTTAGATTTTTATCTCTTGGTTTGCGGTCATTGTTAATCCGGAATTTGCGAATGTATTGTTATTATCTTTAATTACTTTAATTTTTCTTAATTAGTTTTTTTTACTAAATATTCGCGCTTCCTTTTTCCCGTTTTCGGTTATCTCGTTGATATATAACATCATTCGCATTATATTGTTTAAATTTAGGAAGGTTTTTATTTAGATTATTTATTATTTCATTTTTTCGTACTAATCATTTTTCTTAACTAATTCCTTAATTTTTTTAACTTTATCGCGCTTTTTCGAGATAAAAATATGCGCAGAGCTTATTTTCTAGAGTTGGTGGTAGCCTAGATAAAATTATGGAATTATTTGATTAAACAACTAGTTTATTGAATAGAATATATCTATAATTGTTTAATAATGTTTCTTTTTTTGGAGCTTTATACAGAGCAAGAATGAATTTCTCTCCAACACTTGTAATTTCTTCATTTGTTGATTGGGGGTTATTAAAAATATTTATAACGTCTTCTAAATCTTTATTAGAACTAAGAATATTTATCGTTTGCACTTTTCCTTTGCCGAAAAAAGCCGAGACTGTATCACAACTGCTAAATGCGTGAGAAAATAGTACATTTTCTTTACATCTGCTTATTATCTTTGATGTCTATGAAGCACGAGAACTATAATATATAATCGAGCTTTTGATTACCCCAAGAGCGTTTTTTAAAAATCGAATATGTTTATCTTCTGGAGTAAGAGCAATTATAAGTACGAAAAGATCGATGCCTTGCCCAACAACTACTACTGACTTTCGTATAGCAGTAGCATTATGAATAATCAGTAAGTTAACATCATCTTCAGTAGTAATTGTTTTGATTCCCATATCTTCACATTTTGCTGCTAATTGTGAAATTATTTTTTCTTTATTAGAAAGACTATTTAAAATCTTATTAGTTACATTGTTTAATGGTGTATTTTCATCAAAAATATTTTCCGCAGAAGTTTGCTTTAAAAGTCGTTGTCGTTCATTACACTTTGTTATTCGTGTTTTTATTATATCCATCAAAAATTAAAACCGCTTTATATTATACATTTAGTATTAAAAGATTTAAATTTAACTTTTTTTATTTTTACAAATAATAGCATTTAAAAGGATACGTAATGATTCTGGAACCAATTCTTCCGCTCCTTTTGTAAAACTTGATAGGTTGTCGTATCATACGGTGTAGTTCTAATATCTTCGCGAATAATTATTGCTGCCGACTCTAAAATTCTAAGACGCTCATCTTTCTCGTTCGCTCTATCCGTTTATCACCTTGGTTTCAGCGAGAAAGGTTTCCTCGCTGATGCCAGAGTCCTGCAAGTTGAACCTCCGGTTGTCCCAGTCCGGACCGATCGCCCCTATTCTCCATATTCGGTCGCCGCCATCGTTCTCTGACACGCCCTCAGGAGGAATGGGCAGTTTTTAATCTCGTGGCCACTTCCAGCACAGTGGCCACAAATTTGTTCCTTTGCGGTGCAATGCACCTTCCGGTGCCCGTAGTGGTGGCACTTATGGCACCGGGTGTAGTCGACATAGTCGCGCACTTTACAGCGCAGCCAGTCGATGTATACGCTACCCCTTTCGATCAGGCACTTCCTGATCGCGGGGGAGACCTGGAGGATGGCTGAGCGCCTCCCTCCTCTAACTGCGCCAACCATGGTGACGAGTTTGGTTGTGGCAAGGAAGTCTTCCCTGCTGATGTTTGAGTCCTGCAGGTTGGACTCAAACATTTCTTCCAGTGCTTCCTCCGTATCCGAGGCCGGGAAGCTTTGTACCAAGATCTTTGGGTATCTTGGCCCTTTAATCTCAATTGTAAGGCCAGCCTTTTCAAGCTGGTCCTTCTTCTGGAGAATTGTCTCCATATCCTTCCTGGTCTTTGCCTCCAGGAAACAACCTGCACCTGAGATGCCGGCCATTCTCGCCGTGAACCCATCTGTTCGTGGCGAGAGGACACTTTTGACCATCCTCCGAGTGATCTCAGAGGTGGCTCCTTCGGCCGCTTTGGGCCGGATAATCGCCCTGACGGGCCTCTTTTCGGGGGGCGGCCTGGCCGATGGCGGAGGGGGGAGGGGGGGGAAGGGGACCGCCGCAATCTGAGGCCGCGCTCTCTGGCGTCTGCTGCCGCGTAGCTCCCCGCCGCCGTTCTTTGGGCAGGGGGTCGCCTCCTGTAGAGGCGCTCGGCTGTGGGGGGCTTCGGGGCTTAGAGCCCTCGGATCCGCTCTGCCTCTCTTCTAGGGAGGCTATTAACTCATTAAGGGCCGCATGATTTTGCATAAATTACTACATGGAGTCCCGGCAAATTTCGCAAATAAAGCAAAAAAATAGTTCCTTTATTAAATCGCTGTAGTTTTTAAACTAGCGATCAGATTAAAGTAAAATTTCACAGTGACCTTTGTAAGAGTCTACTGTATGCGTATGGATAAAAATTACAGTGGTTCTTAACCAGTGGTACACGTAACACCGCGATAAATTATAAAATAGGCTTTTTTTATAAAAAAATACATGAATTATTTAAATCCAAGTGGATCGTAAAATTAATGTTTTGAACAGTCATAAAAATGATTAAATTTTTTTATAAGAACATTTTTAACGCAAAAACATGTTGGTCATCAAACACCTATGAGGATCCAGCGGCAAAAAACCATTGTTCTATGAAATCGTAGAAAATTTAAATATTAAATTTATTTTTCTTTAATGGCTTTACAGCCCAAATTGAGTCTTGGCCTCCTTATTAAATTTATTAATTCATTAAATAATACAATATACTAATCAAATAAGAATTGTTTTCAAGTGGAAAAAATAAGTAAAATTAGATACCATACAATTAGTTTATTATTGACAAAATACTTATAACAATAATTATTAAAGTATTGGTCGAAGGCGGAGATTCGTTAAACAATTTGTCGTGCAAAGATCTGGAAGAGAAAAAAATTATAATTTTGGATATCGTTCAAGATATATTTCATGAAAATCTGCATCACTCACCTTTATTCAAAACTTTGAATATTTAGATTTTGGAGTGAGTTCAACAATTTTTTTTAATTATATCATATTTTTTCCTAATTCACATAAAATTTTATCTATTGAAAGTTATTTCACTATTTATCTCTAAATTATCAATTATTTCTAAAATTAATTTTCCAAAAAAATATTTTTCAAAGTTTATTACATTAAAAAACATACGATTTATAAAAAGTCAGTATACTAGTAGTTAGTATTTTTTTTTGTATGGTATTCTTTAAAGTAGTCGCCTACACAAAGTGGAACATTGCAGTTACTACATATATATGGTGTACATTTGCGAATTTTATGTTTTAGACACACTCGGCAACGTCTTCTTGGTTGAAATTTATTTTTTCCTATGGGGATTTTGATTAAAATATGATTTTTTAATTCTCCTGATAATCTATTTATCGGATCAATCCGAGGAGCCCGTACACTTGCACTTGTAGTAGGGATAATTTCTTCCACAGTATCATCTGGATGTTCACTTTTCAACCATTCTTCGGCCACATTTAATAAAAAATTATTATATTTAAGTTTGTTGTTCGGGTTTAAAGTCTGATATACACGAAAAGCGTTAAATAAAGAACAATTAAGTAGATAAAAAAACACTTTTTTTGGCCACTTTTTTGTTTTGTGTACTAGCGAATAGTAGGAAAGATATTGATCCGCTAAATCCACACCGTTCATATAATTATTATAATTTACTACACATCTTGGCTTTCGAATTGGTAGCTTTGTTTTCCAGTCTATTTTAGTCGTTTCCATCATTTGAGCATTATGGATCGTAGAAATCATTCTCCCATCTCTACTTTTATTAGTTTTCCATAATTGAAGGAGTACATCTCCCTTTCTTTTAAATGTCGACTCCGTAACAGCCCTGGGGACAGCCCTTATTCAGGTTCTTACTCAAACCCATAGTTCCAACCCTAGCGATCATCTTCCTATCCGATAGATAGGAAGATATTATATTATAGAGGCTTCGCGAAGCGCCTTTATCCTTTAGTTTAGTCAGGATTGCTGGCCACCATGCATTATCGAAGGCCCCCGAAATATCCAGGAATATTCCGCATACATACTTCTCATTCGAGTTTCCGCTCCACTCGTTCACCCATAGCATTGCCGAATCTGTGGACTTACCCCTGACGAAACCAAACTGCCTCTCATTGAAAGAGCCAATCCGGTCCATGATCCTCGCCCTCACCAGCTTTTCAAGCACCTTTCCCATTACAGGTAGGAGCGAGATCGGCCGGTAGGAGCCCGGATCCGTCCTGGGTTTGTCCTTACCTTTCGGGATGATCTTGAGGAGACCAACCTTCCATGCTCCTGGGAAGATGCCGCTTCTGAGACAGAAACGCATCAGGTACAGCACCCTCTCTTTGGCGTGTTTCCATACGTTTTTTGCAATCGAGCCATTCAGTCGGTCGGCCCCGGGGGCCTTCTTAGGGCCGAGCTCGCCGAAAATCACCTCAAGTTCCTGCTCAAGGTCCCCGGAGTCGTCGTTCCCAGATTCACCCCCCTCCTTGCTCTCTCGAGCCGGCGGGGGGCAACTCGCATCCCACCTCACTCCATAGTGATACTCGGACTCGCCGTCTGCCGCATCCAGCGGGACCAGCCGGGTCATAAGAGCCTCCAGAGTGGAGATCACACTTTCCGTTCCAGCCCCCCCGGAAACCACCGACGACAAGTACATCTCAGCGCGCCCATTAGCCTTATTGAGGACGGAGTTAATCGTCCAGGGATGCGCATTGCCAATTCTGGTTACCCAGGACTGCCATGCTGCAAATTTAGCCCTACGAATTGCCCTCGAGTACTCCCTTCTGGCAGAGGTGAGTTCCTCGTGTACAAAAGAAGTAATTTCGGGCGAGGCGCAGTTTTTCCTGGCGTGATCGAAGGCCCTGTAGGCCTTCCTCAGCCTTTTGCGGAGCGGAGCCAGGTCCGGAGAGTACCAGGAGGACGAGGCATGGCTCCGTCCCCCAGGCCTCACCCTTCCAAGAGCATCGTTTGCCGCACTCACAATTGAGTCGTTAAGGAAGTTTCCCAGCGACCCTGGGTCATCTATCTAGACCTCGTCAAACGTACCAAGCCTTTCTTTCAATTCCCTTCCGAATCTGTCCCAGTTCACACCGTCACCTCTCGTTCTAAAGTACCATTCATCCATAGGGGGTCGCGCGTAGCCCCCCTCGTTAAGGCAGAAGGTGATCAGCCTGTGGTCACTGGAGATTGCACCATCCGGTACCACCTGCCAGTTGGCACATTTGGCCATCAAATTGGGGGTGCATAGTGTGAGGTCTATGTTACTCTCCCCCTGGGGTGCAGAAAAAGTGAACGGCTGTCCCTGCTCGTTGAGAAGGCAGAGACCAGCCTCTTCAATGAATTCCTCTACAGCTTCCCTCCGAGGGCAGTACGACTCCGAGAAGTCATACCACAGTGAAGATCTGGCATTGAAGTCTCCACCGACAACGATCGGCTTTCCAGCCAGTCGGTCAATGGCCCTTCTCAGCCCGTGGATGTGCGGATCGTGAGGTTCAGAATACGGGAGGTATACCGAAATAAAGTACACCTCACGTCCGCCAAGAACGAAGGATGCCACTACTCGGGACTCATCCGATAGGTGCTCCAACAGGAGCGGGGTGTGTCTCCTATGGTAGACAATCCCCGCCTTAGGTTTCGCACCCACCTCGAGCGCTCCGACGCAGTTGGGCAGTCCTACAGTGCGCCCCCTCACCGCGCATTGCTCTTGGACCAGGGCCAGTTCAAGGTCGCCAAGGGCAATCTTTTCCCCAATCCCGGTCGTCGGAGCTCTGCGTCTGGCGAGATTCAGCTGACCCACGACGGATCGGTCGTTTCTACTCCCCATAGTAATCAGTTGCCGCCATCGATCTTTGGCACGCCCTTAATAAGTATGGACAGCATCGCGCCCCTGTAGGGTGCGTAAATGCTTGCGCTCGCTCCCTTGAGGAGTCATAACAGGAAGCGCAGACGCCTGTCTCCTTTATTCGGGGACAATTCTTGTTTTCGTGGCCACTTCTAGCGCAGTGACCACAGATCTGAGCTTTCGCCTTACAGTTCGCTTTCCGGTGACCGTAATGGTGACACCGGAAGCATCTCGTGTATTCGGCATAGTCGCGCACTTTACAGCGCAACCAGTCTACGTACACGCTACCCCTTTCGATCAGGCACTTCCTGATCGCGGGGGAGACCTGAAGGATGGCGGATCGCCTCCCTCCTCTAGCTACGCCGACCCTGGTGACGAGCTTAGTTTCAGCAAGGAAGGTTTCCCTGCTGATATCCGAGTCCTGTAGGTTGGACTCATAGATTTCGGCTAGGGCCTCATCCGTATCCGAGTCCGGGAAGCCCTGTACCAAGATCTTTGGGGATCTTGGCCCTTTTACTTCTATCGTAAGGCCAGCTTTTTCCAACTGGTCCTTCTTCAGGAGAATAGTCTCCATGTCCTTCCTGGATTTCGCTTCCAGGAAACACCCGGCACCTGAGATGCCAGCCATTCTCGCCGTGAACCCATCTGTCCGTGGCGAGAGAACGCTTTTGACCATCCTCCGAGTGACCTCGGAGGTGGTTCCTTCGGCCGCTTTGGGCCGGATAATCGCCCTAACGGGCCTCTTTTCGGGGGGCGGCCTGGCCGATGGCGGGGGGGAGGGGGGGGGAAGGGACAACCGCAATCTGGGGCCGCGCTCTCGGGCGCCCAGCGGAGGCAGCTGCCGCCGCGTAGCTCCCCGCCGTCGTTCTTTGGGCAGGGGGTCGCTCCTCCCGGTCGCCTCCTGTAGAGGCTCCCGGCAGAGGGGGGCTTCGGGGCGTATTCGGCATAGTCGCGCACTTTACAGCGCAGCCAATCGACGTACACGCTACCCCTTTCGATCAGGCACTTCCTGATCGCGGGGGAGACCTGAAGGATGGCGGATCGCCTCCCTCCTCTAGCTACGCCAACCCTGGTGACGAGCTTTGTTTCAGCGAGGAAGGTTTCCCTGCTGATATCTGAGTCCTGTAAATTGGACTCGTATATTTCAACTAGGGCTTCATCCGTATCAGAGTCCAGGAAGCCCTGTACCAAGATCTTTGGGGATCTTGGCCCTTTTACTTCAATCGTGAGGCCAGCTTTTTCAAGCTGGTCCTTCTTCTGGAGAATTGTCTCCATATCCTTCCTGGATTTTGCTTCCAGGAAACAACCTTGTTGTGTGTAATATTTAATCTATACTTATATTTCGTTGCCGAGTATTGTAATACCAGCCGGTAATAAACCTCTATTGGTAAAGACCTATATACATTTTTTATACATCATTTTCTGTCGTAGAACCCCACCACCGGGGACGTAACAACCGTAAGACTCGAATATAATTGTAAAGAAAGATATAAAATACAAACATGCTCTCTGAAATACGATATTTACAATAGATGCTGTGCGACAAGAGATTTGCGATGTTAATTATTATAAAATGTTAATTATTATAAATCTTAAATGTTAATTATTATAAATCCTTAAGATGTTAATTTATTATAAAAAAACTTGCTTGTCAAATAGAATTAAATTTGTCGTTTGTATTTTTTTTTATTAAGCAAATGGTTTTTATACTTGCATTGTCAATTGTATCAATGTGACTGCAAAAGTAAATATTCGTCTGTACACACACACACACACACATATATATATATATATATATGTGTGTGTGTGTATGTGTGTGTGTGTGTATGTTAATAATTGTTGTTATTTGTATGTGATTATTTTTATATAAAATAAAGAAATTTATTGAAGGTTGTTGCTTTTATTTGGATTTTAAATATGTTCATAATTTATATCACGGGTTGGCTATCCTAAATAATCTTGTAAACCACTTTGGGAATGCTTTATAACTTTACGGGCTACGTATTAAATTCGGATGCACCTTATATACATTTGTTAATTATTCTACGAACTCAACAGTAAACGGACAAATAAAATATATATAATATAAATGCGTAGTCGAGTGCGAGTGAAACATTTAGATATATTTTAGCGTTTCTTAAACTGTGTTCCGGGATTCCGTTGAAATCGCTTAGTGATTCCACGAACGGTGGCGTAGCAAAGGGCAGCCACCGTCTTTATATATTTTTACTGTATGAAAAAATTAAGACTATTCTACAAGGGTTTCACTTATCAAAAAGTTTAATAAACGCCGATATATTGTATATTGCTTTCTCATTCTAGCATAACGCGGAACTATCACATCTCATTTCAGCAGTCGACGACTATCGCTCTTTTTCACCTGCTGTCCGAAGAGGTTTGTTTCTTCCTCCCTTTTAGGATATTGCGGAAATGAGTTAGGCAAGTTGCAACTTTTTAGTGGTGATTTTTATCCACGAACTTTCACCCACATACCCAACATCTCCTTTATATTTCTTGCAGAGATAACCTCCTCCATACCTGGCTTCTCTTCAAAACTAATTTTTCGTTGAACCACCGTATGCTGCTGCGAATGTAGATTGTATAACTCCTTGGTTGTCAGCTTCTGAGACTGTTCGTCAACGAGTTCACATCTCTTTCATTCACTTCCAGACCCATGGATTTTCTCAGAAACAATTTTCTCTACCACTGACACTTCGAGTTCCAATCACCCCGCACCGCATATTGGGGTCGTGTACAACTCATATCTCAAAATATCGTTCGCTAGGCTATATTTATATATATATATATACTTACAGGCTTACCATAATTACGAAAGTCAATCAGATGCATGAAAAAAAGGTACAATTAATACAAACAACACTAAAAATTTGCCCAGTTGTATTATTAGTCTACACTTGATTTATATTTTTTACTAGAGTGTACTTTCTTCAGAATCGTTTTATCGTGCTTAATTTTGTCTTAAAACTCACTGCATGACATGTAGAATAGACGTTATTGGTGCCTCGCCTGAGATAATCATCGGTAAAACCGCGAAATAAGAATTTTTGATCGAGAAGTTCATTTTAGGACTATTTTCAAGCGCTTTTTACGAGAAATTGATAACAATTACACAAATAATTAATTGAACATTTTAACGGTAGAATTTAATAAGGAATAATTCATTCATCAGCACATTTTTATCTGAATTATAGTTTTGAAAAAAATCCTAAAAACTATAATACAGTAAAATTAGACATTTTGGGACGGATGTCGAGAGTGCAGAACTTTTTTCCGGAAATGTATTCTACATAATGAGATTAATAAGAGGTCATAAAGTTCCACTCGCCAGAGAGGGAGCTTCCCTCCGAAAATCACGAAAAACCTCAAAAAAAATCGATCACTTTTTAGTTTTCCGGATTTATTTCTTTAAAATCTTAAAACTGTATTTGTTGTATTAATAGAGATATTTAGGTTTATTTGAAGCAATGTGTACTTAATACACATCATAGGAAAGCGAAAGTTAGTTAAGCTTATTATCTAGTATAGTAAACTGCTCTCTCGACTATACTATCGGTGCTGTTCAAGTTTGACCGAGACTAATGAAGACCAGATAGGACGTTGGGACGTATGGTAAGCATATACAGTCAGTTCTCGACTTACAACGGGGTTCGGTTCCACAACTCTGAACGTAAGTCAAATTTCATTCAAAAATAAATAATATAATATGATAGACATATATGTATATATTATATAAGCAAATATAATGGCTTTTATTTTTGATTTTTAATTGTTGTTATTTTATTTGGTTAATTAAATAACTATGTTAATAAATAAGTATATATATAAGCATTATTCTGGCTTATGATCGATTATCATCTGAGCTACTGATATTCATTGCTGTCTCTTGAGATTGATCAACGAGTGTAGTAGTAGTGCTTTTTGTTTTTATTAACAAATCCAATTTTGTTTGGACAGTTTGATTTTTCTTCTCGTTATAAATTTCATCATAACAGGCAATTGCTTGGTGAATATTGCGTTGTACCTTCAAAAATCTATCGTTGTCTGTCGAATCAATCGTTAAAAATGTCAAAAATCGTCAGAAGCGTGTAAGATTATATTAGATATGTATGTGACGAAAACTATAAAAAAAATTGATACATTTAAAAAAAAAAAATATGAAATTTTTTCGTCGTAAGTGCGAATGGTCGTAACTCGAGAACTGACTGTATATATGTGTATGTATGTATATATATATATATATATATATATTACGACTTTGAAATTTTTGAATTACAAATAAAAAAATGCGAAATAATTAAATTTTAAGGTGATTTAAATTATTTTAATACAGTTAAAAAGTAGAGTTTCTCTTTAATTCGTCGATTGAAGTCGAAAATCGATAAAATAAATTCAATTCTAAAAATGCTTGGGCCGCACAAAAATGCTTCGCGGGCCGCATGTTGCTTATCCTTGCGGTAGAAGATTAAAAAGTAAATGACAGACATTAATTTATCGATCTAAATAAAGGTTTCATTCACTTTTGCAAAGCTTTTGTGTTGTTTTTAGTATTTAAAAACAATCGCCTAAAAATCACCCTATATTTCCAATAATAACAATCGCTTTATCATATAAATAAAATATTATAATATAATAATTTTGTTATCATATAAATTTATCAACAAATATACCATTTTATTATTATTTGTCATGTTGCATTATTAGTGGTAATTTTATCGTTAGACTTATAATTAATTTCTGCTATAATTGACGTGTAGCTACCTCATCAATTCCAGCTGATGTTGATAAACTTGTATCAAAAAGTGTCAAACTTCTCTTTAAAATTTTTGAGTAATTTCGTTTTTTTTTATCTGATCTTGTTTTTCTCGATTCGCATTACAATTAGTATATATATTTTTTTCTAAATTATTAATTAACAAGTGTTTTTATAAGAATAAATAAAAATTTAAATTTTATAGAACAATTCACCTTAATTTTTTATCACCAAATTTTGCTTAAGCAAAAAATTTTAAAATTTAAAGCCAAAAAATTTTAAAATTTGAATTGGCCCTTTGACTCAAAAAGGTTGCTCACCTTGTTCTACCGCATATGGGTCCATATATGGTATTGTAGTTTTGATTTAATTTTATTTCCAAATTAAGTATTTTAAAATATTCAAAACTATTCTAATCCATTAAATATATACTTAACAATAATAAAACGCAAAAAATATCTAATTTTATGATATTTTTATGCAAGCGGGTAAGAAAGTAGAATTGAAGTGCGAGTGATGCATTTTCAAAAATCGACTACAGAGTAAAATGTAAGTATTTTTTAACAAAAAAAATATTTTCATACAGTTGATATACTCATCTTTCTTAATGAATAATAATTTGTCTGCTTTTCAACTCTGTTTATAGTACAGTAAAATTAGACATTTTGGGACGGATGTCGAGAGTGCAGAACTTTTTTCCGGAAATGTATTCTACATAATGAGGTTAATAGGAAGTCATAAAGTTCCACTCGCCAGAGAGGGAGCTTCCCTCCGAAAATCACGAAAAACCTCAAAAAAATCGATCACTTTTTAGTTTTCCGGATTTATCTCCAAAACTATAGCTCGGATGGAAAAAGTGTCAATGAATAAATTAATCCTCATTAAATTATGCATATAAAATGTATTGTTCATAATTTGCGTAACTGTTTCCAATTTTCTGTAAAAAGCGTTCAAAAATAGGCCTAAAATGGCCCTCTCGGCAAAAATTTTTCGTTCCGCGGTTTTACCGACGATTATCTCAAAACTTATCGATTTTAGGTGGATATCGAAGAGGAAAAAAGTTGTAGACCAAATCCTGTTCTATTATAATCAGTTATTATATTTTCAATTAATTGTTTCAGTTTTCTAAAAATTACAATTTTCCCGAACTCGATCTGACGATTTCTCGCGTCACTCCGGCAGTTAAATGCATTTTTAAGGAACAAAAATAGCAAGAGTGTAAATTTTTTTTTTAGAAACACAAAGAATTTTAAAATGAATTAGAATCCAAAAAACAGTATCCTCTCTAGAGGGAGCTTCCTCCTATATTTGCCGAAAACCTCACAAAATTTTACTTTTTCTCAGTTTCTCGCTCATATTTCAAAAACTATCACTCGGAGTGAAAAGTTGTTCATAGACAAAATATTCTTCTTAAAATTCTACATCAAAATTGTTCTATTCATAATTTGCGTAATCATGTTCAATTTCTCTATAAAAGCCCTCAAAGTAGGAGATGTCGCGTTAGCAAAAAAAGTGCTTTCGGAGTCCCCAATAAATATTTCGAAGTCTATCAATAATCGGCGATTTTTATTTCATACACCGTAAAGAACAGGATTTTCTCTATACGATCCAGAAGTGGCCCCCGTTTGACCCCCCTGTAACGGTTTTTATCAGTGCTCAAAGTTGAACAATTTTTGCGCGAATGCTCGTAATCAACCCAAAAATCCATTGAATTTTGGACATAGTACACACTATCCGCCTATTGTTATAGTTGTCTATTCAAAGTTAAAAGCGTTTTCAAAAGATATTTTTACAACCATTCGACAATACACATTTATTATGGGTCATAAAATAATTGTTGAACCAACTTCCATTGGTTTCTTTGTAAATTTCGAAAATGTATTTTTTTATTCAAACTAAAAATATTTCTCTCTAGATTGATTTATATATTCATAAAGAAATATTAAATATATTTCAAATAATTATTTTTTTCTTTTACTAAATTTTAATTATATTTTTGAATAAAATATACACTTTATCGACATTTTTATTTATATATTCTTCACGAGGAATTAAGCCAATAAATCTGACAATTTTATTTCTTGCTAATTTTACCAAATGAAAAAATTGATTATTAAAATTATTTTCTGTACAAAATTATAATCAATTATACTTGTTAACAACAAGTATAATTGATTTTAAATATTATGAATAATTCTGAACTTTCATAATAATATTTATATGTACATTTATATGTACGTATCGTGATCATAATTATTTGTTCACTTAATATTCTATATATGTTTAATATTAAAATAATATTAGAAATTAATTTATTTTTATTTTTCGTGACGAAATCTTTTCATATTTTGTCATCTTTGATAAGTAGTACATATTTTGCATCTGTAAAACAGATGATCGCCTTTGTGAGTTTTTACAGTTATTTAAAAATTGTACCTATCTTAGTGGATAAAGGGATCCGCAATCTCGAAAGCCATGAAAGAAAAATGGCAGACAATGACAAAATCCTATTTTGTTTACATTAAGATAAATCAATTTTGTATATTTTTCTATTAATAAAAGAAATACAAACATTCCAGAAATATGATATTTACGACACGAGTACATTTCGGCATATTTATTATAATATTTCTCAAAGAGACCGTTTTTAAAATATAATTTTTTCCGTTAAAAATTACCCTTGCTTAAAATTTGTATAACAATATGTAAATAAGTAACTACAAAAATAAAAACAATAATATATATAATAAAATTTATTAAATTCTCGTATGATTAAAATAAAAAAATATTAAATATTAAAAAAATGAATACAATTATCACAATGTTCAATAATAACCATAATTATCGTTATTGTCGAGTATTGTAATAAATAATACATTATTTGGCCAAATAATATATTGTTTATAACAATATGAAAGAAAGAAACCCGCAGAAGATAATTTATATTTTTAACAAATTATTTTATTGTCTATGTATTGTTGAAAACGTTGTAAAAATCTTTTTGAAATATTGAAGACTACTGTAAAAAAAGTTAAAAAAAATATTAGTGCAGGAGTCTTTAACCTAAGTAAATGTGTGCTCGCTGTTTTTTGATTTCAATGCAAAACTTCTTATTTTTTCAAAAAAGTGTATGAATTTATATATATTTTTTAAATATTTCATAAATAATTAAAGAAATTAATGCGTATTACTATAGAAATAAAGATTTATGATAATTTTATTATATATTTTTTATTATAACTAATTATATTTTTTTAATATATATAAATAATTAAACCAAATAAATATGTTCATTGAAACCATAAAATATACATTGAAAAAATTAACATTATACAATTCTCTAAAGCAGTGTTTCCCAACGTGGGGCCTACGCCCCACAGGGGGGCAATTTGATAGTTAAGGGGGGGCAATTTTAAAATGGACTCGACACGAACAAAACAATTTTTGAAGGTTAAAAATTATGTAGGGGGGCATAAAAATTTTAGAAATGTTAAGGTGGGGCATGGCCTAAAAAAGGTTGGGAAACACTGCTCTAAAGTATTCATGAATGTATTCTTATTTACAAAAAGGTTACTAATCCTTGAGCAGGTAGTATGCCCAAATTTCAAAAGATTTTTGCTCGTCCAATGTAAAATCGCGCAAAAATTGTTCAACTTTGAGCACTGATAAAAACCGTTACAGGGGGGTCAAACGGGGGCCACTTCTGGATCGTATAGAGAAAATCCTGTTCTTTACGGTGTATGAAATAAAAATCGCCGATTATTGATAGACTTCGAAATATTTATTGGGGACTCCAAAAGCACTTTTTTTGCTAACGCGACATCTCCTACTTTGAGGGCTTTTATAGAGAAATTGAACATGATTACGCAAATTATGAATAGAACAATTTTGATGTAGAATTTTAAGAAGAATATTTTGTCTATGAACAACTTTTTACTCCGAGTGATAGTTTTTGAAATATGAGCGAGAAACTGAGAAAAAGTAAAATTTTGTGAGGTTTTCGGCAAATATAGGAGGAAGCTCCCTCTAGAGAGGATACTGTTTTTTGGATTCTAATTCATTTTAAAATTCTTTATGTGTTTCTAAAAAAAAATTTTACACTCTTGCTATTTTTGTTCCTTAAAAATGCATTTAACTGCCGGAGTGACGCGAGAAATCGTCAGATCGAGTTCGGGAAAATTGTAATTTTTAGAAAACTGAAACAATTAATTGAAAATATAATAACTGATTATAATAGAACAGGATTTGGTCTACAACTTCTTTCCTCTTCGATACCCACCTAAAATCGATAAGTTTTGAGATAATCGTTGGCAAAACCGCGGAACGAAAAATTTTTGCCGAGAGGGCCATTTTAGGCCTATTTTTGAACGCTTTTTACAGAAAATTGGAAACAGTTACGCAAATTATGAACGATACATTTTATATGCATAATTTAATGAGGATTAATTTATTCATTGACACTTTTTCCATCCGAGCTATAGTTTTGGAGATAAATCCGGAAAACTAAAAAGTGATCGATTTTTTTGAGGTTTTTCGTGATTTTCGGAGGGAAGCTCCCTCTCTGGCGAGTGGAACTTTATGACTTCTTATTAACCTCATTATGTAGAATACATTTCCGGAAAAAAGTTCTGCACTCTCGACATCCGTCCCAAAATGTCTAATTTTACTGTACTATTACTATACTTTACAACTAGTTTTCTTTCGATTCCATATATGGGTTCGTATGCACTAAGACATTTCTTCGCTTGGACAAATATAGAATCGTGTGCACTTGCATTTTTATTTATTTATAAGAGCCAAAATTTAATACTTTTATTATTTTGCTCTACTCGAGTTTTGATATTCACAATAACAAAACAATCTAACAATATATTTAATATTAATAAGTTACAAGTTAGATGATTTAATAATTGTGGGAATAATTTGTAGACACGAATTTGTAATATTAATTAATATTTAATAATTAATTACAAATATGACTTGCAATAGATGAGAAATGATTAAACGTTTCCTTCACTTCAATGATAATACAACATATTATATATTCCATTTGGTCAGAGTGATACAACAAGCTCCATAAAATTGGACCCTTGGTAGAACACTTTCGATAACGTCTCACACAAGTTCCCAAAGAATGCCTACTTTTCGTAGATGATATCTACGAAAAGTAGGCATTAACTGAAGCAGTACAATTCAAAAAACCTGAAAAATGAGGATATGAAAAACAAATATTGCACGGAGCAATTCTTTTCGTTGCTTGCTGGAGAACAAGACAAAATACCTGAAGGAGCTTCTGATCTAGGAGTGAGTGGTAATGTAGTATACTCACCCAGGGAATACTAAAACCTTAAAATGACAAAATCTTCTTTGACAATTGGTATAACAAAATAAAACTATGCGTTTATTTCGCAAAAGATGGACTTCTCCCATTGGTTATAAACAAAAAAACGTTATAAACACAAATTAAGCGAAAAGCAAAACGAACATGTATCGGATTGGCTTTCGTAATTATGGTAAGCCTGTACATATACATAGCCTGTATATAAATAAATAAATATATATATATATATATATAGCACCTAGCGAACGATATTTTGATAACCCGCCCTTTGCTACGCCACCGTTCGTGGAATCACTAAGCGATTTCAACGGAATCCCGGAACACAGTTTAAGAAACGCTAAAATATATCTAAATGTTTCACTCGCACTCGACTACGCATTTATATTATATATATTTTATTTGTCCGTTTCATTGATAAGTTTACTGTTGAGTTCGTAGAATAATTAACAAATGTATATAAGGTGCATCCGAATTTAATACGTAGCCCGTAAAGTTATAAAGCATTCCCAAAGTGGTTTACAAGATTATTTAGGATAGCCAACCCGTGATATAAATTATGAACATATTTAAAATCCAAATAAAAGCAACAACCTTCAATAAATTTCTTTATTTTATATAAAAATAATCACATACAAATAACAACAATTATTAACATACACACACACACACATACACACACACACATATATATATATATATATATATATATGTGTGTGTGTGTGTGTGTACAGACGAATATTTACTTTTGCAGTCACATTGATACAATTGACAATGCAAGTATAAAAACCATTTGCTTAATAAAAAAAAATACAAACGACAAATTTAATTCTATTTGACAAGCAAGTTTTTTTATAATAAATTAACATCTTAAAGATTTATAATAATTAACATTTATAATAATTAACATTTAAGATTTATAATAATTAACATTTTATAATAATTAACATCGCAAATCTCTTGTCGCACAGCATCTATTGTAAATATCGTATTTCAGAGAGCATGTTTGTATTTTATATCTTTCTTTACAATTATATTCGAGTCTTACGGTTGTTACGTCCCCGGTGGTGGGGTTCTACGACAGAAAATGATGTATAAAAAATGTATATAGGTCTTTACCAATAGAGGTTTATTACCGGCTGGTATTACAATACTCGGCGACGAAATATAAGTATAGATTAAATATTACACACAAACAATAGAGAAAACGAAATACAAACATCAACATTAACAAGAACAATCAATAATAATCAGAAATACAAAACACAAATTAGTTACAGAGCAGTATATAGCAATAATGGATATACATTAATCAACAGAAGACTTATATAAATGGGTTATGCTAAACAAGATTAGGGATTAATTACAAGATACCAAAACCTTAATCTCTAAACCCATATTCCATATTTGATCCACCGTATTGGAGTATGACCATTACTTATTATACATATGCATGCTTTTCATTCTACATTGTTTATACACATCCGCGGAACGCTTTATGCAAAAGTAAGTATTTTTTTCGGAAATCGCTCGGTAAAAACATCGCATCATATTTATTTTTTCTTTGAAATGGAATCAAACAAATATAACTAATAGGTATAATAACAAAATAATAGATGCGGATTCAGATTACTCGGTCGAAGACAAGAAACAAAATAGTGATTTTCTGATCATAGTGATGTTTTTCTAGTGAAAAAATATAGTTTATATTGAATCGAATAGAGATAATGAAGTTAAGAATGAGAGTGAATACACAAGTGATTTGGACAATGATGTTCGCGAATGGTTTGAAATCGTTGATCCACCTATTTCGGAGAAATTTTTGGACGTTTCTGGAACATCGCACCGATTGATTTTGATGTTATAGCGTAGTGTAAAATTATATTTTGGAAATTATTCGTTTTTGTTGTTGCATTTAAAGCATCAAAAAAAGAAGTTGACGTTTGTCAACTTCTTTTTTGGACTCATTTGAAGAAGAGTGTAAATGACATTTGAAAGGAGTGATTACTGGACCATATCCAGACAATGCGACGCCTATTTTATCAAAATGATGAGCAGACAGGTTCCGTCAAACATGGCAAGCTTGGCATTTCTCAGAAAAAGAATCTCGAGAACCAGTTTTGGATTATTTAATTCCAAAGCTTGAAATTATATACAAATTAACTCGAGTTATCGTTAGAAGAAAGTATAATTACATGGAAAGGGACTAGTAAAAACCAGTTTTATTTTGCATAGCCATATTGACTATTTTATTATTTAATTATCTTGAATAACACCGGCCTTCCGGCTTATCCTCGCTAATTCCAAGGTAGGGCTGGGTAGAACAGAAAAAAAGACAAACAGGGCCACACACGTAATGGCTACGGAAAACGGCACCGACCTACGAGGCCGACAAGAGGGGCTACGCAAAAGTGCGGCAGCGTGGCACAACCGTACCCTCGGAGTGCACGGACGAGAGCAACCCCACCAGTTGGATTGGAAATCATCGCGTCGGTGGGCCCTCCTTCGGAGGAAATCATCAAAAAAAGAAGATTCAAAGCAATCGAGCTGACGAAGGATTGCTCCGATACAGAGATACATGATTTAAGAAATATGCAGCAGACTGCTTCCAACAGAAATAGATGTTGATAAGAGACAAATTCAAAAAATTTAAACGCGAACCCTCCCCGCTCATAACGCTAGGAGCAGCTGCGCCCCCGTGCCTGTGCCCCGCGTCTACGCCCTTTAAGCAGTGCTCCCTTCCGGAGCCTGCGCCCCCCTGTGCTAGCAGAGCTCCCTTCCGGAGCCTGCGCCCCTTCTGTTTCGCCGCGGAGCGCCTCCTGAGGTGCCTGCGCCCCCTCAGCTCCAATTCGAAGTGGGTGGACCGCCTAACTGGTGCCTGCGCCCCCTGAGACTTCGCCTCGTTGCTGGGGCCCTGTCAGGGGACTTCGCCCCCCAACGCACATCTGCTGGGTGGACACTGGTGGAGCGCCTGCTGCGGTGACTGCGCCCCCTCAGGGGTTGCACGGAGGTTTGACAGTGAGGGTGGAGCGCCCCTTTTAGGGCTCCGCCCCTCCTCACAACCTGACCACCCACTTTTTTTTTTCTCTTTGGACCAGACTGCCAACTGGGGCCACGCTAGATAGCTGAACGGGGTCATCCCGATGATGGCCCTGAACAACGATGAAGACCCATCCGATAGATCGAAAAATCGGCCGAGAAGGGCGGCCAAAAAAGTTGCCCTTCCGACTGAAAAGGGGACCGACGAGATCGGCCCCAAGGTGACCCCGACTGGGTCTAACACCGGCCAAGCCGGTGATCAGGTGGCTCCTCTAACGGAGGAGCCCGCTCAGATCAAATGCCCGGGAGCAAAGGTCGCGGAGACCTTGGTCCCCGAACTAGAGGAGGATGCGTCAGTGGCAGAGATCCACGGCTTCCTCTACCGCACGGCGGAGGGTTTTCTCCGAACCCGCGCCAAGGGCAGCATCGAGGCTGCGACATCTATATCCAGGGCTCTCGGGCTCCTGGCGAAGATAGATGCTGACAAGGACAGGCTCCTTGTCAAAAAAGACAAACTAATAGCCTCCTTGGAGGAGAGGCTGAGAGGGCCCGAGGGCTCTACGCCCCGAAGCCCCCCACAACCGAGCGCCTCTACAGGAGGTGACCGGGAACAGCAGCCCCCTGCCCAAAGGACGATGGCGGGGAGCTACGCGGCGGCAGCTGCCTCGGCTGGGCGCCAGAGAGCGCGGCCTCAGATTGCGGCGGTCCCCTTCCCCCCCTCCCCCCTCCGCCATCGGCCAGGCCGCCCCCCGAAAAGAGGCCCGTCAGGGCGATTATCCGGCCCAAAGCGGCCGAAGGAGCCACCTCTGAGATCACTCGGAGGATGGTCAAAAGTGTCCTCTCGCCACGAACAGATGGGTTCACGGCGAGAATGGCCGGCATCTCAGGTGCAGGTTGTTTCCTGGAGGCAAAGTCCAGGAAGGATATGGAGACAATTCTCCAGAAGAAGGACCAGCTTGAAAAAGCTGGCCTTACAATCGAAATAAAAGGGCCAAGATACCCAAAGATCTTGGTACAAAGATTCCCGGTCTCTGATACGGAGGAAGCACTGGAGGAAATGTTTGAGTCCAACTTGCAGGACTCAAACATCAGCAGGGAAGACTTCCTTGCCACAACCAAACTCGTCACCATGGTTGGCGCAGTTAGAGGAGGGAGGCGCTCAGCCATCCTCCAGGTCTCCCCCGCGATCAGGAAGTGCCTGATCGAAAGGGGTAGCGTATACATCGACTGGCTGCGCTGTAAAGTGCGCGACTATGTCGACTACACCCGGTGCCATAAGTGCCACCACTACGGGCACCGGAAGGTGCATTGCACCGCAAAGGAACAAATTTGTGGCCACTGTGCTGGAAGTGGCCACGAGAGTAAAAACTGCCCCCGGGCAAAAGATGCAGGGGTCTGCGCCACGTGCTATGGCTTCCCCAAGGCGCGAGCGCAGGCTTATTCGCACCCTACAGGGGCGCGATGTTGCCCATTCCTCTTGAGGGCGTGCCAGAGAACGATGGCGGTGACAGAATATGGAGAGTAGGAGTGACCGGCCCGGACTGGGACAGCTAAACCTCGCAAAGCGCAGGGCTCCGACCACCGGAATCGGGGAGAAGATCGCCCTGGGTGACTTCGAACTGGCTCTGGTGCAGGAGCAATGCGCGATGCGGGGACGCACCATAGGACTGCCCAACTGCGTTGGAATACTCGAAGTGGGCGCAAGACCTAGGGCGGGGATAGCCTTTCACAAGAGGTACACCCCGCTTCTGGTGGAGCACCTATCGGATGAGTGCCGGGTAGTGGCATCCTTTGTACTCGGCGGACGTGAGGTTTACTTCATCTCCGTATACCTCCCTTTTGGTGAACCTCACGATCCGCACGTTCTTGGGCTCAGAAGAGCCATCGATCGCCTGGCGGGCAAACCTGTCATAATCGGTGGGGACTTTAACGCCCGATCTCCGCTGTGGTTTGACTTCTCGGAGTCCTACTGCCCGCGTAGGGAAGTTGTTGAGGAACTCATCGAGGAGACAGGTCTCTGCCTGCTTAACAAACAGGGACAGCCGTCCACATACTTCGCGCCGCAGGGTGAGAGCAACATCGACCTCACCCTGTGCACGCCAAATATCGCAGCCAGATGCGTCGACTGGAGAGTTGTCCCTGACGGGGCGGTCTCGAGCGACCACAGGCTAATAAAATTTTGCCTTACGGAAGGCGGCTACACGCGTCCACCAAGGGGAGATTGGTATTTCAGAACGAAAGGCGACGGAATAAACTGGGACAGGTTTGGCAGGGAACTGAACGAGAGACTTGCTTCGTTTGATGAAGTTTCGGCAGACAACCCTGGATCGTTGGGGGATTTCTTCAACGATGCCATAATAAGCGCGGCGGACGATGCCCTTGTAAGGGTGAAGCCGGGAGGCCGGGGCACTGCCTCGGCCGCCTGGTACTCCCCCGACCTGGCATCGCTCCGAAAAGACGTGAGAAGAGCCTACAGGGCCTTTGATCACGCAAAGAGAGGCTATGCCTCGCCTGAGATCACTGCCTTCCTCCGGGGCGAACTCACTGCCGCCAGAAGGGAGTACTCAAGGGCGATCCGCAGAGCAAAATTTTCCAACTTCCCTCCTAAACATCCCTCAACTCCTCCACCTAACCGATACAGGCTGAGCTGCAGGACTACGCCGAGGTGACTTCGCAGGGAGTCACACTGGAGACTTCGGCACAATCAAGACCTTTCAACGCCGCTGACGACGGATCGCAAGATTGTAATAACAAATAATAAAGAAAATAACTTACACTCATAAACAAATAAATAAATAAACAATAAAAATGATCACAGACATACACAACACCAGAAATTATTAGAACTACACCCACACATTGATTATTTCTAATCCCTCGTCAGACCATCCCGAATGTTCCTTCCTTCTCCACTTGGGCTAGATTTTATCGCTCGAAGTGGATAAGGACAGTCAATTTTGCGGTCGACTTGCTCGACAAAAGTAGCTTATGTAAGAGTGGTCCGAAAAAATTTGCATTAATTAGCGGACCGGGTAATGTGGAATGGGGGCTTCACCCTCGGGGACTGTCCTAACTTACTACCCACTGCCACCCACCACCCACTTTTTTTTTCCCTCTTTTCTCTTTCTTCTTTTCACGGATCAGACTGCCAACTGGGGCCGCGTTTGATAGCTGAACGGGGTCATCCCGATGATGGCCCTGCACAACGATGAAGACCCACCTGATGGGTCGAAAAACCGGCCGAGAAGGGCGGCCAAAAAAGTTGCCCTTCCTACCGAAAAGGGGACCAAGAGATCGGCCCCAAGGTGACCCCGACTGGGTCTAACACTGGCCAAGCCGGTGAACGGGTGGCTCCTCTAACGGAGGAGCCCGCACAAAGCAAATGCACGGGGGCAAAGGTCGCGGAGACCTTGACCCCCGAACTGGAGGAGGACGCGTCAGTGGCGGATCCACAGCTTCCTCTACCGCGCGGTGGAGGGTTTCCTCCGAACCCGCGCCAAGGGCAGCACCGAGGCTGCGACATCTATCTCCAGGGCTCTCGGGCTCCTGGCGAAGATAGATGCTGACAAGGACAGGCTCCTTGTCAAAAAAGACAAACTAATAGCCTCCTTGGAGGAGAGGCTGAGAGGGCCCGAGGGCTCTACGCCCCGAAGCCCCCCACAACCGAGCGCCTCTACAGGAGGTGACCGGGAACAGCAGCCCCCTGCCCAAAGGACGATGGCGGGGAGCTACGCGGCGGCAGCTGCCTCGGCCGGGCGCCCGAGAGCGCGACCCCAGACTGCGGCGGTCCCCTTCCCCCCCCCCTCCCCCCTCCGCCATCGGCCAGGCCGCCCCCCGAAAAGAGGCCCGTCAGGGCGATTATCCGGCCCAAAGCGGCCGAAGGAGCCACCTCTGAGATCACTCGGAGGATGGTCAAAAGTGTCCTCTCGCCACGAACAGATGAGTTCACGGCGAGAATGGCCGGCATCTCAGGTGCAGGTTGTTTCCTGGAGGCAAAGTCCAGGAAGGATATGGAGACAATTCTCCAGAAGAAGGACCAGCTTGAAAAAGCTGGCCTTACAATCGAAATAAAAGGGCCAAGATACCCAAAGATCTTGGTACAAAGATTCCCGGTCTCTGATACGGAGGAAGCACTGGAGGAAATGTTTGAGTCCAACTTGCAGGACTCAAACATCAGCAGGGAAGACTTCCTTGCCACAACCAAACTCGTCACCATGGTTGGCGCAGTTAGAGGAGGGAGGCGCTCAGCCATCCTCCAGGTCTCCCCCGCGATCAGGAAGTGCCTGATCGAAAGGGGTAGCGTATACATCGACTGGCTGCGCTGTAAAGTGCGCGACTATGTCGACTACACCCGGTGCCATAAGTGCCACCACTACGGGCACCGGAAGGTGCATTGCACCGCAAAGGAACAAATTTGTGGCCACTGTGCTGGAAGTGGCCACGAGATTAAAAACTGCCCATTCCTCCTGAGGGCGTGTCAGAGAACGATGGCGGCGACCGAATATGGAGAATAGGGGCGATCGGTCCGGACTGGGACAACCGGAGGTTCAACTTGCAGGACTCTGGCATCAGCGAGGAAACCTTTCTCGCTGAAACCAAGGTGATAAACGGATAGAGCGAACGAGAAAGATGAGCGTCTTAGAATTTTAGAGTCGGCAGCAATAATTATTCGCGAAGATATTAGAACTACACCGTATGATACGACAACCTATCAAGTTTTACAAAAGGAGCGGAAGAATTGGTTCCAGAATCATTACGTATCCTTTTAAATGCTATTATTTGTAAAAATAAAAAAAGTTAAATTTAAATCTTTTAATACTAAATGTATAATATAAAGCGGTTTTAATTTTTGATGGATATAATAAAAACACGAATAACAAAGTGTAATGAACGACAACGACTTTTAAAGCAAACTTCTGCGGAAAATATTTTTGATGAAAATACACCATTAAACAATGTAACTAATAAGATTTTAAATAGTCTTTCTAATAAAGAAAAAATAATTTCACAATTAGCAGCAAAATGTGAAGATATGGGAATCAAAACAATTACTACTGAAGATGATGTTAACTTACTGATTATTCATAATGCTACTGCTATACGAAAGTCAGTAGTAGTTGTTGGGCAAGGCATCGATCTTTTCGTACTTATAATTGCTCTTACTCCAGAAGATAAACATATTCGATTTTTAAAAAACGCTCTTGGGGTAATCAAAAGCTCGATTATATATTATAGTTCTCGTGCTTCATAGACATCAAAGATAATAAGCAGATGTAAAGAAAATGTACTATTTTCTCACGCATTTAGCAGTTGTGATACAGTCTCGGCTTTTTTCGGCAAAGGAAAAGTGCAAACGATAAATATTCTTAGTTCTAATAAAGATTTAGAAGACGTTATAAATATTTTTAATAACCCCCAATCAACAAATGAAGAAATTACAAGTGTTGGAGAGAAATTCATTCTTGCTCTGTATAAAGCTCCAAAAAAAGAAACATTATTAAACAATTATAGATATATTCTATTCAATAAACTAGTTGTTTAATCAAATAATTCCATAATTTTATCTAGGCTACCACCAACTCTAGAAAATAAGCTCTGCGCATATTTTTATCTCGAAAAAGCGCGATAAAGTTAAAAAAATTAAGGAATTAGTTAAGAAAAATGATTAGTACGAAAAAATGAAATAATAAATAATCTAAATAAAAACCTTCCTAAATTTAAACAATATAATGCGAATGATGTTATATATCAACGAGATAACCGAAAACGGGAAAAAGGAAGCGCGAATATTTAGTAAAAAAAACTAATTAAGAAAAATTAAAGTAATTAAAGATAATAACAATACATTCGCAAATTCCGGATTAACAATGACCGCAAACCAAGAGATAAAAATCTAAGACCTCAACAGGAATAGAGGAATTCTAACCCTAGAAAAATATAAAAAAAAGATATAATAAAAAAAAACAAAAAACTAATTGAAAATCATCTAAATCCAACACAGATATATTAAATACTTATTACTTATATTAAACAACAAAATTACAAAACTTATGATTAGAGTAAAATAATTAGAAATTCATGAAGAAATGAAAGTTATGAAAAGGAACAGATTTAAATTCATAATGAGAAATTTAGGATTAAAGTTTGCATAAAAATTTTACTCCCTACCAAAACATATGCATAGACGAAAGTTTACTATTATTATAATTAAAGATAGACTGATTTTCAAGAAATTTATTCAGTTAACACTAGGTTTACCGAACCCGTCAAATTGACGGAATTTAGATTTCAATTGAATTTATTACAAAACAAACACTATTTTTAAAAAATATTTTTTAACGATTTTTTATAAATAATGCAAATATATAAACCCTAATTAAATTATCGGAAATTACATATTTTTCGAAAATCGATTAAAGTATACCTATTTCTACCAAAACCCGTCAAATTGACGGAGCTTATAATTTATCTATTAACCGTATTTAATTTGATTTTTTCGTGAAATTACTATTTATAAAACAAAATATTCTTAGTGCAACTGTTTTCGTAAGGCAATAAAGAAATAATGACGGCTTTTTTCGTTTCAATCCTAAATTCTGTGTGATACTGACATGAATGAATACAACGCAGGTCATTTACGATGTATTCATCGCATACAACCAAATATAACACGTTGTCTTTGTTTTACTCGAATGAAACGCATAAAATTTATGGGTGTTAGTTTTATGAGCGGTTTAGAAAAAAATGTATATTCAAGAGCTTTGAAGCGTGTCGAAGTTGATCCATATGCTGAATTAGTGGAAGTAAATAAATTTATATTTAGTTTACGTGTGTTAAAGTTTACGGTTACTTCTAAATATTCGACAAGAAGCATTCACGTATTGTAATTTTTTTTCTAAATTATATTATTTTCTAAAAACCACTTATGAAATTATATATTTTTAATTTTTTATATCCCAGCTACCATGAGCAAATCCAAAAAATATTTAGAACTATTGAAAAAAATATCAAACATCAATGAAGAATATTCATGTACCAGCTCTGAAGAAAATGCAGAAAATGTTGAAAGTGAGAGTGAATATTCTACAAAAAATTCTGAATCCGCCACAGAGCAGTCATCAGAACATTCTTCAGACGAATATGTATTTTCTGGTAAAAAAAGGATTCGACTTATTTCGAGCACGGACTCAGAGGATGAGACGAACATAACTCCATCTAAGGAGATTGAAACTGCAGTCGATGGAACAAAATGGATCAGATTTGAAGCTGGTGGAACCAGCGGTAGATTACCTATTCATGCAATATTCAAAGGTGTTGCCGGTCCTACGGGGTATTGTAAAAGAAATGTGATGACGGGTCATGTGCGAAGTGCTTTTGATCTAATAATTGATTTGCAGATGTTAGAACACATCAGAGATTGCACGGAAATAGAAGCACGTCGTGTATTGAAAAACAATTTTACAGTATCAATCGATGAATTGAAAACTTTTATTGCGATTTTATATGCTAGGGGGGCATATGAAGCTAAATCGCTAAAAGCTTCATATTTATGGTCCAAAAAATGGGGCCCTCCTTTCTTCACAAAAACGATGTCTAGAAATCAGTTTATGGAGTTACTTCGTTTTATACGGTTCGACAGAAAAACAGAACGATCTGAAAGATTGAAGACAGATAAATTCGCTCTTGTGTCTGAAACCTGGAATGGATTTATAAAAAATTCTCAATGTTGTTATAAGCCGCATGAAAATATTTCTATTGACGAGCAATTATTTCCAACAAAGGCTAGATGTCGATTCACGCAATATATGCCAAATAAACCACATAAATTCGGTATCAAATTTTGGTTGGCAGTTGATTTGAAGTCCAAATATCTTTTGAACGGTTTTCCTTATTTAGGGAAAGATGAAAACCGAACATCAACACCCTTAGGCGAGTATGTTGTTTTGAAATTAGCTCAACCATATTTAGGGGAAGGAAGAAATATATCAACCGACAATTTTTTCACGAGTATTCCACTTGCAAAAAAATTACTTTTAGAAAAAACAACGTTAGTTGGAACTATTCGATCTAATAAAAGAGAACTGCCAAAAATAGTAAAAGAGAAAAAAGATAGTATGGAATTATTTTCTTCACAATTGTATAAATCTGATAACTGTACATTGACGGTATATAAAAGTAAACCAAAGATAAAAGTACTCCTTCTAAGTACAAAACATACATTTGTAAAGTTGGAAAACAACAAAAAACGGTTGCCGGAAACAATTGCATATTACAATAAGACTAAATGTGGTGTAGATGTTATTGACCAAATGGCAAGAAAATACTCCGTCAAATCAGGTAGTGATAGATGGACCCTTCAAGTTTTTTTCAATATATTAGATTTAGCTGCAATAAATGCATGGATACTTTATAAAGAATGCACTGGACTCAATATATCAAGGAAGGATTTTTTGTTTCAATTGGCCGAAGAACTAGCAACAGAATATCAAGCATCAGCATCAATAGCGCATCAGCTACCGTCCATTTCTCACACAAATACTCAAATACGCAAAAGCTGTCAAATCGGGTTTTGCATAAAAAACAGAAGTAGTAATACGTGTAAAATATGTAAAAAAATCGTATGTGGCAAATGTGCTAAAAAAATCGATTATATTTGTAAAAAATGTTCGGAATAGTATGTAAAAAATATTTTAAGTATATATATTTTTTTATTTTTCTTTCACTTTACATGTAATAATATTGTTCTTTAGATATTTACTCTATTTTAGATATTTTTTAAGTTAAATAAACGTATAAAAAAGAGTAATCGTTTTTTTGTCAATTTGACGGGTATCGGTAGAAATAGGTATAAAAAAAATTCGGTAAACCTAGTGTTAAACGAAGTAGATTTGGAATAAAAATATTTTTAATAAGTGATTGCAAAACTGGCTACATATTAGATTTCATTATCTAGAGCGGTGAAATAACAGAAACGAATCCGAAATTAGGAAAATCAGGTCAAATAGTTTTAACGCTTATTATTTACATATGAACAATTGGTATAGTAGTCGGCTATTGTTTAGATATTTGCATCAAAATGAAGTTAATGTTTGTGGTACTGTCAAGAAAAACAGAAAACACATACCTGATTTTTCAAAAAAATTGCGCTAAGGTAATGTAATTTTTAATTCTTCTGGACCAATCCTTGCAATTTAATGGTGCAATAAAAGAGAAGCTTATATTTTAACAATTATGTATGAAATATCAATGACTGTTACAGAAAAAGTCAATAAAACAACAAAATAACATATTCAGAAACCGATTGCAGGGCTGGAGTATAATCAGAATATGGGTGCTGTGGATAAATCTGATATGATGCTAAGTGCTAAGTATTTTTTAAAGTTTATAATTACCAAATTTGTGTCTTAAATTTCGTACAATTTTTCTTTATTTTCTTGTACACTCTGATTATTGTACTTTTTCAGTAAATGTATGCTATAACCACAAAGACCGTATTGTTCCGGAAACCTCGAAAACTGCCCGTCTTATGGGCATACTTAATAGGAAAATAGCACATCAGAAAAGGATTGAAGAATATGTTAATTTCAAGAAAATGATATAGTTTTCCAACGAGACAACTGATGAAAAAAGCCGGCTTATTTGTTTAAAAAGATATATAACACAAAATATAACTAATTTAAAAATTGAGAAGAAGTAAAACAATTAGTTTTCAATCCACATAATAGACATAATATAATATGAAATTAATTAAAACGTTTTATTCAGATATAGAAATTATTATAAAGTAAATCGAGGGAACCAAAAGAGATATACAATATTTGTACCATAAATCTTTACACGAGAATAAAAAAGATAAATACTAAATTTCGACAAAAAAAAGTTCTTTAAAGCATTCACTAAAAACATGAAGAACGACTAACAAATTCAAAACTAAAAATTAACAAAGATAAATTTAAAAATACTTCGTAAATATGCGCAGACATATATAATCAACTTTATTCAAAATAACGATAGATTTCTTAATGTGGAATGATAATAACAATTAAAAAATAAATCCACATACTTCCAAGCACATGTATAAAATAAATTTCAATAAACAGAAAATTTGTACAAAATAATTGAATATTAACGAAATAGTTTCAATTTTAAACAAATCTTACATCCCAATAAACTGAATCATAAACAAAAGCAAAACTCTATTTTTCATTTTTCGAAAAAGTGTGTTAGGTTTGTACACGTAACAAATTTTTAAATATTTTTGTGTAATTGATATTGTAGGTATTACAATCGGGAGCCAATCTCTTCTAGAGAAGAAAATAAATTTAGATCACGCATTATAAACGTTATAAAACATGCACTCTGAAGATACGATTACCAATGCGACTAAAACTTATAATAGTATAATTAACATGAGTTATCAGCAGCACAAATATGTTTTTCTTTCGTAAAACACTTGTAGCACAAAATTATAAAAATATATAATTACATTTATTTTTGTTACATAATGTTTTCATCAAATTCAAGTGCTAAAATAATACAACAAAAAAATGTGCAAAATAAATTCATTTTAGAAACTCAGTAAATTTCAAAATGTTCATAACGTGTGTTTCTGTCTATGTTTTTGACGAATCACCTACCTTAACAAATGGCATAACAGATGCAGGTGTAAATGCTGAATATTTTTAATTTGTAAACAGTCAGGTTCTTCATGTTTCAGATATCAGAAGAACAAACATATGTTTGTTCTTTTCCAGGAAAAAATATCTGGAAATATAAAATTTAATGTTATATAATTTAAATCGCACTAATAAAATTACGTTTCAATAATATATTATTATAAATCATATGATGCCAATTTCATAGCGCATTAATTAGTAATAAAAATAATATGTAATATATTATTAAATATTAAAATATTATATATAAAAATATTAAATATATTATTAAAATAAAATATTAGAATATTAAATTTAATTCTTTGAATATTCTAAACATTTATATTTTAAAGAGCAAAAATTTAAAAAAAAATTAAAAAAATCACTCAATTCATCTCAATAGTTAACCGTTTGGCCGTTACATTAAAGATATTTGAAGTGGAAATATATTACGGTTCGCTAGTCATATATGAATTCAACAAATAGAGGACAGATTTAGACAGATTAAAGCAAATAAACGATGGAGAAACAATTTTAAAATCGAAAAACAAATGCTAATAGTTATCCATAAAAAATATTTCGAAAGAAATTGTTCAACAAATAATTAATTTTTAACTGTCATGTTACCGGAACTTTCGCTTTTATCAGATATCTATGGTTTAGCATTTTTTTATTTGTAAAAAATAATTGCATTATAAGTAGTTTTACAGATCTGTGCATTGCTTTACAATTATTTTTGACACTTTTTGTTACTTCTGCAAGAGCAGAAAGATAATTTTCTAAATTAAAATTAATAGTCGTATTTAAGAAATACATGTCATAATCTCGGTTTCGAGCTTTAAGTGTACTTAGCGTCGAAAGTGAATACACAAATGGTATTAATTTTGACGATCTAGTGACAGAATTTTTAGCTAAAAAAAGACTGAGTTTTTAAATAAATCATTAACGCTGTAAAACATTTATATACAAAAAAAACTATATATATATATATATATATATTGTCCTAGATACTTTAGTTACCCCACTGTTTGAAATATGAAACAAAGAATCTAACATTATTAGTTACATTTTTTTCAAGATCAACAAGATCGAACTGGAGTCTCTTCATAACAGCCAAATGGTTAAAATGACAATTGTCAAACTCGAAAACTACAGTTTTATGTGAAAAAGTTTCACATCCACAGCTTTCCCTATTTTAGATTCAAAAGCTCTGAATTATATTTATGGAAACTCAAAACATAAAAACTATCAATTTTGTGGGTATTTGGCACTTTCGCATCTGCTAATAACCACAGTAAACTGTAGCTAAAGGCTGGTGATTTTTACGAAAATAGAAGTTTTTTTTTAATTTGTCAAAAAATCGTCAAACTATCTAAATAATTGCTTTATAATAAAGATTTTGTACACTGTAAAATAAACCCATAAATACGAATCATATATTTGGCAGAGGTTCTCAATTCTTTTTGTGAAATGTCGATTTTTTAATTTCATAACAGGAAAAATTAGATGGATAAATATGACTAATAAAATAAAATATGAAAAAAAAATATCCAGGATATTTGTAAATAATTACATACACCGCGTTCGTACCTTAAAATGTAGATCAAACCATAATGGATTTAATGCAGGATTATTGCAATAAATGGCACCATCTTTGCATGGATAATATATATAATATTGTTAATTTATTAAAAAACCAACAACTTTTACGCAACCAATAGCGCTGATTTATTACCATTATAAAATAATAATATAAATTAAAATTACAATAATAATTTCAAATCGGGTAGAAGACTATCTATTTATTTACCGGAATTTATATTAGTCTTGAACATGTCAGAAATTCTATTTTAAAAAACAACAACAAATATAATGCGTTATATAGAGAAAAATATTCTTTACCCAATATATACATATAATGTAGACTTACAAAAGATTAAAAGCCACAGCTTCAAGTAAAATGTTGAAATGATTAATGTTTGTGGTTTTGATCCCATATGAAAATCGGCAATATAAACGTGGAACACGGTACGCATATAAGCCATCGGTCCATAACGATTAAATAGCACACGGTACACATGTGTACTACCGGTCTCGAAAGTGTTAATAGTAAGATGTCATTTTATCCTTTACCTTCCGAACGTAGTAAACGGCGTTATAAATCTTGACAGAAACGAAACTCCAACAATTTCAGTCGATTTTTGCTTTACTCCATTACAAAAATGTTCATTCCTTCCTGCAAATAAACGTTCCATATGATCAATATCAAAATTAGATGAATTAATAAATTTAATCATCATTTTCAAAATTATATTCATATTGTATTCATAATTTTATCAAACAGCCGAGATTTAATTGTAAAAGATATATTGATTTTGTAGTTTCAAATTTCAAAGATAACAATAATTTTAATTTACTATCGTCCATCCATGAAAATGCGGAAAAAATAATTACTATACCGACTCAGCGTACGAAGAACATTTAAATAGGTGTATTTCAGCAATAAGAAAAAATAGAATAGAAATTTCATCTACTATTGAAATATGTAGTAAAATAAATGGGTAATATTCTAAAAATGAACGATTTCAATACCCATCGTAATACGGCTAGTCGTTTTGCAAAATAAGTAAAAAACAAAAAAAAAAATTCGCATTTGATGAACGTATTAATTATCGAAATTTGGTAAACTATAAACGTATCGAATTATATAAATTCCATGACGTAAAATAAACGAAGCTATAAAAAATAAAATAACATTTGAGCAGTGATAATAGAAAAAATATTTTAAAAATACCTTTTAAAATATTTCTTTGCAACGCAAAAACGTATTGTCTTTGCATAAGAAAACTAATATATGGTAAACTACTCCTGACATTAGAATTTATTAAAAGAATAGTAATGCGAATTGAGCACATGCCCATACTTGACTTACCTTTTTAGAAATCTGCTCCTCGAGAGAAATATAAATATCGTCTATCGTTTGTAATGTTTTACGGATTCGGTAATTTTAAAACTTTACATGTAATATACAATTTTAATAATGTATTTTTTTTTTGCCTACCGACGAAACGGACAAAAGTTGTGCGGCACGTTTTCGTTCGTTCACACGCACGAGACATCCTCGTTAAAACTTTGAAGTTATTGCGTGCAGAATCGACTGGAATTTGTTTATTCGAAATATATATGCGACGCAAACGCGGTTAATTGTTTTATGTTTTAACCGCGCACAGAGACGAGCCACCTTATAGGAGACGTCCAAACGGGAAGAACACCGAAAACGGAAAGGCGGTTCGTCCAACTCGCAACGACCGTTTCGTCTTCGAATTATTCAATACTCTTTTTCGCGACCATAATCCGATTTACAGAAATTATTGTAAAAATTATATTTTATACAGAATATCGCATTGCATATTCGCTTCAAAAAACATTTTATACGAATATTAAAATATATAAACCGATAACGAATTAAATAATCATAATATTTTATTTTATGTGAAAAAGGGAAATTACAAATGAATTTCATATATATTTTCATATTTTTAGAAATGTTTATTTAACAAAATCGCCAATTCTTACCTTAGAAACGAATAATTAAATAGAAATAATTAATTTATTTACAGAATATTAAACGGTTGTAAAGATGTCTTTTGGAAACGCCTTTTACAGTGAATACACTAATATTAAAATAAGATAAATTATAATTAGCTTATATATGAAGAAATATTGAACGTTGAAGGTTTCGAGATATTTTCAAAACATCTACAAACAGTATTTTTGTCAACGCACTATCCCCTACATTGAAGGCTTTTTAATGTAGAATTTTATAAAAGAGAAATATTTTATCTTTAAACATCTTTTCAATTTGAACAATAGTTTCTCGGTTGTACGCAAAAAACTAAAAGAATTCAAATTTTGGGATGTTTTCGAAAAATATGAGAGAAAGTTCCTTCTATTGAGGGTATTTCATATTCATATTTATTTTCAACTTGCTATTTAAAATGTGTTTTCCGAAATAAATATCGCTATTTTTATTATTATTCGCATTCAAGTGCGAGACTGCCAGATGCTGAACAATCGACACAAACAACCCATCCTATACTTCCAACAACAAAACAACTCCTCTCATACCCGTTCTTGCCCTAATCCTCTCCTTCCCAGGTAAAAAAATTAACAATAAAAACGAACATTTTATAAATATATTTTTTTCCTTTTTAGTAAATTTTCCTATAAACGTTTAATAATCATAAACTATTCAGATAACATAAATATAATATAACCTACACTAACATATTTGCAATCGAAAAAATGATCACTGATCAGTGACTCGAAATTAGAACTATATATATATATATATATATATATATATATATATATATATATATATATATATATATATATATATATATATATTAATAATATTTTCAAATATATATTATTAATATCTCATTTTATATAAATGTATATAAATATCATATATTTAATTTTGCCATTTATACTTCATTTTGACCGTTGTATAGGTTGTCAACCTATACGATATTAAAAAAAATATTTTATTTGATTTCAATATTATTTGATTTAAATTTGTAAAAGAAATGTCACAATTTATAAAAAATTCATCAAAAACATAAAGTTCCATTATGTTTATGTTTATATCCCTATACTTTACTTTGATAAAATGTTTATATCCCTATACTTTACTTCGAATAAAAATGGATGGTGATGATAGTAAATACTTTACTATCATCACCATCCATTTTTATTCGTCAATTGTAATAATGCTCTCAAATTTTTATGTGTTTTTTGTTTTATTTAAATTATGAATTTTGTTGCCATACATAAAAGTTTATTTAACACTGTACTCACACATTAAGCTCAAGCACTATAAAATGCTAGAACTAACTTAGATGTTCATCAACTAAGAACATCTAAGTATTTATAATTCCTATTTTCGATTTTATCGTATTGAAAAATAATTTGGAAATTTTTGGTATTCGAAATGTTATTGAGCCACCTTGATCTAAAGTCATCAACGGCTAACAATATATATATATATATATATATATATATATATATATATATATATATATATATATATATATATATAAATATATATATTTATATATATATATATATATATATATATATATATATATATATATATATATATATATATATATATATATATATATATATATGTATATGGTTTTTAAATTTTATTATTATAATTTTTAATAATTTATAATTTATTTTATACCAATAATTTTTATTAAGAAAGATGTGTTTTGATTAAACGCAAATAAAAGTTGGATTACCAAAAAAAAACAAGAACCATGAAATGCGGACGTTTCTTGTTTTTTTTGGCCATCTAAGTTTTTTAATACTAAAATAAAAATTAGTTCAAAACCCACACTTACTTATTTTCCCGCATTTTTTTCTTTTGTGGACCAATTGGCGCCCCTTTGTAACTAATACCCAGGACATGATGCCCCTTTTGCCCCCCTCACCACGCCTCTGATTTAGGGGTACGTAAAAAGTTTTATGGCGAAAAATATAAAAATAATATATATATATATATATATATATATATATATATATATATATATATATATATATATATATATATATATAAATGTGTGTGTGTGTGTGTGTGTGTGTGGGCGTACACACTAAAGCAGTGTTTCCCAACCTATTTTGTGCCATGCAAAAAATCACACTAAATAGGCAATCAAGTGAAGGGGACACTAACGAAAAAAAATGGGAACCGCAGTTTTAAATATGAGAGTCGCTAGTGTCAAAGTGTGAGTTGAGGTTATGACAGTTGCGCGCGTTCGGTTTTAATGCACATGTATTGAATTTAACAGGAAATCGTCACAAAATGGAGACAAAATGGGAACCCGTGCTGAACATTGTAACCGCAGAAAATACTACCGGTTCGAATGGAGCAGAAACTCTTCATCCACCGTATTTAAACGCCGAATTGTATAGAGGACAATCGTCGAAATCTACACGTTTGTTTCCTCAGCATTTTGATGTCATACATATCGCTCCTGGTAATTAGGTTTTTTTTAACAATTTCCATATTTTATTTAGTACAAATTAAATTCATATATCAACCCTTTCCTAACTATTGATGCCATATGGAATCATGCTTTTTATTGACTGTTAAAACCATCTGCACAATTAGATCAAAGTACAATTGTTTACGTCAATAAAGAAGAAAACTTCCATCGTTTTAAAGTGATTTTTGTAGCTGAAGTCTTGTTTGTGTTTTATGATTATTATGAATATTTATATTATATATAGATCAGAGATCTGCTTTTGTAGTTTGATTCTTGTTGATATATATATATATATATATATATATATATATATATATATATATATATATATATATATATATATATATATATATATATATATATATATATATATATATATATATATAAAACACCGTAATTAAAAATATAATCCATCCATACTAATACTTCTATAGGTAAATATTGATGACTGGCTGACGATTCCATAAAGCATCATTTCTATATATTTTTTATGTATAGCAAAAAAATATATGAAAACTCTTTTTAGAACTCTGTATGTACCTAAAAAAACTATTTTTTTATCTATAAACTTTAATAAAGAATGTTTGCCAAATCCTTGTTTTAAATATTTTTGATTTAATAAGGATTTTAGTAGTTTGATCAACTATATATTTAATATATATATATTTATATATGTGTGTGTGTGTGTGTGTGAAAAACTTTATATGAATCTGTTAATACATTAAAAATAATTCATTATATGTGCTTTTTATTTTAATCCTATATATAAGTTATTCATTTATAAATTTGTTCCACGTCTCGGACACAAGAGCAAATATATCCATTTATAGTCTTTAAGATCGTTGGTTTTTCTTATCAAACCTTATATACCAAAGTATTCCATAAATTGATCTCTCGGCATTGTATTTGGAAAAAATAAAACCCCCATTTTTGACCAAAAATCCATGGCGTTTTAATATCTTTATACTAGCATATAAAATTGCCATAGTTTTTTCCAATTAAATAGTTGAAATTGTATAATTATTTTTTCTATATACTCTTCTATAGTTGATTCAGAAACTTCTATAATATATTCACTTTCACTATTTTCAAAATTTTCATCACAACTAGTATGAAAATTTTCTTTATTTATATTAAATATTTTCTTCAATAGTTCTAAATATTTTTTTGGATTTCGACACACCTTGACCCTGGGAAAAACAGTTTTTCTACCAATCATTTCATAAATTTAAATTTTATACATTTTTTATCTATAATATAATGCATTATAATAATTTATGATTACAACTACATGTTAAATGTAATACATACATCGTATAGTCGCTTGTTTCTATACTTACTCAGTATGTAGTATAAATACTGACCCATCAATTTATCTGGTTCCTTAGAGAGATATATTATTGACTAGATTTTCAAAAATAAGTAATTTCCATTAATTAAAATAGCGTTAACATATTTGAATTGTTATATTAGAAAAAGTCAAATAAAAATATCTTATAAATATAGTGTCTATTTTGTAGTATATTCAAATCAACTCATATTTCTGTCGTATATATGAAAACCTAGGAAACCTAGTGTTAAAATTTTTTAACTTTTTTTGGAACTCGCCCATAAAACCTGCATTTTATAACCAAAGTAACAGCCAATCTATAGATTTTCGATTTAAATGTTCAGTTTTCATATTTTTGGTACATGTAAAGTATTCCTTATTTCCCATCAATTTTCTTTCATTGTTGCATTTACATAACAAACAACTTTTTTTTTTCATATATATTTGAAATGTTATTTTTTGAATTTATTTATTTTGTTCTATGAAACAATTCTATTTTTAGATGGAAAAGCATTAGTGGGTCGATCGAATTTAATTGGAAGATTATGGAATGGTGTTGTACAAACTGTAGATACGCCACTAGATCTCACAAATGTCATGATACAAAGTGCAAACCTCCCTATTATGACAGTCAGTAATGGTATCGGAGACGCCAAATTTATGTTAGATACGACTAAGGTTTGCATGGCAATTTACATTTCATTTATTTTTTCTATGATATAATAATAAATTTTATTGGAAAAAAATTACATAGGTTGTTATTGGTGATGATGCTGGTGATCTAATGATTTGGTCAAGACAGCCTCTATGGAGCAGTGTTACAAAGCCTGGTGATGAGTATGATGCTTGGTGCATTAGTTGCAATTCTTGTGAACATGATGATGGAATTTTGTCATTAGATACTTCTATTTTAGGTGACAAAATTGTCACTGGTGGTGCAGATAATTGCATAAAAGTATGTTCAATAGTGTTTTTTTTGACATGATAATTTATTTCGTAACTTATTATATATATATATATATATATATATATATATATATATATATATATATATATATATATATATATGTATGTATGTATGGATATATATGTATATGTATATATATATATATATATATATATATATATATATATATATATATATGTATGTATGTATGGATATATATGTATATGTATATATATATATATATATATATGTATATATATATATATATATGTGTGTGTGTGTGTGTGTATATATATATATATATATATATATATATATATATGTATATGAAATAGGTGTGGGATTTTTCTTTAATTTCAACTGTAACATATCGTCCAGCGCACACTCATATTGTTAGTAACGTCGCTTGTAATCCTAAAGAAAATGACGTTCTAATATCTTCAAGTTTAGATGGTAGTATTGTCTTATGGGACACGAGATGTTTAAATAACAAAACACAAGGTAATTTACAACAATTTTTTTACATCATTTCAACTTGCAATTTGATTTATTCATATTTCATCTAAATTTGCGTTACAGTTATTTGTTAATTTTGGTTGTTTCAGCTCTTACAACTATGTCTTGTGGTGCTCGATGTATTTGTTGGTTATCTGAGAAATATTTTGTTGTTGGATGTGAAAATGGTGATGTCGCACTTTATAATGTTGCTCATGCATCAAAAATGTTCACAATTAATTTAAATTTTCCTATACACAAAATAATATATAATGATAGGTGTATATTTTAATATTCGTGAAATACCGTACTATTTAATAGTTCTTATATAAAATTTTATTACAGCATAAAATGTTTAGCATTATGCGGAGATTCAAATGAGTTAATTATATATAAGGTAAGAGAAGACATGAATATGAAAGAAATCTATAAAGATACGAGACATACTGATTCAGTTAGAGGAATCTCTTGGGATAATAATGAACCTGTGAATTTGTACTCTTGCGGTTGGGATAGTAAAATTTTGAAACATTCCTTTTTATATAAATGATTATATAGTTATCGTGTATTGTGTGAATTGCAAGTTTTTGAATGTCGCCAAATTTTTTTTGGTAATTAATCAATTTTTTTTTGGTAACTTATCTATTATTGATTTTAATTAAAATTTTGATACCTTGTTTCCCTTTTCATTTTTCCACACATCATTTGTATTTTTGTATAAATATTGCTATATAAATTCAGTTTTTTAGTTAAAAATTGTTAAATTAAATGAATTGGAAAATAAATGGTTCAATATAAATTGAAGTTATTTTTATTTCCTTTTTTCTTCACGTTATGTCTTAATAAGTTAATTAAATAGATGTAATTAAATAAAGAATAGATACATGTTTTCTATTTCTAAATTTTATTTCTTAGTAGACAATATAGGAACAAGAATAAAAAAAATGATTTATCAGTAAACTTTAATAACATATTATATAGAATATATATATATATATATATATATATATATATATATATATGTGTGTGTGTGTGTGTGTATAATTATCATTACAATAGCTCAATTGTTTTATATTTAAACATATATTTTTAAATTTACTATTTTTTCTCATTTTTTTCAGATCAATGAAATATTAAAATTTTAAAAAATAGCAACAATAATATTGTACAATATAAAGTTATATTTAAAAGTATTATTATTTCATATAATAATAATTTCAACATTTTTTTTTAAATTTTAATACTAAATGACAATTCTATAAAGTTAACAAAGATTTTTATTTCGATTAAATGAAAATAGACACATCTAATGAAGAAAACATTTAATTTTATTTGTAAAGTACAACATGAAACATAGTAGCAAGCAATTTTTTGATTGCTCAAAATAACTAATTTTTATGGGTAAACTTACAAGTTATTAGTTTTAGTAATTAATTTTCTTTATGACATAAATATGTTATTTAAAATTTATTTTATATAATAAAAATATCTATTACATTAAACCATCATTTGAAAAATTTGGTGGTACATTCTTTCAATTCTCAAAAATAAATCTTTTTCAATGAACCTAATTCTGATTGGTGAAATTCAATGGAGATTTTTTTCCATTAAAAATACTTATAATTCTTATCTTATTACAACACATTTAAAGTTACATTGTAAAAACAGCAAATGAAAGATATTTTTTTTATATTTACACATAATGTAGTCATATTTTATTTCTCAAAGTTCCCTAACAAAAGAATTCTTATCATCAATTATATTCTCCTTTCAAAATTTACAGTATTATTTATAAACTAACTGCTGTGAATTACCATTTGAGTAGATGTAGTTCACAATGATTAAATTTTATGAAAATAGCAAAGTTATTTAGTTTGGAATTGATTAATGCAAAATCAAAAAAGTATTTTTAACAAAATTTCACGCGATTTATGTTTCTAAATATATATATATAAATGTATATATATATATATATATATATATATATATATATATATATATATATATATATATATATATATATATATATATATATATATATATATATATATATATATATATAATATTGATATTTGCATAAGCACAAAATTTTAAAAGAAAAGTAATTCATGTTGAAATTTAGTTCTTTGTTGGAGAGGTATTGCTTTTGCGATACATCGTTGGAGATAAGCCTCTTGGTGAACGACTTGAATCACGTTCAGGCGATGGAGAACCACTTCCTCGCCTTCCTTGTCCAGGATTCTTCAATCGCACCATTGTATCAAGATGACGAAATCTTAATAGAAATATGATATAAAAAATTAAAACTTTTTGTGAAAGTAGATACATGAATTTATTCGAAATATTTTAATTTTGTAATAAACATCTAATTATTTTTTTCAGGCAAACCTTGACCAATAAATATTTTGAATTTAAATAAATAAAAATTTTCCACATCAATAATTATATTTACCTTATTGCTAAATCACTAGCATTGCTCCCATTTTCATGGTCAGTACTTTGAAAAAAGAATGCAAGTGGCCAACTTATCCACGAAGAGTTGTTGTTCCTATTTGCACATAAAATATTTTTTGTTTTATTGATTATTTTTTAAGCAATTAATTTGTTATAAAATAAATATATGAATAATTACGTAGAAGTTGTTTGTTGAGACATTTGCCTTTCCCGTTCCACTGGTCGTTGTTGAGCAGGAGGAGTTTTGGCAATGGCAGGGTTATATATTTTAGGATCGCTAACCATTCGTACGAAGAAAGACCTTTTGTATGCAAGTGTTTCCTTTCGTTTTCTAATTAAAGCATCACTCATGTTAACCAATTCCTATAAAAGTATAATATTTTCGAATCCCAAATATATATATTATAATTTGAAAAACATTAATACTAACAGCATTCTTATCAGTTACTTCCAGAAGTTCTGTTGCAAATTCAGTTATCACATCCCAAGCAAAGTCTAACAATTAATAAACACTTTTACTATTTTAATTAATGAGTATTAAAATATATTATATTCAATATTACCCATATCCTCTTGAGTAGAATTAGGTGCAGCTACGCAGAATCTGATAATAAATTTATCATGAACTGATGCTGGAACCATGTGTAATTTTCCAGATGCATTGATGTTCGTTAATAATCTTTTATTTAACTCATTCACGTCAATGTCTGTTTGTCCTTCAGTTCCTTTTAATTTAAAGCAAACTAAGCCCATCTAAAAATATGAAATTTACGTAAAAATTGTTACGTTAAAAAATGAAAAAATACTTATTCAATTAATTACCTTCACATCATTTTTAACTTCAAATCTGTTATCTTTCAGAACTAAAGCTTCAAAATATTTAGCTAAACGACAGTGACATCTAATGTATTCTTGAAGACCAGATATACCATAACTTCTCAACACGAACCAAAGTTTTAAAGAGCGAAATCGACGGCTTAAAGCTACACCCCAATGTCGATAATCAATAGTTTTACTATCATGCATATGTTGTAAATACAAAGGATCGACCACAAGAGAAGACGTTAACAAAAAACGATCACGGACCCAAAGTGTGGAACAATCAAAATTAGTTAAAAGCCATTTATTTGGATTTGTATTGAACGAATCAGCATATTCTATTCCAGATAAAAGTGGTTTTAATTCTGGACATATAAAAGAGCTTCCAGCATAAGCAGCATCTACATGCATCCATACGGCCGGAAATCGACGACATACTCTTCCAATTTCTTCAATAGCATCAAATGAACAACAAGATGTCGTTCCCAATGTGGTTGAAACGAAAAACGGTACTCTACCTGCTTCTTCATCCTCTTCCATTGCCTATTCAATTCATAAAAATTGTTCAATATAATTTATATTATTAATTATTTTAATATTATTGATATCTGACCCTTTTGAGTGTCTCTCCGCGAAGACTTGCATTCTCATCTGGTTGAAGAACGCGCATTTTCACAAACGATATCATGGCGGCTTTTTCTACACTGGAATGAGCTTCTTTAGAACAATATGCGATTAATTTTGATAACAAAACTGCATCGTCCACATTAGGATGTTGATTCTTCAAGCGTTTTATAGCATTTGCTCTTGCAGCCAACATCACCACCAATATACATTCACTTGCGGAACCCTAAATATATTTTAAAATATTAATATAAATTAAAAAAAAAAATAAAAACAAATATTCGAACTTACCAACATAACACCACCACCTTTACTTCCTTCTTCTAAAGTTAAAAAATGTTTTGGTAAACCAATCGCTTTTCCTATATTTTTATAAAAATAATAAATGACTTATTATGCATTAATATTTAATATTAAGAAGAGAAATATACTTACCAAACCAATCGAGAACAATAGTTTCCAACTCTGTACATGCTGGACTTGCCACCTACATAGAATAATAATAAAATAATAAAAATATATTTAAAAACTAGAGATATATAAATAAAAATCATTATTTACCCATGAAAAACCAATACAACCCAAACCATCAGAGAGCATATCACCAAGTATTGAAGGGTAGCTATTTCCTGCTGGAAAATATGCATGGAATCTTGGATGCTGCCAATGGGTCATACCAGGTATAATTTTAGACTCAACATCTGCCATTATAGCCTCCCACGGTTCTGGGTCATGAGGTGCATGATCCGGTAACAATTTACTGAGATACCCTGGTTCAATCTTCGGCGTTACTCGTCTTTCAGGCAGTGAGCTCACAAATTCGCATATGTAATCTACCATTTCTTTACCTCTCACTCTAAACTCTTCCGTATCCATTTCGCTTTATGTTATAAAGGATATATATATAAATCATATTATAAAATATATATTTAAAATCTAAATAAAATTATGAAATATATTAATCCGTAAAAATATTATTTAATCTAGATATTGACCAGCTTGCATCGAAAAAACAGTGCCAAATTTCTCATTAAAAATTTCAAGTAAATTCGTTTTCCTGTTATTTTTTTGTTTGTTTTTATTTTACATTAAAATTTGTTTATGAAATCTTTGCTTTTTTTAATTTTGTATTTTTTTTTCTGAAGTTTATTTTAAATAAAATTTTGGAAATTATTAATAAGTATTACTTTATGTGCAACTAATATTACGTTAAAATGTTTTTTTTTAATTTGATAAAACTAGATTTATTTTTATATATAATCATTAAAACTACAAATATTTGCGACATGATAAAATTTGTGTAAATTTCAATTAATTAAAATATTTTTTTAACTTAGGTCGATATCAGTTTATTAGTTTTTGAATAACTTTTGCGTGTTACGATTATTGATTAATATAATATTTTCAATATTATTAATATTATAAATATAAATAGGAAACTTTATGCATATTTATTTCATTAATAAATTTTCCTCAAATTTTTTTCGAAATGGAACGAACACAATGGAAATTCATATCAAATAGCGATATTATTTTCATGGAAATACCCGCGGAGCGGAAACGCTAAGGCATTTCAAGGTTTTCCGATTATATTAATTCTTTTCTACTTCAGAAACTGAACAAAAATGAAGAACGACAATACGTGAGATCATTTTCAGTTTTATTATGGTACAACATTTTAAGATGCCTTTTATACACAATTTTTATTATTTTTGCAATGTTTGTTGGTTTATTTGTTTGTTTCTATGGTACAAATCTTGTAATAGATTCTTTAATCATTTTCCAAAATTCAATGGAGCAAAAATTTTGTATACTTGCTCATTCTCAATGACAATATACAAATCAATTAATTGAAGTCAATTACTTAATTAAAATTTTATAGTTATCTCCGTATGTTTTTTTTTTACTTTATATGGACATTTATGTATTTTTACAAATACATAACTTCTACAATTTTATAAATTATTTGTTATAAAACTCAGTTGAATCTACCGAATTATATTATGTATTAAAAGGTCCATAAAAATCGGATCGATTAAATTGTTTCGTGGGATTATAGAATTTAAATAAAATAACGATTTTAATCAACATTTCAAATGGTAGATGCGTAAATTGAAGATTTATATATATATATATATATATATATATATATATATATATATATATATTTATCTCAAAAGCAAGGTAAAGAAAAAATAATACTCATTGTTGGATTTTAATTGACGGTGCAGGAGCGTTCTTTAATATAATAAAAATAAATAGTCGCCCCGGGTGATTTAAAACTCTAGTTTATTCTTTTTTTCAATAATCATTATTCTTTTTCTTTTTTTAATCATAAATGTAGAAATGTGCTTTGATAATAATAAATTAAATATGAATTTACTTTTTGGTAAATATTATTAATTACTGAACGATTTCACAAATCGCTTCAGCACATTCTAAATTGAATTGAAACATTTTTCGTAAATTAAAAATATGATGAATATTAAACTTACTATCCAAAAATCGTAAAAATCAAATGTAATGCTAAAAAAGGAAAAGCGTAATGCTTACTAAATACGATTTTCTTAAGAAATTTAATTTTTTTACACCTGCATTTATAAAATATATTTTTCTATAATAAATTTCAACATTCAATTGTAATATCAACTGGAGTTGTATGATATACTCATATACAGCTCATAGTATTCATATTTTCTCTCAAACATGATTTCATGGAGACTAACTGTAGTACGGTCAAATTAGATATTTTTGGAAGAATGTCGAGGGAGAAGAGTTTTTTTACGGAAATGTATACTAGACAACGAGCTTAATAAATGCTGAAAAGTTGCACCCTGTAGAAAGGGAGCTTCCCTCCGAAATTCACGAAAAACCTCTCAAAATTTGACCGTTTTTTAGTTTTTAAGAATTTTTCTCCAAAACTATAATTCTGATTGAAAAAGTGCCGATGAATAAATTATTCCTCATTAAATTCTACAGTTAAAATGTTCTATTCATTATTTGCGTAATTGTTATCAGTTTCTCGTAAAAAGCGCTCAAAAATAGGCCTAAAATGGACCTCTCGACCAAAAATTCTCGTCGCGCGGTTTTACCGATGATTATCTCAAAACGGATCAATTTTACGGGGGTATCAAAGAGGAAAAAAGTTGTAGAGCATATTCTCTTCTATTATAATCAGTTATTATATTTTATATTAATTGTTTCAGTTTTCTTAAAATTACAATTTTCCCGAACTCGATCCGACGATTTTTTACGTCAATTTTTTTTTTGTAAATATATAAAGAATTTTAAAACAAATAAGAATCCGAAAAGCAATATCCTCTTTAGAGGGAGCTTCCTCCCACATTTACCGAAAACCTCTCAATATTTGACTTTTCTTCAGTTTTTCGAAAATTATCACTCGGGCTAAAAAAATGTTTATAGAAGAAATATTCCTTTTAAAATTCTACATTAAAAATGTTGTATTCATAATTTGCGTAATTGTGTTATTTTTTTGTAACGAAGCCCTCAAAGTAGATGTCGCGTTAGCAAAAAAGTGCTTTTGGAGTTCGCGATAAATATTTCGAAGTCTATTAATAATCGTCGATTTTTATTTCATGTACCGTAAAAAACAGGATTTTTTCTATACGATCCAGAAGTGGCACCCGTTTAACCCCAATGGAACGGTTTTTGTCAGCGCGCAAAGTTGAACAATTTCCGGTCAAATAAGACATTTTTGATGATTATTTTATATCGAAAAATTACTTTCTGGAAATACATTATAATGTATTACCAGAAAGTAATAAAGACATAAAGTCATAAAGAGTTGAACGATGATTAGAAAAGTTCCCACCTCCAAAGACGAAGTTTCCCTCCGAAAATCATGAAAAACCTCCAAAAATTCGACTGTTTTCGAATTTTCCAGATTTATCTCAAAAACCATAATTCGGATTGAAAAAGTGTCAATCAATAAAATATTGTTCATAAAATTCTACATTTAAAATATTATGTTCATATTTTGCGTAATTGTCACTGGTTTCCCGTAAAAAATGCTCAAAAATGGGCCTAAAATGGACAAAAATTTTCGTTGCGCGGTTTTAATAACGATTATCTCAAAACAGATAGATTTTACGAGGGTATTAAAGAGGAAAAACGCTGTGGAGCAAATACTGCTCTATATGAATCACTTATTATATTTTAAGTTTTTTCAAAATTTGAGTGTTCTCGATATTGATCCAACGTTTTTTCACGGTAGTCAGACAGTTAAATGCATTTTTTATTAATAAAAATAGCGATTCCTGAATTTCTTTTAGAAGACGCATTTAAAATAACGAGCTAAAAATAAATACGAAAAGTTACACCCTCCAAAGAGGGAGCTTCCTTTCATATTTACCAAAAATCACCCAATTTTTGACTTTTTTTTCAGTTTTTCGCTTACAATTCAGAAACTATTACTCAAACTGAAAAGATGTTTAAAAACAAAATATTCCTTATAAAATTTTTCGTTAAAAGTATTTTATTCGTAATTTTACGTAATTGCGTTAATTCTCTCTAAAACAGCCCTCAAAGTAGGGGATGCCGCGTTGACAAAAAGGGCGTTTTTAGAGGTTTCCACAAATATCTCGAAACCTATCAACTAGCGCCCAATATTTCTCTATATATTGTAAAGAACAAGGTTTTTGCTATTAGCTAATTATAATTTGCTTTATATTAACTTAATATATTAAATTTCTTTGCGCTTAATCACTCTATTTTTAAACAATTTAATTATTACACGTAAAATAAGTAATAACTTCGTTAAGATTTAAATACTTGAAATAAAACTGACTTTTTTTTTAATTTGAATAATTTCAATTTTGTTAGAGAATTAAAACTTATAGCAATAAAAGAAAAACATCTCGATTCTAGAAAAAAATAATATTAGCTATGAAGGTTTTCTTAGTTTTAGAATGAAAAGATATACTTATTCAAATATCTCCAATGCACAATAAAAATAAATATATCAAAATAAATAAATCAAAATATTATATAAATTAATTCACTAAATACTATATTGAAAATTTACAAATTTTTTTTTTCATTCAATTAATTATTTATTCACATTCTGCTTTTGTTAACAGATATTTTGAAAAAGGATTTATATGGAATTTATCTTGATAAAGAAAATAATCGTATAACACCGGTAATTCCTAAATAAATTAATAGAACCTTATCGCCCTTTATGAATTCGTGATTATGAATAAAGTATGTTTACAGCCAGCTAAATCCATAAATAGACAATAGGTATTAAAATTTCATTGTTAATCGTTAAATAAACTCACTTTAATTAAGGGGAAATATTTTGAATCTGTAATATAATTTTTACACTCAAAAGTATTTTGTATCTATTGCATTAAAAATATTATGAAGGGAAATCATTAATGAAGAAGAATTTTTCCGAACGACATGTAAATATAAAACGATATTTATTAAAAAAATATATACATATTGTTTCATAAATATTATAAGAATAATAATTAACATATTGATAAAACTATGATTCCCTGTGGTATGGGCTTCTCTTTTAAATAATATTATGTGTAATCAATTCATCATTTAAATATATTAATAATTATTAAATAATAGAATCATATCTTATTAATTAAAAATTCAAAAATATTAAAATACTTGTTAATTTGTTAATAATTTTGACGAATGAAATAATGAATATGTATACCTAGTATATTACCATTTTTTATTACGAAATATATTTGTAATATATTTATTTCTGCAAGAACAACTATAAAAATTATAATAATATATTATAGTTTGACCATTTTATTCATTTCAAATAAAATAAATTAACTTGTAGAAGAAAAAAAATTTAAATGAACAAAAACAAAATTACTTTTTTATTAATTATTTTAGTAGTTGTTTTCAAAATCTGAAAAATATAAAAATAGTACACTATTAGAAAAAAAGCCAGATAATTACCTGTTGCGCGATTGTCCTGAGGAGTTTTGGTTGCTGTGACCGTTCCCAGCAGTGGTGATCGACAAAGTGGTCTTTATCGAAGATATAGACTTCCCAAGATATTTGTCGGAGGGGTGGTAAATGTACGAACAGCCAATACTCAAACGCCACGTTTCTATGTATGCTTGTGTACCTATATATGTATATATATATATATATATATATATGTGTGTGTGTGTGTGTGTGTGTTACAATACATACATATGAAAAGGGATGAAAAGGAAAACGTTATTGGAATTGGTGCTTTCGGTTTTCCACCATTTGGCTCGTTCGTATATTCGCATTTAATTATCTTCTGATCGACTCCACATATCTTCATTATTAATCAAATACTAATTCTGTATTATTGGTAAATATTTATTAATATCTATTCTCGTATTCCTATTCTGATTGTTAATTCGATATTAAAATTAATCTCATATTCAGTTAAATTCATAATATAGAATTCTACACGATTTACATGAGAAATTTGACCGTTTTAAAATAGTTAATACGAATATTATAATTTATTTCATACAAGTACATCCGTGTTCAAATTCGCATATGAAGCCGTCGAGTTTTAATCGATCCTTATATATATACATGCAGAATTTAAACAAAATCGCTAAAAATATCTCTTCATGAATTATCACCAAAGTAACTTAATAAAATATAATATGTAAAATACAAACTCGCACACATATATCTTCTGACACAAAATGTATCCTTATATTAGAGCACATGACTCTTAAAACATTTTTTTTACTGTAAGATTGATATTGTTTTTTATTATTTATTTTTTTATAATACGGACAAGTTTTTAAATCAATTCAATATCTTATGTGTGATGAAATGGAAATATTGCATTCATGACTCGCAACTATTTTTATTTCATAATGTAAATTTTCATGAAAATTAAATTGTGAAAATAAATTAGTTTTGAACCATTACATATATCTACCAAAACGATAAGCTATTGAATATATACGTGCTCTTATTATGTTTCGGGAATATTAAACCGTTGGTTTGCGTATAAAATATATAAAAAAACTTAATACTATCAAATTTTATGAGAAATGTATTATATGAATGAAGAAATATTCATATATTTCTTCAAATTTTTCACATATGTGTATATTATATTATTGAATAACTTTAAACGCTTTTATTTTTACCAAAGAAAAACATTTTTCTTAAAATACATAAAAAGAAATCGTAAGCAAACGCGATCTAATGATGAGGTTCCATTCAGTATACTATTACAATAAATTTTATAACATTAAAATATTTTTTAATAGAACGGAATTGTAGTAAAACAAAAAGTTTATTGATTGCTTCAATTCGATTTGATATCGACTTTCAGCGAACGGTTCGCGAAAAATGTGAAACGGCACCTAATGGAAAAATTAGAAAACTCGTTCGCATCCGCAGCATCAATTTATTTATTTTTTTATCCCCAATTCTTCATATCTATGAATTGAATGGCATGAGACGAATGAGTTTTCCCATTTTTAATATGTACTGCTAGTCACTAAACAACCTCTTTGACCTCGAACTGATCGCATTCAAATATTCGTAATTTTTCATCTATAAATAGTTTTTGTGACTAGTTCGGAGTTTTTATATTAAGTACTGAATGTTATTTAATAGAAAAACATTTATATATTTAATACAACGTACTTGGAATTGAATGATATTATATTAAATTAATATAATATTAATATAATTCCACGGCTGTGTCGTGGATACGGCGTGTATTGTACGTGAATACGTTTATGTAATTGGTTATATTTTTTAAATAAAATACTATTATTTATATATTTAGGATAAAAGCAAGTAAACAAATAATTTTCGACTGCAGCAACCACTTGCATAATTTCAACCGCCTCAACTGTAGATATACTAACTAACGCCGTCGTTGATCTTCTTGGCAGCACTCAATCTTTTACGTTTCTGCCACTCTTTGACTCGGTCATATGCTGTTTTATCATTACCATTCGATTTATCACGAAAAGCCTTTTCCAAAAGTATACGATTTTTGTATTTTGTTTTGACAGTAAATATAATATTTTTTTGTTCTAACATCATATTATATTTACTGTCTAATGTTTTATATAAAATCGATAGATTTTGATGGCATCTATCGATTAAAACTCTAACGAACATTGTAGCTTTTTAAAGTCAAAAGTTGTACTAATTTCAAATCTGAATAGACAGCAAAATATGGTGAAAATGGCGTCGCTTCTCCCTTCCTCGCGCATGATAAATCACTGTTCTTGCTTATTGTAATGAATTCTTTGATTCTTTAGCTATCCAGTGGTAAAATTTAATTTTAGATATATATATATATATATATATATATATATATATATATATATATATATATATATATATATATATATATATATGATAAATTCAAAACTACAATGCTAAACTGTATCCCCCGTTTTTTTTATCATCGTTTTTTTTGGATTGCCCCCGTACCATACCAAATTTATAGACGTATTCACGTCAAAATCGACGATGTTTCATAGTCGCTGAAGAATTTCATTCTTGCTTTTCAAATTCTATTTCGCAATAGTTCACGTCCATATATCTGAATCGATCATATAAACTTATAAATACAACATATAGTGACACAGATTTTCAGCATTTCTTGCCGGACTATAAAATAAAATTGAGATAAAATAATAAAGAATATCGTTTAAAAAGAGGAAGAGTTTACAAACTATTTATTACTTGAAATAACGAGAATAAATCGGTCAAATTATGTGTTTTTCAAAAATGATGAGAGTGCAGATTATTTTTGGAAATATATTACACATAATCTATATAAGTTTAATAAGAGGTTGAAAAGTTCTACTCTCCAAAGGGGGAGCTCTCTCTCAAAATTCACGAAAATCTCTCCGTTTTTAAAAATTTCGACCGTTACTTTAGTTCTCCAAATTTATCCCCATAATTATATTTGAATTTGAAATTCTCCATTTATAAAACTCTATTCATTATTTCCGTAACTGTTTTCAAGTTTTTGTTCGAAAATAGAGTCAAGTTTACACCTATATCTCAAAATAGGCGATAGCGCATTGGCAAAAAAGATGTTTCAGGAGTTTACGTTAAATATTCCAAAATTTATCAAATATCACTAGTTATCATTTTATATAAAATAAAAAACAGGACTTTCTCTATATGATCCTTTAGCGTCATTTTATTTGATTCTTCAGAAAAACAATAGACAGAAAAGGGAGTCAGAAAAAAAGCCAAATTAAAAGAGTGAAAGTTTTTAGTGAAGACATGAGAATGAAATTTCTACAAGATAGTCGAAGAGTTCGTCACAAGTGATATGACAATCAAAGTACTTTTCCAAATTAAAATATGTTCTTTTAATTATATGTAAGGAAACGAAAATTAAAATTTCTTGGAAATGCTTTTAGTATTTAATAATTGTTAGTAAAATCAGCATTCATGATTAAATTAAAAATGAAAATAAATAATAATTATTATTTATTATAGTGAAGATATAATTGAAATAATTCAAGTGAACGACGACCTTTCCCCTTTGGTCTTATTCAGAACGCGTTTTCTAGTCTCCGAGAGAAATATTCATAGCGGCCTGTTTTGCCACCGTTCAAAGTTCCATTCCCCGCATTCCTGAGGGTGAGTCGATAGTAGGCAATGGTGGCAACCTCATCATACAGTTTTTTCCTCGACTTCCCTATTTTTCCTTATAACCGACCGTCAGGAATCTCCCTCGACAGTCGTCATTTTCGTAATAATAAATGCTCCAAATACGTTTAAAATAAAATTTGTCCATTGTTCACATTTGACAACACCAACGGTTGTGTGCAAAGGTGAAGGTCAATATTTAAAATAAAATCTACAATTAAACGAAAATAAATATGAAACTATGATCTTAGAGCAAACACCTTAACAAGAATCTGTTGGTTAAAAAAAATTAGTATCATCCACATAAATATAAATATATCTTAAAATGATATTATATACACATATCGTGAAATATTGTTAATATGTGGTATATATCCTTGGTATATATCCGCAATATTATTTTCTCGCTTTCTTTTCTTATATTTTCAAGCATCGCATATTTAGAATTCAAAAGAATTCGCATCATCTCACATTATTTAAATTCTTTATATAAATGTAGAAAGATTTTTTACAGGAAAATATTCTAATAGTGCTATAATATTTTAGAACAAATTTTTAAATGTAAATTATCAAAAAATTCTTCTAATATCGTTAAAAACGTTTATTCAATAAAGGAGTCACTAATTAATTAATCTACAATTAATTGTTAACGACAAATATAAAATAAATGTTTTTTTTTACATGGAAAGTTTTCCAAGACCGAAATTAAAATAGATCGATTGAGATCGTATTATTTTTTTTTAATTTTTTCTAAAGTTCGAAAATTTTAAAATAAATTGAAGGAACTCCGATAATACAATGGATAAGCAAATATCTTAATACTTGCAATCTTTTTGAGTTAATTACAAAACGTATTCAATATGCGATTTTCGTATTTTTTTAAATCCTTTTATGAGAGATTTAAATTTGTTTTGAGAGACTATTGCAATAAATGATAAATACAGTTTTGTCAATTATCTTAAACTTATTTAAACCTTGTTTGGGGTTTAACTATAGTCGTTTCAAAAAAAGGAAACAAAAAATAAGACTATTTAAATTTAAATTAATGTTTCCAAAAACAACAAGTATAATTAAAGTTTTCGCTTGTTTGAACAACTGTTAATCATAGTGAAAACGATATGTATAACAAAAATCAGAAAGTTGACACAATTAGATATTGAGCGAAAGACATCAATTGTATGAAATTCAAAACCATAAATTATTTATTGACTACCGAAACGGTAGAAGATCGTGAGAAACCAACAGCCGGTGGGATGAGATGAAATTTTATGGCGGCTTCGTTTTCTGGATATGTCAGGACGTGCTCGAAACGGAGGAGAGAAGGGCGAACGAAAGAATAGGCGAGGAAATAAAGGCATTCGGAATTAGGACGGGGGCGGCTAAAGTGTTGGAGGTGGCTTCTTCAAATCTAATTTCGCACGATCGGAACTCATCGTTGCTGTTGTTGACGGCCACCACCACTTTTGAAAACGCTAATTGCTCAATATTTTTCCAATTAATTCTTAAAAAAAAAGAAAAACGAATAAATAACCGCAAAAATAGAAACCTCCGATAATCTATCTATACATATCACATACATATACGTTCTTTTTTAATAATTAATTTACTTACTTTTTATCTCGATTAAATTTTCATATCAATATTTATAGTGAATATATTTTTTTCAATTAATTCCTAAATGCAGACGAATATATGGTATATATATATATATATATATATATATATATATATATATATATATATATATATAAATATATTACAACAAACAAACACGTTCCAAATGACGGTAATAATAGTTAATTATATCCAAAAAGAAACCTATATCCATTGTTAAAAGAAATTTAGTGCTAATAAAGAAGACTATGCTATGTGTATAATGTAACATTTTTGATACTGTCCATTATGAAACTAATAAATCAGTTAATATTGTGGCCACTAATAAGCGCAAGTTTACATAGCCCACTCCCTCTGTTTCTGTTCCAATCCTCTTCCTTATCATTGTCATTCTTCAAAAATGATTTGTGCCAAAATAAAATAACTTGATTGGAAAACACTATCCCACTCTTTATATTCCCCAGACATTGTTTCGACGGCTTATCATCGATTTCGTTCCCTACAACATTTCCTATATAACAAAAAGGTAATATTAATAGTTAAATTATAAATATCCTTGGAACCCATTTTTTCAAAATTGTAAAGTTTTTTTTTTATAAAATAAAGATTAAATAGATACAAATGAAAATATTATTTTTTATGAGAAATCATTGGAAAGAAATTAAACTGGAAACCCTATTAGAAATTAAAGTCAGCATTATTTTAATTTTTTGATATCAAAAAGATTTATGCACGCTAGGCGAACCAGCTTTTGTCAGTGCCATATAAATATTTAGCTGATATTGTTATATTTGGTCTTGTATACATACCAACTAAGTCTCATAGAACCCATAAAAATAAAAATGAAATTATAAACAGTATGTCAACCTTTCTTAGTCAATGTTGAAAAGTTTTTACACTCTCTTGTTACAACTTGTATGACTTTACTGTGTAAGAAGATATACATGTCATGAAATAAATAATTTATAATATGAAAAATAGAAACAATCTTTTTGTAAAAATATAAAAACCATTATTTATTAATTAATCTTAATATAACTAAAAAAACGCACTTTTACGATTCAATTTTACCTGAATAGCTAGCCACTTTAAACTGTACGTGTAACCCTACAAGCATACACGATCTCGTGTATCAGGGTTACACGTACAGTAGCGCACACCCATATTTGTTTACAAATTTAAGAAAAATAAAAAAATAAGGATAACTATAAAAAATATTGCTAATTTGGAATAAAAAACAAATATTTCAAATTTTCAACTAAAAAAAAAATATTTTATATAAAATATTAATTTTACTTTTTAAACATGGTCGACATTTTGTATCTTTAGTTCAAAAATGTCAATTGTCAAGCACGTGTGGCATATTTAGTTGTTTTTATATAAAGTTATTTTTTATGTTTAATTAGATATTATATTAAAAACAATATAAAATATAGTTATTTAAGTTATGCTTTTCTAAATTGCTTTTAGTAAAACTGTATTATAGAAATAATCATTTTAAATATGGAAAATTATAAAAAAGGACAAGTAACAGAGGAACCTCTTTCGAGAGATAATATTCCTATTCCTAATTTACCGGATAACTTTTTATGGATGCAGGTGATACATATTGATTCATATTAACTAATTTTAAGATTTTTAAGGAAATTGTATTTTTTTCCTATTAGGTTAGAAGTGGAAGTAAAATGCATCGATTATTAGATCACGCTTCAGGAATATTGGATGCTAAAGAAACAAAAGCTGTTGTATGGACTGGTAGTGGTGATGGTGCATTACGAGCTATTTCTTGCGCTGAAGCCATGAAAAGATACAAGAAGATTGAACATCAAATTACTAGAATTGGATATAGAAAGTATTTTGCACTAGTTTCCATATTGCTTTTGAATTATGTTAAACTACTTAAATATATTTTTCTGTAGATGTGAGGAAATTTGGGAACCTCAGATTGACGGATTGGAAAGGCTGGTAGTAAGCAGAGAAATACCAATAATACATATTTTATTATCCTTTGATCTATTAGATTCATCAGAACTTGGGTACATAACATTAATAAATATTGAGCCCGCAAAACTATATATATTTATTATATTCTTTTTTATAGATACCAATCCATTAATTCAAAAAATAGTTTTTGGCAAACAAATACAAAGAAAAAACCAAATAAAAGACCGAAAATACCACCAGAAGAAATCGCAGCGATGGGTCTTCAAACCAATAGTACCAAAAATAAAAAATCTTCAAGTCAATATAACTCAAAAAAGAAAACGCAAAGTGAAAAAAACTAACTCGAAGTATTATATAAGCAATAATATGATTCTTCTTATTAATAAGAAATCGTTTATATAAATTATTTTTTCTAATAAACTATCGCTATTATAAGGGCATATTTTACCTTTTTTTGGGAAAAACTCGCTACAGTTTAAATAAATAGAAGTTTGAAAATTTACTAATATAATACTTATTTTAATGGTAAGTATTGTTTCTATAACGAAACAACAATCAACAACCAATTTATTATTTTCTTTTCGATAAAACACTAATTTGTTAATATTTTTTACTTATAAATAACGTTATCAAAGATTTGAAATGAAGGATATGAAATTATTTATATTGATATCTAAAATAAATATTTATGTTATTTATAATTACTCCTATTGGGGTACGTGTACCACAGGTTGGGAACCGCTAATACACACACACACACACACATATATATATATATATATATGTGTGTGTGTGTGTGTGTGTGTGTGTATCAATTATCATATTTATTTCAAATTATAAAAAAAAAATTAGTTAAAAGTTAATAATTGAATAAAAAAATATTCATCATACCATACGTTTATTATGTGAAAAATTATAATTTAATGTACCAGAATTTTATCATACATTTGAAATAGTTTCAATATTTATAGGACAATATTGCACTCCATTTTATTACAAAATACGGGGAAAATATTGTACTAACAGTTTTATAATATTATTGTTTTTATTTATACTCGTCTACACATCATTTACAAATTTTGTTTTTATCGCAACGTAGTACATGGTATAATGTCCAACATGATTTAATGATGTCCTTAGGTCATGTTATTAAAGCTTTTGTTAGAAATTATAAGTTAATACTCATTTACATATGTATATAAAATTGATGAATTTTGTTTATTATTCAGCATACCTGCATGTTTATTTTTCTAATTAACGTGAAAATGATGCATAGTCATTTTTAATTTCCTACATTAAATTTAATAAAAGTCACTCGATTGTATTAAAGAAATGCATGAATTACAATTCTTTATTTATGGTTATGATATTTTTATCCTTGAATTTAGCAGTGTCTCCCACATATTGGAAGTATATTAGCGCGTAAATCCACAAATTTCCTAGAAATTAAACTACAATTGTTATTCAAATTGTATAAAATACGTCTGTACCTTAGAAAACAGGATTTGTAATGTAATTATAAACACCTATTATAAATAAGTCATATAAACACTCGTTAATAATAATAATAAAGTAAATATAGTACGCATAACCATAAATATATAATACATTTCAACATAAATAATGTCGCAACTCATGTTTAGCTTGGTAATTGATAAAAAATGAAGTTCCAATCTATGTATAGTAAAATGAAGTCACCAAATTCTCTTTATATGGGAATAGTATTCAATATTTACTTTAATATTTTTTTATAAAGTTGACAGATTATGAAATTAATCGAACTAAAATGCGACATATTATATTGCTTTTCATTAATAAGATACATTCCACTTTATTAAGTATCGCGTATCAAATTTAGTTGTCACAGACATGCATATCTCTGATGAAAGCATACACAGAATCAAGGAAATCAAAACTAAAAATATAACCTTCAGATGTAAAAAAAGAATTAAAGGCGAATATAATACCATTTTACATAAAAAACTTAAACATTATAAATTGGAAAGAATCTATAATTTATAAATAATGTTCTTAAATACATTGTTCATTATTTGCAATTTCAAAAGACGTGATACTTTTTCACACATATTTGCAAATATATATCGATAGGAGCAGAGTAGATAATTAATTAGAATGCGGCGTGTCAAATGCGAATTTCCCGGCACGAAAGAAATTATTTAGCGGGTGTCGGTGTCGCATTCGACACGGCCTCATTTCATGCTTCCGAATTTTCCAGTTCTGAAAACAATCCAGATACCGGCACGATGAGATTCATGCTCAACATTAATTTATACTTTTCAACGAAACAAGTGAATCTGCGACACAGGTATGTTTCGTCCTCGAAGGCGCGAAATATTTTACGATGATGGAAAAATGCATGAGAGAAGATTCGGTAGACCCGTCTACAGACCGATCCTAATTTTGCTACGGAAGATTCTTTAATACTCACTCTGAAAAAATGAAACTTTGTATATATAATTGATATTAAATGCGAATCGAATCGGCGTGAGACCGGACATTTAACATATTAAATAAATATAAATAGAACTAACCGACTAGGAAAATACTTGTTGCTGTTGAGCAAACATGCCGCTCCGTCGAGCGTGTGTCTAGTATAATCTATCGCCGGACATTCTTTTGGTGTTTTGTGAGCGGCGCACAAGAATATCCATTGTTCGGTGGCGGTCATTTGAGTGCACGTTTGAGGGTGACATTCTTCTTGCAGTCGAACGGCCAGACCGTTCAATTCCATACAAAATTGTCTAACAAAACAAAATATCACGCATCACGTTATACATATAAAAGCGAATGTAAACAATTCGATTACCTTAGATGTTCATATTTCCAGACGCCTTCGTCTTGAGCCTCCGGCATCGTTAAAATAAATTCCCAATTCGAAGGATCCCGCCTAATCGTTTGTTGAATATATTGTTGCACCGCTAGAGTGCTATCCATTTCTTCGAACGGCTCATCGGGCCAGCGACAAAAGTCCTGTACACAATTCGCTCGTAATAAAAATCGTATTAGTTTATATAAAAGAAAATAAAGGGCTTTAGAAAATAAAGAACCTGGGCTTTAGTGCCGGGTCTGTTCCTTCTAAGAATGGGCGCGCCGTCGGCCGTCTTCGTCTCCTTGACGGAGACGGAGACGGAGACGGGCCGCGGCTCGGCCGCCTTTTCCGCTTTGGTTTCCACGGTTGAAGCGATTCTCGACTCGGACGCTCAAACGCGACGACACGCAACTCGCGTCGACAATTGACGATCGACAAACGACGATCGACGATCCGCGATCCGCGATCCGCAGTTGCCGGCACTGTTTCGACACACCGTCTCATCGAACGTCGCATCGAACGTCGCATCGAACGTCGCATGCGGATTCGCGAACGCCCGTCGCCGTTTCCAATTCATAAATAATTTCTAACATCTTTATATTATATTAGTAACAATTACGATCAATTTTTATTTATTACTTCAATATAATCGTTTTTTTCAAAATTTTTGAAAAAAACCATTTGAATGAAAATTTTAACTTATTAAATAAAAACATATTAATTTAAGCCATTACACTTCGAGATCTTCTGTTAGTTTTGTTTTAATGCTAACTAATATAATGATAAACAATTTAAAAATATAATTTTTTTTTAATTTTCAACGGTGCGACACCAATAAATATAATTTTTGTCACACTCTCTTTTCGATTATTATATTTAAAATTTATCAAAACCGAACATGCAGTTACCATTCTTTTAATTATAAACGTATTTCAAATGCTTTAACCGAACAATAATATTCTGAATATTTTTTAATCTCGTAATATATACGATAATTGATTTTTAATAAATATCTCTAATGGTATGAGTTTAAAAATATAAATTTCTTCGTAATATTTTTTATTGCTTGTTAAATGTAATTATTGTATGGAAAAACATTAAAGTTTTGCGTTTATTTTTATGATAAGAAAATTACTGCATTTTAACATTCTAGATTAACTTGTCTAATTTACATCAAATTAACGGATGATTTGTATTAAATGATATCACAAAATTTAACTTATTTTGTTGCAAATCGTGTAGAAACAATTATTCGTTATCGAAAACTATAAATTACGACATTTAGCCAAATTAAAGTAGGTCAATTGGTAAAGTTAATTTTATTCATACAGTATTAACAGAAAAATATATATGTATAAATTAGCGATATTTTCTTTATGAAATAACAACATAAATATTTAAAAATATAAAATAATACAAAAAAACAATGTTGAAAAATAATGTTGTTTATTTTTTAAGTTGTATTCCACATACAATAGTTTTCTTTTTAACCACATATGTTCTTAAAAATCATTACTTTTTACTTCATATTTCAACTACATTATATATTCTTTTAAAGTAAATTAAAATATAAAAAACAAACATACATTTCATTTATTATGTTCTATAACGCAAAGACATAAATATACAAACAAAAAATAGTAAGAATCATGGAAACAATCCCTATTTATCAAAATTATAAGTGTCATTACCGGATAGTATAAAATTTCAGAAATCGGGAGATATAGTTATTTTTATGGTAAGTATCAAAGCCCAAATTACAATAACCATACATAATTATATGACGTATAAGAGTTTTTCTTATACCTAAGGAGCATCAAATTCCTGAGATTATTAATGTAAAATATTAAGATAAAAAAATAGATATTATACAACCATACATGATTTTCTTACTAATCTTTTTATTCTTCCAATTTTCTTAATACATAACTAATTAAAGAAATAAAAAAACACAACAAATTTATAGTTTCCGTTTTATAATTAACTACTTACTGTCTATGTACGAATATTCCTTATATCAAAACATATCATCAGTTTGACCCTTATAGTCAGTACTACCCTATTTATTGACTTTTACACTTATCTAAAAACTGCTTGAAAGCTTAATAATTGATGATAATTACATAGACAAAAAAATCATCATTATTATTATATTCAATGTTTTTAAAAAAATAATATTGAAGAAAAGAGAATATTAAAATCTAATTTGAAAACATATATACACTCTTAATATTATTTTTCTTTAAATAGTTCTAATTTATATATATATATATATATATATATATATATATATATATATATATATATATATATATATATATACATATATATATATATATTAATTATAGAAGGAATAATATATTAAAAGAAACGTTTGGAAATCACTTATTTATTTTATTCCTTTAATAGTTAATACACTAATTTGACTCTTTCTTTAAATTGGATATAGTTTCTTAGTGTCCAGTTTTCATTTTATAACATTTGAATGTGTCAGCTAAATGGCAGGTATACTTGTCGAATTCCGGGTATCATTAAAACAAATATTATAACATTTAATTAGAAGCAATCTAATATAGACGAAGGTACACACGCTGTACAGAATACGAAGATTTGTTTAAATTGTTTATTAAAAGAAAAAAAACATTTTTATTAACATATAACACTTTAATTTAATTAATACGTTTTTCTTTGTAACTATTTGTTTATTACATTAATATAATTCATAATATATAATTGAATCACTTATTATAAAACGATTACAATTAAAACATTTATATTTATATCAAGTTAAATTCAAATAATTATACAATTTATTTCAGTACGTTCTTAATAGTCTGTAGCACTTGTTCAATTATATTTTAAAAAATGTCATTTTTATTAATGGCAATTCGAGTTTAATTTTAGCAAAATGACCTTTGCTTACGAATTCAGTAGACTGTCATCGTATGTTGAGTATTATCGTGTTATCATATTTTTCTCCCTGATAAATTATCATTCATTATGGATCAAGAATTAGTGGAAAAAAATGAATCAAGGAAAGTATTTTACATATTTTTCATTGCATATATTAACCAAGGCTATAACAATATATTTTACTGATTAAATATAATGGTATAAAATTTTTCAAGATGTCTTGTTATAGTATAGATTATAGGTACAGATATAAAATTTGTATTTGATAAGATAAAATGAATACTTTCAAATACATATATAAAATAAATATTTTCAATATCATATATAGTATATTTAGAAAAAAAAATGATATAACTAAGTTTATTTTATACAATAAAAGCATATTATATTTTTATTATTGAATTATTCGTATTAGAAAAAAATTATATATTTTTATCACATACCGACATAATAAAAATAAATTTTGTTTGTAATTAACATCTCTATATGAAATTTATTATATTACAAACCCATAAAAATTGCGATACAATTTAATTAGTTAATTTTTGAAAAAATGTATAATTGTCTTATTATTTTCAAGTTTCCATCTATATATCGACTTTTACCAAAAAAAAAAATTATCAGCATATTTATTATTAATAATATTTAATATTTAAAATAAAAACTAATTCTATCAATTAAAAGTAGAATTTACAATATGTGTGAAATGTTTAAAGTTATCAAAGAAGTAAATAAAAAGTTATTTGATATCCACATCAATAGTAAAAGCAGAAGTTACTATATTGAATTTTGTAGAATTTTAGTTAAGTTTTAAGTTATTTAAAATTACCATATTTAAAACACAAAAATATTTAATTATACATTTTTGATTTCAACTCAGGTTTCTTCTTATGCAAATTATATTCATGTAATTTACATTTTAATATATTTTGCCATATAAAACAACAAAGTTTTTTAAGAATTTTGTCTTATGAAAAATGCTATTGATGAATGTTAATTTAAGTTACAAATGATATTTTGGACATTTTCTCTCTTTCATATTTTTCCCTCGACATTGCCCTACAACACAAAAAAATATATTGAAAGCATAAGATTTAGAGTGATCTGAAAGATAATAATATTTTGAGGAACAACTATATTATTTGTTTAACTGTTAATATCGCCAAAAAACAATAAAATGATGAAAAATCTATATAACTTGTAATACTAGTTTTTGCTCTTAATATATACAATAGATTGACAAAAAATATAATTCTGAACCAAATCTCCAAGTTTGAAACATGAGCTTCAAAATTGGATATATCTAGATAATATGAATTATTTAAAAAAATAGCAAATCCAACACAAACCTTAATCACTAATTATATTTTCAAAACAAAAAAAAACCTACACAAACTGAAGCTAATACAATTTATGACTACCATTATCTCTAAAACAAATCTAAAACGTACATTATGTCATTTAAAGATGAAAGTGATTTCAAACTAGCTCATAAATTATATACACTTAACACTCATATAACGACAATATTTATGAAGGAACAATGTAGAAAATTATAAAAGTAAAAAAAAATATTTTATTTTATATTTTCATATGCTATTAAAAAAAATGCAAAATGGTTAATATTTTTACGATTTTCAGTGTACTTTTACTTATTGTTATAGTTTAATTGATTTAAAAAAATATGGAACATACCTATCACTTATATGTATATATATATATATATATATATATATATATATATATATATATATATATATATATATATATATATATATATAATCTTTTTATAGGTTGTCCTGTTCTAAACTGAATTAAAAGAGACCCTAGCGTATGTTGAACCATTAAAGTTTTATATTTAAAGAAATTCTTTTTTCATTCTATTAATCATCGAAAGAAATATTTACCAAAGATTTATCAATTCTTGGTAAAGTTATCGTTCAATTGCCCTTAAATTTCATATTAGTTTGTGGAAAAATCACAGTGAGGTCGTTATGACAATAATTGCCAAGGTTCAATATGGTATTAAAGTAATGATTCACCGTTTGTAGGTCAAATATGACCGGTAATGTTATCACGTGCTAAGTAAATATCGTAAATTGACGTGAAAATTTAACAGTATGCGTTGAAAAAAAAGCCTTATATACGGGAAATCAACGAAAAAAAAGAAAAACCCCCAATATTAGAAATATTGTTTCATATTAACATCATATATTTATTCTTGTAGGGATTATATAATAAAACCGCATGTAGTTCTAAATTTCGATATCATTTGTATATATTGTTTTTTTTTTTGCATATAATAAACATTATCATTTCAATTAAAAATATTATTTATATTGTAGAAAAACATTTTATATCTGGATAATTATGACGGATTATAAATGTTACATACTTAGATGAAATGGACTTCTGACCATTTTACTAAACAGGAAGAAAAATGAACCTCTAATTATGATAGAATTTTTTAAAAATAAATCAGTACTCTAAATTTTGATAAAAAATAAAAACATATTGAAACTTGAAAAAAATATTTTGTATTTATAAATAGATATGCTGGCATATAAAAGATTAAAAGAGATCGTCAATTTTTATTTTTATTTTTATTTTATTAACTTTTTAGTTATTCTTTACGATATAAAATCTTGTATATTATCCTAATATGAATTGAGAAAGACATTATATATCATAAAACTATTTTTTTTATTAAAAAATATTTTTGAACTTATTTAAAAGTAAAAATAGTAAAAAATTGTTATTATATTATAATTTTCTACTTTCATCATTTCACATCATTAATCATTCTACGAATCTTTTAATATGTTGCTAAATACAATATTGACATTGTAAATAAAATGCGAATAAAAGCAAAATCATAAGTAGGAAACGGAAATGTAGAATAAAATTATAAGTGACAACGTCAACGTTATAGTAAAATATAAATAAATATATTTACAAGTAATTACACGAAACTAGCATAAAAGAAAACAACAATAAATAAAAAATGTATAATTATTACTTGCTTGTGATTTTGATAAATAAAAGTATGTAATTAGTACCTATTCATAATATAATTTAAATATCTTATGGTATTTAATTATATAGTTATCTCCACCTCCAAAATTCTGTTATTCGACGTACGGAGGACTATCATTATATCTTTATAACGAATACACTAAATATCAATAAAATACTAAAATAGTAATTATACATAGTAATAAATTCAAAATACTGAATAGATTGACTTTCGTATTATTAAATAATTTAATTTAATTTATATTTTTTTACAATGATCATTAAAGATCCAAATGTACATTTTCAGTAATATCAACTTTGAGAATGACTTGAAACATATCAAGTTCACATATTACATTTTTTTATAGTTCACATTTTAGTGTTGATTAATTTAATTAGTATAACATAAACGTTAAATAAAAATAGAACCATAGTAAAAAAAAATAGAAAAAAATATAATAAAAAATCTGTTTCTGATCATTTTCAAATGTATAATTTTATATAAGTAATATACTATTAAAATGTATTGAAATAAATATAAAGTTATTATAATAATTATTACTTTTAAATTAATTAAAACGAATTTAAAAACTGATCTCGGAATGATTAACAGATAAAAAATATATATTAAAGGTTTAGAAAATCTAACAAAATAAAAATTAGAAATAATAATCATTATTTTATAACAGATATTACCTAACACTAGAAAAATATATCAAGGTAGGTATAATATTTCATAAACACAATATAAATAAATAACGAATAATTAGTATTGATTTTTAATATATAAAACAATGACAATTTTAAAGATAAAAAAATTGCAAGTATTAATTATTAATACATTGTTATCGGTTGAACTGCCCTGGTTTTATTAGAAAACAATTAGGTGATTCGCATATAAAATGCTTGTGAAAATTGAACGTTAGTATAGTTGAAATTCGCTCGTAATTCGCGTAAGAAGCCATAATTTTTTACAAAATGGAAATTATTTTTTCCCATCACAATAACATCAATTATTTGATGTTATTGTATTTGTTGTATTCTGGAAAAATGATAGAAAGCTTTATATTTCGGTATGTAATATATATATATATATATATATATATATATATATATATATATATATATATATATATATATATATAAATTTTAAATGTAAAATATCATAAATTCTAGAAAATTATCCTGTTAATCCAACCACTAACTAATAATTTATAATATTATAATAATTTATTAGCATTTAAAATATTCAATTTGTAAATATTTTAACGTTTATTATGAACCAATAAACATGCAAATATTTTTTATCTTTTCATAGCCCCCTAATTTATAATAGCACACACATCAACAATCTAATTAAAATTAATTTCAAGTCCAAATGTAGTAATAGATTTTAAATATAAAATAAAGTAAATTAGAAAATAAAAGAAAAATGCATTTAGTTAGGTTAAAGAGAAAAGTAAAAAATTATATTAATATTAATTAAAGAGAAAAGTAAAAAATTATAAAATGTAAAATACAGGAAATGTATCAGTAAGCCATATTTATAATAATTTTGTGTCACAAAGCATTGACGTGTATTTAAATCCATTCCTTAAAAATTGTATTTTGATTTCCAAACATTATAATTTTTGTACAAGGAATATAAAAAACAAAAATAACCTAAATTTAAATAAATATTTCCTTGCAGAATTCCTAATCGTTTTATATTAGAATCTCCTACTGTATATATGAGCAGTGAGTCTTTCAAAGTATATTGGAATTCACCAACAATACAATGTAAAAGGCACAAAATTGCTTTCGACAACATCACCGAGAAATATGGAATTATTCAAAATACTGGAGACAGTTTCCGTGGAGATAAAATAGCCTTACTTTACGATCCTGGAAAATTTCCAGCACTTCTGACTCAACCAAACAATACTGAATTCTTCTATAGAAATGGGGGTGTACCTCAAGAAGGTAATCTAGACGAACATATCAATGAATTTAAAAATCAATTGACGGAATTAATACCTGATGAAAATTTTGATGGTAAGAAAAAATTGCATATTTAAATATATATTAAAACGAATGAGTTTAATTAATTATAATAATTTTTTATTTTTGTATTTTTACACATATCAAGAATATATATATATATATATATATATATATATATATATATATATATATATATATATATATATATTAAATTAAAATATTCTAAAAATTCATATAATTATATATACATAATATTTATTTTAACTTTATTATGGTTTAAAAAACAAAATATAGAATTGATCAAAATACAATGGTGGCATGTAGATCCTTTATTCCCAATGTTTTTTTTTAAATCTAAAGGAAAAACAAAATCGTTTAGATTTTTTTAACTATTCCTAATTAATAGTCTCATGTAAATGAAAATACAAATGTAGTATTTATGTATTTTCATATCTCATCTGTGTAATAATATTTAATAGATTATTATAAATTACACAGTTTTCTAAAAACAGTTGTATAATAGCATTTCTATTTATAGTAGTTATTCTTATGATTAGCCACTCTTTGTAAAAATTATATATATTTTTTATGATACCATTAATTAACTCTCGCTTACGTGTTTTCAAAATTTTAGATTTTAGACAAATCATATTATCTCTATCTATTTTTACATTACTTATAATTGGTTTTTGGATACCATGACTTTTTTAATTGTTAAATATCATTTTCGTGAATTAATCTTTGTAGCATGTTCTTTTAGTAAATTTTGTTTAACATAATACATTCCTTTTGTAATCGAGATTTTCATATTTACCACATAAATAAAAAGGCTATTTCTAAGAACATCGTAAAAATCTAAATATCTTAGTTTTTTCTGAACCAAAAATGATATAATTATACTGTATAACAAAGAAAAATAAACAAAAATATCTGTAATGGATTTTAACATGACAAAAATAATAACTGTTTTGTACGACCCTTAAATTTAAATAATTATAATTATCAACATGTCGGTCAGCTCAATATAAAACTAGAAATTTTAATATTTATTTTCATTGATTTGTAATTTACGTTGTGGAGATGTGTTACCAAGAATATATTGTTATGAAATAACGTTCCCTAAATAACCTAAATATATATTACTTCGTTTTGAACAGAATAAAATAAAAGGATCATCAGTGGCTCATATAAGCAAATTTGAAAGTCATGGTTATCCTAAACGGATTGCAAAATGTTTATACAAAGTTCCTCTGCATTTGGGATAGCAGAATTAAATTGGAACATCACGGAAAAAGAACTTCGCTACCATTAGAGTTAGGTTCTCATAACGTTATTCATTAATTATTTGTGATAAAGGGAAAAATATCTTCCCAAAATTTTAATCAAGCTTTAGATCATGAAATGATTTGTTAAGACGTTAAATCATAACAAGCCCGCTTTCCAGTATTTTAAAAACAAATGTCCTAACATCTGTGATTTTAAAATTAAGGAAGGCATCTATGTAAAGCCACACATTCAAGAACTGATGCTAGATGAGAAATTTGCTGCTACAATAGACAACTATGAATTTACAGCATGATTTGTATATAAGCAGGCCTAACATGGATTGATCGAATCATATCAATAACTGAGCTACATATCACATAAGCTTCATTTTCTTCATTCTTATATTTCCATTTTCCCAGATAATGGAAATGCAAAAAAAAACATGGTGAGCGCTCTCACCATAGTATTTCAAACATTTAAATAGATACAAAGGAAATTGGAAATCTGCCGTGCTAGAATTTACTAGAATTTAATGAAACCTGCTGTTAAATATAAATACAAGGCTAATTACAGTTAAATCACTATAAAACAATTTTTTCTTCCTAAACTATAATACTAATGTGTCATTGTTACAATTTTTCATACCGTTACAAAATGAAAGCGTATCGATTTACAGGAAAATATAATATATATTAGGAATTAACACGTTCGATTTAATAAAATAACTATAAGTAATAATGGTTTTTTCTCAACAGTTAAAAATTGTTGTACAGTGTTATTACAGCACTCCTATTTTTGCTTAAGTTTATTTTAAATATTTTATCTTTTCATTTTCTTAATTCAAATATGATAATATATATATATATATATATATATATATATATATATATATATATATATATATATATATATATATTCTTTTCTGTTTCATCTAATCATTAATGTTTTTTCAAGAATTATCATAGTTATTATCATAATTAGCTGGAATTCAGTTTCATCCTCACAACTCCTTCTAAAAAACAAATTTGTAATATGAATTTTGAATCTGATTAATTAATGTTTATTTATGTATGTACGTTTTTAGAAATATGCAAATATTATAAATCCTTTATTTTACTTTAATATCCCATAAATCTTCTTGTAATTTGGACCCTACCATTAATGTTACGTTTAAAAAAACATTATTTGAAACTTTAACAAACCTATTAAATACGACCCTCAATTTTACAATATTTTTTTATATTTAGAAGAATTTTTTTGTCAGGAATCGCTATAATTGATTTTGAATCTTGGCGTCCAATATTCAGACAAAATTTTGGAGTTTTAACTTCCTACAAAGACATATCCTTTAATATTGAAAGAAAAAAGCATCCAAACTGGTCCGAAAGTCAAATCAAAGAAGAAGTAAATTTTTATAACATAAATTTAAGTACTTTGCAATAATTAATTTATTTTTGATATATCTTTTAATTTGATTTAAGGCTTCAAGACGATGGAATAAAACAGGTCTTCCATATATGATAGAAACCTTAAAAATTGCTAAAATTATGAGACCGAAAGCAAAATGGGGATATTATGCGTACCCATACTGTTTCAATATGAATAATGATAAAAAAATTCCTAATTGTTCAAATTTGGTAATGGAAGAAAATAATAGGTATAAAATTTTGTAACAGCAGCAATAAATAATTACATTATTGTGAATTAAGCCACATTATTCCTTTTAGTATAATGGAATTATGGAATAATCTTCAAATTCTATCTCCGTCTGTTTATATAAATAAAAAATTACTAAATTCTGATGAAAGACAAATAATGATTAAAGGAAGAGTAGCCGAAGCCAAAAGGTTGGCAGCCTTATCAAATTCTGAAGAGCATTTAGAAATATATCCTTACATTTGGTATAAGTATCAAGATGAAACAAATGAATATTTGACTAAAGTAAGAACGTTTGTGATATATTTACCAACCAATATATTTTTATACATTATTAATTTTTAGTAAATATTAAGATGAAATAATAAAATATTTCTAAAATATGAAATTATTATCTAAAATGTTACATTCTTCAAATTAATTATTTATGATTTTAGGATGACCTCTATAAAGCTATTAATCATATGAAACAATCTGGATTAAATGGTGTCATTATATGGGGAAGTAGTGTCGACGTGAATACCAAAGAAAAATGTGAATCATTAAGAAAATATGTCACAGAAGTTCTTGGACCTGTTGTCAGTGAAATAACTAAAAAAGGTTGACATTTAATAATCGCTAATAAAACTATAGCACACTATTAAAGATTTAAAAAATAGAACATTGGTGCTTCTTAAAACTATGTATAAATTATATTATATATATATATATATATATATCTTTATATTCTTTTATGATTTATCTTTATTGTAAAAATTAAAGTTTATGTAAATACATAATCGCTTACCAATAAATTTCAGATATT
>JANIJI010000017.1:13605000-13610000 GCA_024500535.1 Leptonema lineaticorne
TCAATATCTTAATAAGCTTGCTTTCGAATCAGAATACTTAAAATACACTTCCATAAATATTTTTATATATTTAATGATATATAATTTCTAGATCTTGTGACGACGAATGTCGTAGTATTAATTTAATATTGTTTTATTTTTATTTATATTATAATCAATTGAATTAATTCCAAGACTTAATTTAAAATATGTGTTCCAAATTTAGTACATACAGACTGACTCAATTTTTTTGAGGATTTACTATAAAAAATTATATATTTTTCTCTGACTTTATTTACCCTAAGTTTGGCTAACATTTATTTGTAAATCCAAATAGGAGTATAAAGTGTTAAACAGGTTAAAAGTGAAATTTAAGATCCATTGCAACTACCTGCATTAGTTTTAGATCCCTTTTGATTCGATTTGTTCATTTACAAGCGGATGACATTTTTATCATTACTCTTATGGTTTCTAGCATTCTGAAGATTTTATGTGATTATAAGGTTGTGTTTTTATTTATATATATATATATATATATATATATATATATAACTGGAGTCCTATGTGACAAACAAATGCCGATGTACTTCTAAGCAAAAATTTATAAAACAATAGTACGTCCCGTGGCGCTATATAGGTATGAGTGTTGGCCAGTGTCCTCGACAGCGTCTTTAGCGCCATGGAAATGTAAATGTTGAGATGGTCGCTGGGACTCACACGACTTGACAGAATGAGAAATGAAGAAATGTAGCATCGATTACCTGTAAAATAAGAGAGTCGAGGCTGAGGTAATATGGGCATGTTAACCGTATCGACGAAAATTCTGATGTAAATGTAGCCCTACGCCTTGATCTAGAAAGGAAAAGAAACCCAGGACGACCGAAGAAGAGATGGATGGACGGGATCCGAGAGGACATGCGACTCGCGGGCATCTCATCTGAAGATACCAGAAACCGAACAAAGTGAGAATGGCCATACAACAAGCGGACCCTGCACCCCGCGGGAAATAACGCTAGGATAGATATATATATATATATATATGAAAGCATGTCCCCCCCCCCCTATTATTATCAATCATTATTTATTTTATTTGTTATTCCAGAGAGCTAAGCTCAAAGCTAATATGAGTGAGGTCGACTAATTTCACTGAATATTTTTTTTATTTTTCTGGGGGGGGGGGGAGATTTAAAAAAAATGGATAAACCGGGAATTTTGGTGGACAAACGATTGCAATATTTTTTCTTAAATCGCAGATTTTGTGCGGCTAACTTTATATAGTTTAGTAATATTGTATATATGCACATCATGTTAAATAAGCATAGAAAAATTCATAGAGTCGTATCGACCTATAGGGGATATAAACAGTCAACTTTTCGTAGTATTATAAGTACTCGAGTCAAGTGATTCGAGTGTAGCCAGTGCGAACAACCGCGCGATTCCTTTTTACGGAACGTCGGCGCTCTATGGTTGTACACTTAAGTAACTTCTTATCCGTTAATTTATATACGGACGATTGGCGCTTATTCGGCCGTCGATATTCTTTTTAAAAGAGATTATAGTCGTTTAAAAGGATCCACCTACTATAAAATTATGCGATTATTTTTATTTTATTTCACTGTGGAGATAATCGAAAATGGATCATGAGTTTAGTATGAATAAAGGTGATATTCGAGGTCCATATGGAATATTTAATGCACCATGCAAACAGTAAGAAGGTTGGGGAAGAAGAAAATGGCAAACTAGTGTAAGCTCGCTTGTTTTTAAGAGAGATACGACGGTTTTGGTCGTAACGTTACAAGTATTCGCCACAATATAAAGGAAATCGGTCAAGCCACGTCTCACTTTTCAAGTGTAAAAAAATAATTTTCAACCCGATTTCAATACAGACAACGCGCGCAACCGCGCGGTCCTACTTTACAGGACGGCGGCGCTCTATGGTTGCACATTTAAGCCACTTGTCACCCGATATTACGAACGATTTAGTTTAAAATCTACCATAGCTTAAACAAACAATCCTATCCCGAATTATATTGTTTGTTTAAAGCCTAAAGCTCAAAGTTTTGTTTGTGGAATACGAATGGCAAAGTTATTCGTACACACGCCAATAGTTTATGCGATATAACCATTCACCGCACTTATGTGTGCTTTAAAAATAATAAGGTTATTAAATGCGCGAAAACCTAATGACATTAAATATATTAATTACTTTAAATCACTAATTGATGATAATTTTATAGAACCTGTAAGTTCCGTAATAAAAACAATGTGACACAATTTGGGCGGCCACCGTTCGCGGAGGCGCGCCAACAAAGGTTTAGAGCTAGTATATAATAACAAACGGCTCATAAAATACCTAAGTGCGACGTCGGAACTTCTTAATCGTCACTGGACGAACCTTTTTTTTTTAATGTGCAATTATTATTATATACAGTATAAACTATTTTTATTTATATGTATATATAAATAGTTGTCAGTTTTGAAATAAATTTATGACCTACGAGATAAAAAGATGGCTTTTATTTATTCCACAATGCAAAACAAAGAAGTGATGAGGCCAAAGTATCTAAAATCTTTTTCTAATTTTCAGTCGCAATATTTAGTGGGTGTCTTATGTTAACAATTTCTGAATACTGGTTTATAATTCGTACACCACAATTTATATAGTCATGAAAATTCAGAAAAAAAAATCACTTGACCAGTCCTAATCACGGGAATTAAAATTAAGCTTTCAGAGAAGTGTGGTTCCATCATCTTGTTGCCCCTAAGTCCAACTCGTTTTACAAATAAGAAAAAAATTGCGGCAATAAAAATAGCGCTACAATGTTTTCTAAGCTGATTGGTGCTAGAGCAGCGGTTCCCAACTCACAGATGTCTACGGACCAAGCAATTCTTCAAAGACAAACTACTAATTATTAATTGAGAAACTATTATAATAAACAATATCACAAACAAATGCAAATAACTTCTGACAAAAATATTACTTAAGTCAGTGAACCGTCCGCGGTCCGCGCTTTGGTCCGTGGACTACCGGTTGGGAAACGCTATGCTAGAGGGACATTTGATCATGTGAAACTATATATGTCTTAAGACATACACAGTTTGAGTAAGAGGGCTCTCCCATGATTTATTCCGAACTGAGAGATATCAATGAGACTACCCTTGATGACGGATTCCAACCATTGCATAGGACTGCGTCCAGATTAAACTGATAACTTCTCCCCCCATCTTGCTCCGTCAATCAATTTTGGATACACACACATCACCACCACCGAAACAAACAACGAACACAAATAAAATAAAGCCATCATGTTTGATACATATTTACTAAATTGAAAAATTAGTAAATAGGACGTTAATATCGGGGCAACTTAACTACATTACTGCCTTTAAATTTTTCAAAACCCTTAAAAAATAAACAAACATAATGGTTTTATTTAACTTTTATATAATTTTACACACAGATTTCCCCGAAATTGCGGCACTACAAAAGTCATAAAACCACAATTTCAACTACGAGCTTTTTAACCGCAACAACTTTAGTATATGCTATTGGAGCTGGAATTACCGCGGCTGCTGGCACCAGACTTGCCCTCCAATGGATCCTCGTTAAAGGATTTAAAGTGTAATCATTCCGATCACGAGGCCTCATAAGAGTCCCGTATCGTTATTTTTCGTCACTACCTCCCCGTGCCGGGAGTGGGTAATTTGCGCGCCTGCTGCCTTCCGTGGATGTGGTAGCCGTTTCTCAGGCTCCCTCTCCGGAATCGAACCCTGATTCCCCGTTACCCGTGACAACCATGGTAGTCGCATAAACTACCATCGACAGTTGATAAGGCAGACATTTGAAAGATGCGTCGCCGGTGCTAGACCGTGCGATCGGCTCAAAGTTATCTAGAGTCATCTTCGAGTGCGACGGACGAGCGCGCGAACGCCCGACCGCCGATTGGTTTTTGATCTAATAAAAGCATTCCTTCCGTCGCCGGTCGGAACTTCGTTTGCATGTATTAGCTCTAGAATTGCCACAGTTATCCAAGTAACTGTGTACGATCTAAGGAACCAAAACTGATATATTGAGCCATTCGCGGTTTCACCTTAGTTCGGCTTATACTGAGACTTGCATGGCTTAGTCTTTGAGACAAGCATATGATTACTGGCAGGATCAACCAGGGAACAGTATTATTTTTAAAACATTAAAAATAACACACGGACAACGCGGCGAGTCGAAGTCGTCGTCGCCGTCGTCGTCCGTTTGTCGTCGTCGTTTTGCGAAGTAAGATTATGAAAATTTACAAACGCAAAAACGATATCGAGAAAAAAATTTTTTTTTTTTTACAAAAAAAAATTTCATATATATTTTGCGAGAGAAATTTTCTCTCGCATAAATACATACGCACAAAAATACAACCGTAAAATTTTTAAAGCACACACGGGTTTTGGTAAACGACGAAAAGAAATTCGACGCCCGTATCCCGGTGAAGAAAATCGCAATTCGGATATTCTCGCTCGGAACGAAGAGAGCGCAACGCGCGATACCGTCGATCGCGTACGCTACGTTAGTGTTGAACGCAAACCGCCCGTCGGCGTAAAATACGCCCGGAGCGGTGAGCGGCTTACATGTGCAACCGTAGAGCGCCGACGTCTCGCTAACGCGAGACCGCGCGGCTGCGCGCACTGACCGCACTCGAGAATCGTTTCGCACCGTTCGGTCGACACGACTCGAGTACATATAATAGTAAGAAAAGTCGTCTGTTTATATCGGCCTCAGGGCGATGCGACTCGGTGAGAAATTCTAACGAGCCCGGTTGACTCTCCGTAACCGGCGATCCATATATAAAAATACGTTTTGCGCGTCGGAAAGTGATTGACGAAATTTTTGATTTTTCAAAAAAAAATTTTTTTTCCGTTTTAAATATTATTAATAATGATTATTATTATTATTATTATTGTTGTGTGTGCGTTCGTGCGTGTCCCTCCCCCCCTTCCGCGATATTTTTCCCCTCGCCCTAAAAATGATTCGTGTA
>JANIJI010000018.1:0-52500 GCA_024500535.1 Leptonema lineaticorne
TGTAAAAAAAATAGATCCGGCATAGTTTGTGAAGATCGGCGCTGTATTAAAAGGGACTTTTCATGCAATTTTTCTGATGTGAACTTGGAATTTAATGGGGTGGAGACTCAAGCGAAACGATCATTCTTTGGAACAAAAGCGAGATGTGTATACCAGTGATTCGTAATCGGTGTGTCGCGTAACATTGTTAGATACATGAAAAAATATATACGGTATAGAATCGTTATGAACTCACAAAAATAGCACTGTGATCAAAAAGTTAGGTGAATTTGTTTATAAAATGTAAATTCTTTATTTATTCTTCCAAATCAATTTCATCCCCTTCAAAGTAATCCCCGTCCGATGAAACGCATTTTTGAAAAATGATTTTTTCAGTCCTCGAAACAGTCGGAATGGTTTTTTTTCCGATGTAACCTTCAAGATTTTCATCGATTCGGTTTTTATCTCCTTAATCTTGTCAAAACGGCGTCCCCGCATTGGTCTTTTGAGTTTACTGGATAGCCAGAAGTCGCACGGAGCCACATCGGGCAAATACGATGGTTGCGGAACGATATAAGTTGAGTTTTTGTCGAAAAACACGTGTAACTTAGATAATTAAACCTTTAGACGATTGACAAATATTATAGACAGTCCTACCAACATAGGAAAAAAAATTACAATTTACCTGCCTTCCTAATGCATGGAAGTTTTAAATGACAATTTCACCTTATTTTTTAATAACATTAGTATATATATATTTTTTTTTTGAAAGAACGACTTCTAAAGAAAAAGGTTAATTAGCACTGGACATACGTGAGAATGAGTGAAAATCAAGCAGCGTGCACTCGCACTCGTTCACGATCGTTATTTATGGGATAAAACCGAGAAATTATTCAATATCAGATTATAGGAAAAAATATCACATCTCGAATCTCGTATAAATTTACATAATTATCCCATTATTAAGATGCGAATAGTTTGCATAGATTCGTTTTTGTAATAATTGTCTTTTTTTTCTCATTCTATTATATTTATTTAATTTTAGAAAAAAAAATGTATTTAATAGTTAATTTGTTCCAAGTAACAATCGCGTGATAATAAATGCAATATTTATGAAAATTATATATAAAATAAATAGTTTTTTTTTACTTGATAATTTCTAATTCAATATAAATTTATTCATATATATATATATATATATATATATATATATATATATATATATATATATATATATATTATTAACCAGTGTGTTAGAAATTAAATTCAACATTTTAATATTAATTTTGTAATATTTTCGTGAATTCTTGTCGAATAACAAAGATTAGACTTGATTCAATTTTACTAATTCAAATAAAAGATTTAAAAGAAATGTTGAGTCACCAGTTTTTATGCAAAGTTGGCAATTATGGCTATTTTAATATTCGATGATGAGATTTAAAGAATTTTACACAAAATAAAAATATTTAATTATTTTTTTTCTTTAGTTTTTAAACCGTTTTATAGATCATTAGATATGAATGTTTTATACTGATGATACTTAATTTACACTCTGAAGAATTAATAAAAAAAAATAGTATGAAATTTAATTAATATAGTTATTTTTATCATACTGAAGAATTTTAAAGCATTATACTGTTATTTTAAGAAAAAATTGAATTAAAAAATATTTTAGATGTTCTAAGAAATTATGATAATTACGATACGATATATTTATTTGAACATTCAAAATTTGCGGTTAATTTTCACGCTCGTTATAATAAATATTTATGTTTCAACAGTTTTTAAGAAGTGCCTTCTATGAAAAAAATAAAAAAAAAAATGAAAAAATAAATAAATATAGTCTTTAAAGTGACGACTTGACGTCGCCAAATTTGATTTCCTCGTTTATAAATTTATCGCTTTTAATAATTCAGACTAATATAAAATGTTGTAAACAATGTGTTCGTATGAAACATCGTCGGGAGGTCCGAAAAAAGCTAATTTTTTTTTCCTCCACGATTGTTTATTATCATCACTCTCTTTCTCCTTTCGATGAAAACGAAAAACGAACAAAATTAATTTTTGATAATTTATGTCTTCGAAAACAAATAAAAACTCTTGAGCGCCTTAATTTCAAACTTTAGGATATAGCGATTTTTTTATAAGCTTTTTATTTATTTAACCCTCGTAAACTTGGATCAGTTTCAGTCGTTGATCCCATTTTCAACATTCAGAATTTATTTTACAATCAAGATTTTAAACGAAACGATGAATGGTTTTTGAACATATTATATATATGTAAATATGGTATAAGGATTTGAACTCGTGACCTTTTTTCTCACACCGATTAAATATGTTATAAATGTAATAAAAGATAGTTCGAGAGCTTCATATTATCATATATATATATATATATATATATATATATATATATATATATATATATATATATATATTATGTAAATTTATTTGATAATATGATTTTTCTTTAATTTTTTATATTTGTAATTATTGTACAAATTTTAACACATCTTTTGCGGGGTTTGATTTAACAAAGATTACGCTTATATCGAGCGATCATTACCACAATAATCTCTGATTAATTATAGCAAATTTATAACAAGAACTTTAAAAATTTCGATTTTAGAACTTTAAAGTCTCATATTCAAAGATGTCGCAAAGATAGAACAAGCAACAATAATTTAAATAAACAGGACTGTGATTACAGTCTCTCGCCTTTTTGGTGTCAGTATTTCGTAAAACTGATATTACCGTCTTCCGCAAAAGATTAAGTGTTAAAAATAAAATTATCGATTTGAGAATGTCGAAATATACAACGGTACAAATGAACTGTAAGATGATTAAGGAAAAGAAAAATTTTCCTCGATTGCTATATAAAATTCATAGAAGGTAGTGGAAAATTTTGAAGATTTTTCTCAGTTTTATTGCCAATTCAATGATTATTGATTGTCTATTTACAATTATATTATTGTTTCGACATCAATTATAAATTTATACATATGTAAATTGAACGTTTTCAATGTATCAGAAGTCGAAAGGGTTCGAAGTCGAATGCAATATAAATTATGCAATACGCGGACATTTTTGCTGCGCGTTCGCATTTAAATATCTACAATGTCTTCAACGGTTCACGAAGAATATTATAAATAATTTATTGCCAGTCAACGACTGAAAATAATAGACTAGAAAAGAAAAAAATATATAATAATAATAATAATAATAATAGATGAAGATGATGAAAACGTATACGAATATCATACGACGGTCGAGACGACGCCGATGACGATGATGCGACGCTGTATGATGATGAATGACCATGAAGGAGACTATTTAGCATCATGTTGATAAAGACTACGACGCCGATACTGATCACGATATATATATATATATATATATATATATATATATATATATATATATATATATACATTTATATATAAAAATGTTGTCGATGATGATCGTTATTGGCGCCGGTCGTTCGCCAACTGACATTTGAGAAACATGTATTAATTTTATTCTTTATTGTCTCCGTGGCACGTGGCTAAAGGGTTAATTTCGCCATGTGTAAACAGAATGTTCTTTTTAATTTATTTAAATTCAAATGCCATAACAATTGTGCGTTTTAATTGTGTTTTCCGCGAACGAGTAACGATGTATATGCGCAAATTGTCTAGATCGACATACACTATGCTAATTACCGATTTTGTTATTAGATAAATAGGATTTTCCTTCGATTCATTTATGCCAGATCGATATCGTTTAAGCTTTACTTTAAGAACGCATCTATATTTCTTATTTTATATATCTAAAATTAAAAAATATATATAAATTACATTAGAGATCGTTTATCGTTTATACAATGTTTGTATACACATTTATTTTTATTTCAATATTTTTGATTGAATATTGAAATTTTCATATTATATATATATATATATATATATATATATATATATATATATATATATATATAATATCCAAATTTCAAAATCAAAAAAAAAATACACTTTTCTTGTTTACAATATATTAATTTTTATATTACACTATCGACTAATTAAGCTTTAATTCATAATAAATATTAGGAAAAAAATAAATAAACAAATATTACGCTCCCCTTTGGAATGTGACTTTACTGTTTATTTACTTATTGTATAATATTTACATAGGAAGTATACTTTTTTAAATAATAATTTATTACAAAGTTTCTAAGCTTGCGATACGAATAGTTTATATATATATATATATATATATATATATATATATATATATATATATATATATATATATAAATTATACATATGACGTGTACTAGATGATAATTTACTATGATTCGGTTTTGTTTATATGTATTGATGTTATTATTATTATTATTATTATTTTGGCGAATAATAACGATGCTTAAGATTGTTCGTTAGCCACGCCTCACAGTTTGAGAAATTCTTGTATATTATACATTCAGAGGTGGCTCGGTAAGGTACCACTTGTGGACGGCATTCCAACACATTTGCCGTTAACTTTTGTAACAGACCAATACGGAATCTGTTTTAATCCAAAAAACTGTTTATAAAAAAAAAAGAGCACCACAAAACGTTGATTATTATCATCGTTAATATCGAAAAAAATATATAAATATATATATATATATATATATATATATATATATATATATGACGTCCCACATTCAAACAGTCCGACAGTTTATTGTACGACTTCTTCAACGACTTTTCTCTAGACACGCTAGAATGCGAATTGTCGATAAATATTAATAAAAAAAAATATATATTTTTTAATATAAACCGAGGCCGTATTATTATTTATATATTTATTTTTTTTTTTTTCATCAAATTGATAAAGAAAACCGTGGAGAATGGGCAATAAAAGATTCGCACGGAATAAATCAATAAATACGAAGAAGTGGCATCGAAGGAATGTCGAAGATATTTTTGAAGAATGAATTTTAGAATAAAAAAATAAAATAAAATAAAATAAAAATAAAAAAACGTTCGGCAAGGTTGTTTGTTCGTTTCACGACCCAATGAACTGTCAAATGTTTAAAGAATTCCATATTGGTAATTAATCAGTGATGTAAACCGGTTCTTGAACCGAACCACTGATCTAGTGAACCACTGTAATTTGGCCATAATAAAAATCGAATCGTCTAATTATTTATGTTTCATTAATATATATATATATATATATATATATATATATATATATATATATATATATATATATATATATAAATTTTTTTTACGATATTTTTGTATCGATTTTTAATCAATCGTTATTTAAATAATGGAGAAAAAAATTGTTTAATATATATTATATATTTTATTTAATGCGTAATATCTGAAAATTAGATTGTCTGAAGTGACTTTGTTGTATAGATTGCTATTTTGTAAATACAATGTAGACAGGTTTTACCTGAAGAAACTGGTTCATCCCATGATGACTCAGTACTGTATATTGACACTCGATGATCGCCAAATGATCCTTGCTATTAATATTTAATTATTAAAAATAAAAATTTACATAATTATAAAAGCATAACAGAAGAGTATTCTATAAAATATTTTCGTTATTATTCAATGATATTTATTTTGATTATTATTCAATGTTTTATTTATTTTGATTAAATGTAGATTTATAATCTATAAGCATGAATGCGTCATTATGATGCATATATTGACACGTGTAATCAATTTGCGTTATATAGTGGAAAAATTTATACGTTTATATACTTAAAATTGCGCAAAAATAAAATTAATAATGCATTTGGAATATTTATTTTGATTTATAGTTCAATATTTCGTAACGGAAAATTTGTCATATGAAAATATATTGGAGCTTTCAGCGAGTTTTTCCGAATAAAATGCTATCGAACACATATTTACCGTTAAACGAAAAATTAATATGATGTATCATTTAAAAAAAAAACATATTATTTAACAATGAATTTAATAAAGAAAGAAAAATAATTAATTTACGTTAAAAGCGTGTCTTTTTATCGACATTCTTTCACTTGTCGCCAGTCTGCTATTGTCCCGGATGTTTTCACAATAAATTGTTATGTTTTTATTTCTAGTTTTATTTATTTATTTTTTTTATGTTAATTTTACACATTTTTCCTCTTATTATTATTATTATTATTATTATGTTTCAAGGCGGACTGTCAATTGAGGTACATTGAATGTATGGAGAAGAATTTTTCCAAGAGACAAGTATGCGGCAGCGATAAACAGACTTATTCCAATGAATGTATCGTAGCCAAACATCAGTGTGAGGGCAAAAATATTTCCATAAAATCTAAGGGTCCCTGTTGGGGTAAGTGTATTTTCAAATAAATTCATATGTACATAGAGAAATGTGCAATTTTAACTCGCACTATTGGATATACGCTATAAATCGATGTTTGAATTGTCGTTTCTTTCACAATTATATTTAATTATATATATATATATATATATTTGAATTTGAAAGAATAGAATAAATCTTAAATATTAAGAAAATTAGTTGAATGAATTTTTTTCTGAAAGAAATCACGTTTGAAAGACGAGCGTAGAGTGAATGACTCGAAAAGATTATAAAAGAAAAGCTCGACTTTCGTGAGGTTTAAATGAAATGTGGATTGCATAAAATATCATACGTGAAATAAATTAGATTATTGTAAATATTTTTAAAATTGTTATTCTGCGATATAAAACAAAATTATCATCAAATCAAAATAGACAATTCTTATTTTTCATTTTTCAATATTGAAAACGTAACAACATTGTATTTTAGAGTACATCCAATATTTACAAATTATATGCATGATTCACTGTTATTATATTATATAGATAATTTTTTTCAATTCATGAAGAGAATGGGCTAATTATCATCATTTTTTTTTTATTTTGTTTTATGCGCTAACATTGGTTTTGTATTAAAAAAAAATCAAAATTTTAACCGTTTTTTTATTATTATTTCACGTTCGCGACTGATTTTCGTCGAGATGTCTCAAATAATCGATAAACGTTCAAAATTAACTATGAAATTTTTCAGTTTAAATGTGAACTCTCCGTGGAAATCAGTCGTATGCATGTATCAATTATTTTAATACTCAAAATTTTTTTATTGTAAAAAAATGGCGTTATAAGATTTCAATGAATACAACAGAAGATTTCTGTATATAAATATAATATATACGTATATTTTTAAAAAATTTTCACATTTTATTCTTAGTAAATCGTTTAGAAATGAGGATTTAACATATGAAAGTGAACCGATTATTGATAATTTTAATTTTTTTTTAAATATTATTTCATATATAGTATGTAATATATATATATTAAATATTGTTATATTTAGTAATTGTTGTTTGTATATGAAAATAAATTAATAATAACTTATTTAAATTTTAAGATTAAAATGTTAGTGACAAGAAAATGTGATATTTTTTATTTATAAAGAACGTAATTAATTAATTTAATAATAATAATAATAATATATTAAAGATTAATAATAATATGAAGTATTCGAAATTTTACAATTTGCTCTTATATAATAAATTAAGATATAAATCGAAAAAAGAATTCAAAATTAATTTATTTAATAAAAAATATATATATTTTATATATTAAAACTTTTATATTATTCATATATATATAAATTAGCACTTTTAAAACTTTATTATTATAAAAATATCAAAAATTGACATTATTATTTATTTCATAATTAATATTTTGATTACGTCTATTTAAATTAAAAAAAATATTTTGCGTATCCATTATTAAATTTTATTAATTATTCTAATCAGCATCGAGTATCTAAAATATAATAAACATAATTTGCCGTTTATTATTGTACAAAAAAAATAAAAAAAAATAAAAAATAAGATGCGTCTTGAATTTCAAAGAAGCGCAAATGGATATTGTTCAAGTCTCTGAAAAACACATTTTTTTCTCTCTCTTCATATTAATCGTTTTGATTTCGTACAATAATAAATATTTCAGACGTGTTTAAATATAATCGTCGGTTCATGTTTTATTTACAAATTTAATGGAGTCTTTAATTTTGTTATTCATCAAACTGAACACGTATTTATGAAGGCGCCATACTTTTAAAATACAGACATGTTCAAAAATACGCGATCATTTTTATCAATATATATATATATATATATATATATATATATATATATATATATATATATATATATATATATATATATATATATATATATATATATATATATTATATAAATGATGGATTTATAGTTAAAGTGTGAAAGTTCATATTGCGACAAATTAACTGCAATAGTTTGACCAATTATTTATTGTTAATTATTTGTTTACTTTTCTTTTATTATTTATTATAAAAATCAACATTAGTCGCGTGTTTATGAATTGTTTGTAAATATTTCGTTTTAAATCAATTTCTTTAATAGATTCTATCTATTAATTAATTAATTTATTTTTATCTATATTATCCGATATAAATATAGGCGATTAAAATTTACAAAAAAAAAAAAAAAACCTTAAACTACTATATAAAGATTTTAATTTTTAATATTGATTTTTATTTAAATAAAAAATAAATCTGTAATATTTTGTACGTTGTTAGTTATTGTCGATTTATAGCAGGTGTAGCCAACCTTTTTTATTACGTGCTCTGATGATCGTCAATATTTAAAATATTTCAATTATCTAATGTACGAAAGTTTGATCATCTATGGTTTATATAACATCATCAATAAAAAAAAATATATTTAATAATCAGAGATTGATCGTTAAGTTGTCGACATGATTTTCCTAAAGAGTGAATCGAAGTTGAGATTCATAAAAATAATTTATTATATATATATATATATATATATATATATATATATATATATATATATATATATTGTACTTCAATTTCGAAATTAATTTTGTTCTTTATATTTTGTAAATGTTTTAATAATATTTATATAAGGGTTGAAACGAAGTTTTCTTCTAGTATAATAATTAATGGTAAAAATAAAATTTGCGTTTTTTTTATGGTCGTTGATAATTCTCTAGTCGGAATATATGTTTTTAATCTATATTAAAAATTTTAGTGTAAATTTGTATAATTTGTTGATATTGCATTATATAAAAGTACTTATATGCAAATATTTACTGTAATCCGGTTTATTTCGCTATGAAAAACTTGCATCTTGTGCTAAAATAGGAGATGACGCACATTCTCTCGGTCAGGTATGAATTTTTCATTTATTTTATTTTTTATTCCAGTAAATATTTGGTGCATTATCTATAACAGATGTTTTGAATTTACGGTTCGCGGACCAAATGCGTCACGTGATTTTTATTTTTGTCAAATCGCTCGCGAAGAACCGTAGAAAATTAACAAAAAAAAAATTATAGAACCATCAAATTTTTATTTTTATTTAATGTTTAAATAAAATTTCGTTTAATTATTATTATTTTTTGTATTATCTATAATTTTATCGATTTAATTTCACAGAATAAATATGAATAAATAATTTTACATTTCTTTTAATTGGTTTATATTTTTAAATTTTGGTTTGTTAATTAGTCTATCTTTCTTTAATGTATTGATTTATTTCATTTGCATCTTTTTCTAAAGGATTTTTCAGTAGTTTTCAGAAGGATAATTTAAAATTTATATAAAATAAATCAAATTGATAATTTTTAATTAATACATAAAAATGAACGATATTTATTATATATTAAATATTATATATTTATTTTTGAACTTCAAGCGAGAAAGAGAATATGAAAAATTGAAAGATCATAATAATAATTTTAAGTTTTTCTCAATTAGATCTTCATGACTATGTCAAATTGAACTGAAAAGAAAATATAAATACGTATTAAAACTAATTGAAAAGCCCTTTTTTTTTAATCGCCATGTAAAGATTAATTGAAATAGGTCAATTTAAATTTTAGCGTTTTCCGAGCCCGTTGCGTGCGGTAGAGTCAATTCAGTTCAATCGCGGATCGTAATAAAATGATTGTACTATTATAAATATCATCCTGATAACGGATAAGAGGCCGAACGGGTACAAGTGCGCAAATTACACTTCCGAGAAACGCATGTGGATATCACCAGTTTGACTATTTGTGATTTATTTTATATTTAAAATAGAATTATATATTAAAAATATATATATATGTATATGGAATATTGCTGAAACCTGAAATCATTTTGCGTCGGAAAAATGATGAATTCTTCCGGAAGTCGTTAAAAGAATTCAATTTTTGATATGAGGAAAAATTTCGTACGTCTTATTTAATGTAGATTTTTAGCGACGATATAAATTTATTAAATTGCATGTTTTAGATCGGACATGTTAAAAATGTGTGACCCCCAAACTTAGTATATCTGATTAGATTTTTAATTATTATATTTTTAATATTATTCAGTTTATTGACAATAATTTAGATTTAAAACTAGATCGATCTAGATTTAAAGATTCCGTCAATTTTAGTAATGATTACGCTATATAAATAGTTCGTAAACTGATATAATTGTTTTACTTTTATAATTTACTGATATAATTGGCTTACTTTTCTAATGTCAAAAGATTTGTATTAAGGATCTCAAACAGCGCTTCTCAAAATGTTTTCGATTGTATCGTACTGATTATTATTTTTTTAAATACGTTATATATATATTCTAAATATATAAGATTTCAAGTACTATTACTTAGTATTAGTGTAGCTTTCGTTACACATAGATTACATAAACGATATTAATGATGGGAGATATTGATCATAAAAAAAAAAACATACAAAACCCTATCCAGTTTGAGAAGCGCTGATCTAAGGGGTGAATCATGTTCGTGCAGATTCACAGCCGTGTCTGGTCAGCAAGCTGTATGCCAAGAAGATGAGGGCTTCTGGTCATAATTCATTCAACATGCCCAAGTGCAGGGCAGACGGCACTTATGCACCAGTTCAGTGCCATGTGGACACAGGATGCTGGTGTGTAACACCACAGGGTAAAGCTGTGCCCAATACATCGGTCAGGAACGGCAGACCCAAGTGTGGTAGGCGAGGTATAACTTTTTTTCTTCTTCTATATACCATATATATATATATATATATATATATATATATATATATATATATATATACATATAATGTAAAAAATATTCTGTCCCATTGTGTCCTATGTGGTCAATATGTTGGCCATCATCATGCAACAAAACTTCGGTTCACATCGCACACGTAATTAAAGTGCAACGAGTGATATATTGAAAATTTTATCCCTATATTTAGTGTATATTATATATAGGCGATCATTGTTTTTGTTTACATATTTATATTTATCTTCATACTATTGATTTATATAAATACGATATAAGGAACGCATCGGAGCATCGCTCCGATTGTAATGTACCGATATTTATGTGTTATTTTTTTTTCTTAGTAACGCTGTATTTGTATATATGTAATATATTCGAAATATAATATATATATATATATATATATTAATGATTACATTTAACCACAAATAAATACATTTCATCACAGTTGAAATATTTGACAATGCACTGTTCATGTTCATTTTATAAATAAACGCACCTATTAACATTTTTGTTTATTCGATTCGTCCATTTTGTGGTCAAAAAAATAATAATAACGACCATTTCTTATGTATTAACAATTGTCAGCATGATTATAAATAATTTAGCATCGCATGTTTTTTTTTGCATATAAAACAAATCGCTTGTTTTATATATTAATTATGTTTTTTTTATTTAATTATTATATATATATATATATTTAAGATTTATTTACATTATATAGAGAATATTTTGGAATATTTCAAAAATAATATACCGGATTAGTATATTGTAATAGGAAGTAATTAAATTGGAACCTCAAATTTTATGTACAAGGTTACGAATGTACATGAAATCAATATTATGATATAGTTAGATAATATTCATGCTCATGATATTCGTATGATTATTTAGTGGTAACGCGCATATTTATATTATTTTTAATTGTTAAAATGTAAAAGATGTAAATATAAAGGGAGCTAAAATTCAAAACTCAAAATAAAACATTTCTACGATTAAAGATATAATTTATATATGAATTTTATTCATTATTTTTCTTGTAATTTAGTTATTTAGCTGCTAGAAAAAGACATAGGTGCGTCAAATTAAAATTTTGTTATGGTTTTTTTTTAATATAAAAAAAAACATATTAATTTAGCAATTAAAATACAAATTTAAGGGTTTACTTTTTGTGGGATTTTATGATAGGTTATATTGAAAGATTGGGATTTTGTTATGATAGGGAAGACTATAAAGCGATTACCAATCTTTTGGACCTTATGGACCTGACGCAACGGTTAGACTCATAAAGAGCAAAGGAGAAATAGAGGACGAGCCCTGTAAGTTCGTTAGATTTTTTTTTGGCCATAACAATATTGGCAACCGTCGTTCAATATTTTTAACAATTCCACTTATAATCAAATATGTGAAATATTCCACAATTTTCTTTCAAATATGTACATCTTTATAGAATAAATATTGATTTTTTTTTAATGCGTGTATATATATATAATATTTTATTTTATTATTATTATTTTTTTTTTGTAGAGAAATCGCACACGAGAAGAAGATCATCGCTGAGAGGTGGTAGAAATCGTGAAGGTATGCTTGAGCGTTTACGCGTTGGCCGTTAAGACAACACGTGCGCACTTTTTCACGTGTTAAACGTTCGCAATACAAAATCGCCGGTTGTCCCCTCCCCCCTCCCCCGGCGTTTAAACGATTGAATTATCTTATTAGTGCGCGGCAATAAACGTGTTTGTGGACATGTTCTAGCCATTTGTACGACAATAATAATAAACATCAATTGATAATAATGTATCCATTTGGTTCGACGTTGCACTAATTTGTATAGTTCAATCGAGTCGCACCGGCATAATTTGTACAATTCCCCGGTTTGTCTAGTAAATAGTTCCGACGCGTAATTGCGATGGTAATTTGTTTTTTTTTTTAATTTGATATAAAAAAGTGAATGATTTGATAATCGTGCAAATTGTCCCGTGTGTGAAACGTAATATACGTGGTAACGCACTTGTTCGCACTCTGTAGGCAACGAGTTTTGAATCGCGATGTTTGTATTTAGACTCGAAATGATATATTATTTAGAAATATATCAAATTCATTACTAATTAATCTATATTTTTTTTCATTCCAATTAAACATATCTAAATATATAAAATATAATGTTCTCATTATTTTTGATGACCGATATAAATGGAATTCATTTTGAAATGATCTAATATAATAATAATTATTTTTTTTTATGAATTATTTATCATTGATATGTTGAAGTGTGTAATTATTTCTGCGGTCGAAACCAGAAATTTATTTCACTTTATAAAAGGGCAAATTTTTCGTTGAACAGACCCAATTTAGATATGCAAGTGCTATACAATATATCGACATTAAATTAATTAAATATTTTGATAGTTTTCTACAAGTGTGTAATTATTTGTGGGGTTGCAAGTAGAAATTTATTTGTCATTTTCACTCTATAAAGGGGCAATTTTTTTATTTTTTAATTTTGAACAATTCAAATATGCAAGAGCTGTTATACAATTTAATGTTAAAAAAAAAAAAGCTATTGAAATATTTTGATTTTGCTTTTCAATTTTTTAATTTTCCTATAGGATGCGCTAGAGACGACAGGGCCAAGTTCAATAGGAATCTCATAAGTGTGCTGAGTATCGAATTTCAGAGGGCCAATCCAGCGGTTCCAATGTACGCTAAGGGCTCCGGAAAAGTAGCCGTCCAGTGGAAATTTGACGTTTTGGATAAAGATAGTAACAAGCAGTTGGATAAACTTGAGTATAGATGGATCAAAAGGCTAATAAAAAAGGTGATTTTGTTCCCTAGAAGAAATTCTGTCTAGTTTTAATTGTTATTTTCTGTTTGGGCTCGCTGTGCATGGGCGTCGACTAATTTTGACAAACGCTGTTTTAGAGACGGCCCAACTAGACGACAATTGGGCTCTAATTAGGACTTAGTTGGGTGTTGGCTAGTTTTGCTTTACTGTTAACAATGGGTTAACTGGAAACAGGAGATGCTAGAAGTGCTAAAAGTAATAATTTCTTAGAAATATCTATTTAAAACACAATTCATTTAAAAAAAAAATCATAATTTAAAATTTAATTCATTTGTGAATTAAAATGCTATTTTACAAAAGTATAATTTTTTTTAAAAACTTTACTTAACACCAGTTCAATTTTATACTTATTTTCATTTCATTCTTTTAATTAGGCTTGCTTTCAACAGAGCGTAGATTTTAATTCAGCCGATCTATCTTGCGAATAAAATTTGTAAATTATATTTTATTTTTATTTGCGAAATTGAATAATAAATTTAATTTGTTATGTTATTAATATGTTATAATTATTATTCGAATTGAATAGTGATGGAAATAATGAGCCTTATTTACACGAAGAATACATAAAATGTACTCTTTAAATGAGTCCATTGCAAAATTAACGATTATTACATAAAATTTAACCCGCGATACTTAATTAGAGATTCTTAATCCGCGGCTCGCAGACCATATTTAGATGCTCGAAACTTTTGAATTGTGCTTCTTTATTACTCAAAACTTTTATGAAAATACTAAAATATATCGTATTTATGTTTATTAAACATGGTCAAAACAAATAAAATATATCTGATATTAAAAATTAAAATTCTTTTAAAATTTAAAATATTTAATATTTAACATTAATATGTATTTATTTCATTATAAACAAATAGTGTTTATCGTAAATTAAAATATCGTAAATCAATTTTAAGTAGGTATTAGAAAACTAGTTAAAAGTGGTTCAGTTTTTCCTCCCTAGTTTCTTTTACTGGACATTAGTTTTTTTTTTTAATCAATAGTCGATGCCTCATTAACGCAAAACTAGTTTATATAAAAAAAAAACTGTCTAATTTACTTAGTTAACACTTTGCTAACGTCCAAACTAATTTTCAGAGGCGTTGATTAGTTCTTCCTTAATGCTTAATGCCTGTTTATAACGCCCAACCGAGTTCTAATTAGAATATAAATCAAGCTTTTTTTTTTTTTTATATCAACGCTTATCCAATAGCTCATTATTGTCCGGATGATGCTTCGCCAAATTCTAATTAGAAAATCAGTCTAGTTTTTACTATCGAAAGCCTTATTGGGGCTTAACAAGAATCTTAATAAGGTTCAATTGCGACTTGGGAATATCTAGACGGATTTCTACTAGGGTTTGACAAACTCGCGTATATATATATATATATATATATATATATATATATATATATATATATATATATATGATAGTATGTTTATGCTTGAACAAATCTTAATTGTGAATACTTTTGTTATTTTATCTATTATTGTTATTGCTATTATGAAATTTTATTGAACTTTGATTATTGAGCACTGTTTTCATTAATTCAAGTTCAAAAAATATATGAAACATTCTGTAATAGACAACACATGCAAAACGTTGCGTTTATTAATATATTGTTTATTTGCATTTTAAATAAAATAAGCGTGAAAAAAATTATCTAGTAGAACTTTAGAAAACTTTCTGTAAAATTGGGTATTATAAAAAATATAATTTCACACACACACACACATATACACACACACACACACACACACACACACACATATATATATATATATATATATATATATATGTATGTATTACACTTATTATTCTGTCTTAAAATACTCGAGCACACAATCCTATGCTCGAATAGATTAGCGCCGTGTGCTATTTTGCTATTTTTAGTAAAAAGTGCTAACTTGCAATTACTTCATAACGAAAATAATTGTAAGTACTTTTTTTTTATTTATTTTCTATATGCGTACTATGCCGCGTTTATATATATATATATATATATATATATATATATATATATATATATATATATATATATGTCTTATTATCGTTTTTTTACTTCGACATTTGAACTCTTCAAATGAAGGACAAATTCTAGTAATAACATAACAATAGTTCAACGATCGTCCATTTTATTTATTGAACAACCGAATAATTATCACTTAATAGTGTCACTCGATGATATTTACTGCTTGTGTTCAATCGATTAGGTAATTCATAATATTATTTGTAATGTGAATATTTTTTTATTAAAATTTTGATATTGATATGCGAAAGTATTTTAAGCGTTATATGCAGAAGTGAATATTGTAAGTAGTCGAAATAATTATTTCGATTAATAATATTAATTAAAATGCTGCGAAACTTTATTTTTTTATTTCTTTACATATATAATATAATGTTTGTGTTTTAAATCGGTGTTAATCGAAATATTTTTATTGAGTGTAGAATTATTTTCAAAATTATTTCTTAATAGTAAATTGTATATCAGTTATGAATACAGCACAAATAAATGATGATGTATTTGATTGTGTGAAATTTTTGATTAAAATTTATCAACAACGTTTTATTATTACACATGTTGAAAATATTTTTGGTCAAAAAATTTTTTTTAAAAAAAAAGCTTAAATTTAATTTACTGAAGAATGCTAAAATTTGCTACATATTTATTTTTGAACATGTTTTTATTATTATTATTATTGAATTATCTTGAATAAAGGCCGTTTACCAATTTGTGACTCGTGTCCGGTGATTGGAATACATTCAGACCCTACGAATTTGTAAGTGATGAAATAATATTTATTTTTATTTTTCAATTTGAACATTGCGCGAGCAATTAATTAATTAATAGCGTTATGGCGACTAAATTTCAGCGAAATATTAATAATTAACAATTTATCATGATTATATATATATATATATATATATATATATCTTTTAATTTTAAATATAATATTTAATATATATAATGACAGGTGGTAAGACCGAAAAAATGCGCGAGGGCTTTCATCGGAGCCTGCGACATCAATAAGGATCAGATCATTCAAAAGAACGAATGGATAAATTGCATACTTGACGAGACATACAATTGTGAGTACCTTTCAAAGTTAATTATTCACATTTCTTAACACGCACATGCGCACACACACACACACACACACACTCAAACGAGCAAACACAGTCGCGCACGTTTAATTAATATCATTAAATAGTATGTACTTATTTCGAGTGTTAACGGCGCGTGTCTATTCATTTACACACCATTTCGTATCATCATGTTTGATTCTGATTGGGAAATTTTACACCTTCTAGGTCTTTTTTTTTTTTTTTTTTTGTGGAAATTTCAAATGTTTTTGGAATTTTGAGAACCGATAGATGGTAATTAATTATGTTATGTTATCATCTGAAAGCGTTTAGTATATATGAAATTCAAAATATCGTTTTTCATAATCATATAATGATCTCAACGATAAGATTAATATCGTACAGAAATCCTTTGATTTATTTATTAATTAATAATCGATTTGTGATCTTGGAATTATTTTTCTATATTATAGAAAACTGCTACATATTTTATTTATTCTTGATACAATTATATTATTGATCAGTTGAAATACTGGTTTTATCAATTGAATACAATTTACATGGAGCTCTTCAAGATGTTCTGAACAATTTACTCCATTATCGGCTATTATTTTTATTTAAATATGATCATTATTTATTTTTTTTTAATGTAAAAATATTAATCGAAAAACGTCGCTTTCAGTTGTTAACATGTACAATGTAATAAATATTGAAGCAATTTTAAAGTCAAAATATTACCATTTTAAATTAAAATCGATCTTAATTATTTATTCTATATTAAATTTATTTTAAAAAATATACTATCTTTTTATAATGAATAAATATATAACATTCTTAAAGTTCCAAAACATCAAAATTTAATGTATATGATTTGAAAGACCTCAGGAATTCTCTTCTTTTTATTCAATTCGAATATAATAAAACGATCTACATTTTTTGAGAAATTTTAAAATTGTAAAATATAAGTGGAGAATTTCTGATGTATCGCAGATTTTCAATCATAATTATTATAATTGTTCAGCACGAAATTTAACATAATTATTATAACAAACTCACTTAAGTCACGAGGTGTTTGGTTTAAATATACTTTCCTCCATAACCATTAAGACATTATTTTAATTTATGTGTAAATATAATATTTATCGTTATTTATTATTATTATTATTATTGAAATTTTTTTAATTAATTAATTTTTTAATGTTTGAATTCAGTTCACATTGAAGAAAAAATAAGTTTTTTTTTAAATAGTTCAATCTGAAATCATTTTGTATATTTATTTTATTTAATGATGTGTACTGGATTTAATTGCGATAATTACGATAAAGCATTATAGATAACTTTCATGAGAGTTTTTTTTAAACGTTAAAAATTTTATGTTCCTACACTTTAAAAGGTTTTTATCAAGTTAAAATAATGTATATTATAATATGTAAATATTGTGAATTAATATTTTCATATACACTGCCTAATTGATATAAAAAAAAATTAACATTAGTTAGATTATTTAATCTTCAGAATTGAATAATATTCTGAAAGAAGTATATTTTTGACTTTAAAATAAGCAAGATTTGCTTATTCAACTTAATTCCTTTGATAGTTTATAATGTAAGGCAAATTTAATCATTAATAATAGTATATATTCGACAATCTTATTAAAAACTAGTTAGAATCGACTTCATAAGATTGAGAGATGATAAGTTAATGATGTTTATATTTAAAGATTGATCATTCTGAATTATATCAATATTCTTCTTCATCTATATCTTTATTATTGTTACGTTTTGATCTTTCAGTGTTTCAATTTTACATTGTTGATTATTCTTGGAAAATAAATATGGTGGTTTCCATTGCTTTCCATGTATCAGTAATAGTGACGTGTAAATAGTATTAGTGAACATATATATGTATATCATAAATCATCCATTAACTAATATATTTTTATTGTCTTCTCGTGAAGTCTTATATAAGCTCGAGATTGTCAATTACACTACTGAAGTGTTATATAGGTGTCGATGTGGAATATGAAATAAGTATTCAAAAACAAAGATTAACAGGAATGTTTACATAAATAATAATAAAAAAATAAAATATGTATGGTAAATAAAATTGCTATGATTTTCATCAATTGGACTATCCGGAACATTTAGAGCGATGTAGATTATGCATAGACTGAAGGCCTTTTTTTGATAGTAATGCAAAGCTGTAAACGAAGCCTGTAATTATTTGGGTTAAGGCAGATCTGCAGAATTATTCTTTAGTCTCTTTCCGTTTGTTCTTGTCGCTGAACTCAGACGAGGGCGGGGCGCGGACACCGGGGGCTGACAAGGGCCATACACCCTTTGAAAGTAATCCATCTCAGGGACGATTTCATGATGATCGTGACGATGATGTCGATGATAGAGATGTCGAAGATGATGGTCCTACCGGAGGTAAGCGTGCTGACCGTCGACTGCATCGCCATGGGTCTACAATTACGATACAGAAAACAAAGCCTGCTCTGTGTATGTAATAATGTGTTTGCCATTTAACAAATCATTATTTTTTTTTTATGTATAAATATGTTATATTCATGTGCTATATATAATATATATATATATTTGTTATTCATGTGCTGTATATATTTGTGATTTATTGTTTTGTATAAATATACAACGTTTATAAAGTATTGCTTTATTATATGTGGACAAACTCCCATGCCAATTGTTTAAAGTGATGATTATATCTCATTATATTATTTTGTGCAAAATTGTATATTGATTTTTTTGTAATACTCTTGAAGCTTTTTTGGAGTTAAAATTATATTTTTTAGTATTGTTTAGAAAGTTTTTTTTTAATATGTAAGGACATATATATATATATATATATATATATATATATAAATTACACAAATAAATATGACGTATTCTAAGAAAATTATCATAGAAGAGCATTCATAAATTCAACATTCGAGATTCTAAAAATTGAACAGCATCTATTATTTATTGTATTGAATGATACAAAAATATAATATAAATTTCAAGTATACAGTAGTGATTTTATTAGTTTGAAATAATTTATGTCACTTTTCAGCAATTGGTATTGGTGAATCAAAATTCATTTGATTGTAATATATGCAAACACTTACACGTTATTAACATTAACCGCTTTATAATATTTCACACGGGAAAAACGTACATATTCATCACATGAATGAAAATAAGGCTTTTTATTTTTAATAATACTAATTACCATGCATGCTTATGGTACTTATTAACCGGCATAATAATTTAATTTTGTCTACAGGGCGATTGGAAACAAACGATGGAAACGTTTCGTTTTTATAATTTCGAATTATCGAAACGAATTCTTTGAATATTTATTATATGGTTTCAATTATATATTGAACGATATAAATTATATTCTGTCCATATAGATTTATAAAATTGATTTTTTTCTGTATAATAGAAACTAGATACTCTCATCGTTTTTTTAAATCACTCTGTATAATGTAAATTATGTTTCTTTTTAATAGATACTACATAAATATATTAACGATTATTTGTACATATGACATCGGTAAGAAATCTACTACTATTTAAATATTTACACATATAGTAATTGTTAATTAAAAAATTCAATAATAAACATAAGTGAATATTTATGTATTTGCACTTATTGTTATAAAAAAGAAATACAATTTATTGTTAATTGGATGTACAAATAATCGATCTTCGTGGACCGGGTGAAATTATTAAATCTTTTATTTTCACAATTGAAAAAAAAAGATGATTAAAATAAAATGGAAAGGTTTCTCTTGTATATTAATGTTAAATAAATATACAAAAAATGTGTAAAATTTTACACATTTATATATTGGACATTATTGGACCGTTTTTCCGATTGATATTTCAAGAATTTGTTGTAAAATTCATAATAAGGAATATTAGTAAAAAAATACACAATCGTTTTTTTTAAAAAAGTCGTCATTAATTTTATATGTTTAAATTCATTAAAAGTTATTAATTGTATTTGAAAATAATTCTTAATATTTTTTTTATTCATATACATAAGTAATATAATTTATATGGCATATATCGCTATTATATAATAAATAAACATTTAAATTAGTATTAATAACGAAAATATAATTCTCATATCTTCTCATATCTACGACAATATTTTTAATATAGAAAAAAGAAAATATATCATGTATACAATTTGAAGCACAAAAAATCGTAGAGTTACTATCATAAAACTTTAAATACGTAGATATAAGAAGTTTTTTATGAGTGCTTTAAAAATATGTAATCTTAATAATTATTATTGCACATTTATTGATATAATATATATTTAGTTTGGAGCAGGTTACTATGAAAACGATAGCTTTGGTATTATGCAGTTATATCAATGTAAAAAAAAAATATTCATAGACCATAGATTAATCTGATAATAATATTCATCGAAGTTTTATCATATTTTTCGAATAATTATATAAGGCTCATTAGAAATCTATTATAATGCATTAAGATTATTTTTTGGTCTATGTTAAACAATAATAATTATTTTATAATAATATTTACATATTTATTTTTTGATAAATTGATTAGTGTTACAAGGCAGTGTGACTAAAACGTCAGCCAACTCTCCAGGATTTCAGGATGATTCTCAGGATAGAAACAAGGATGACAGTGATCCCATAGATTGCCTTTACGATAGAAAAAATCGCTTGGATGAAGCAGTGCGTATTTTTTAATATATAAAATTTATATACAAATTTTGTGTCGATTAATAATCGATTGATGACGAATTCATTTTTTTTCTGTTTTGCAGAAAAGTGTAAATTCATCGTTGTATATACCAGAATGTACAGTCGACGGTCGCTACCAAAGAATACAATGTGATCCCAAGAATGATTATTGTTGGTGTGTTCACGAAGATACTGGTTCTCCAATTGCTGGTACTGCGATATACAATGAAACTCCAAAATGTGATGCTATCGCTCTTATCAACAGACCAATGAAAGGTTTGTACTTGTGTGTGTGTGTGTTTTTTTTAAATAATAATACTCTAAAATATATAAATAATTCAAATTTTGTTATACACAAATTGTAAATTATATTAAAAAATTTAAAAGTATTTCAACTAATTATAATTTATAGATTTAGATTTTTGTAATAGCAACGATGTTGATAACTAGGTAGCTTTGCAGACGTTATATGACTATGTTTTATTAATAAAATTATTTATATAATTTTCATTATAAAGTTTTTCAATTTAAAACATGTAAGATTCGCAATTCAATATTTCAGGATGTCCTGATCAAAGAAAAAATATATTTTTAAAAGATCTAATGGAATATTTGAAAGCTAATATGATTGCAAATGCTAATGGAACGCATTTAATGGGGTTAGTATAATTTATAATATTTTAATATTTTTAATATTAATTCTATTTAATAAAGAAATATTTTTTTCATCATCTAGAAACACATCGGAGGCACAAAATATAGCACAATGGAATTTTGTTATATTCGATAAAAACAAGAATAGATCTTTAGAGAGGAAAGAATGGAAATCTTTTAGAAAATTTGTTTTACAAAATCGCCATTTGAAGAAATGTGGAAAGAAATTGCCCAAATATTGTGATGTTAATAACGATGAAAAGATTAGTATGACAGAATGGCTCAGTTGTTTGAATGCCCAGGGAAAACAATCAAATGTAGAAACTGGTGAAGATCATTTAATTATCAACTTCATGGAAAAAATGAAAATTGTCATTTAATGATTATATATGAAAATATTAAATTGACATTTTTTTTTCAGCAAGCACAAAATCACCAACATTTTTGAAGCGACGAGGTCCAAATCCCTTGGAATCCTACTTAAAGGGTGACTAATATTCCTACAAAAGTGACAAATGTGATTAATGTAGTATTAAGAAGGTGTATGAAGTTAGCCCCCAAAATCTGAAAAAAATAATAGATTTATTTGATTGGTTACTTTCCTTTTATTATTTCTTCATGTTAAAAGTTTTTTTTTAATAAAATTCATTATTAGTTATGAGATAACAATAATCTTCATAATAAAAAAATGATAATTCATTAATGGATTCATCATTAAAATCTTTTTATTCAGAATTTTAGGGTTAATTTTACATAATTGTATGATTTAAAATGTTTAAGAAAAATGGTCGTTGTATAATTCAATAAATGTGCTATGAAACGAAATGTATGATAATTATGTATAATATATTGCGAGTTTAACTTTAAATATAGGGATGATATATTTTTTTATTATTATTAATCATAAGCGCGAAAATGTAGTACAAAATGGAAAGGAACATTGTTCAGTTTGAGGATATAAAAGCGGTACAACAGCACCTTCTATTGCTCCTCCTCACTTTTTTCAAATTCAATCTCTTGAAAATTTTCAGTATTTTTTTTTCATAAACTCGTTTTAATGTAATAAATATTTTTTTTCATTTTACTAAATTATTTTAACCAAATAGTACTTAAAAGATAAAACTATCTCTTTCTTTAAAAAAAAAATATTGTAAATACGTGTAATTTTTGAAGAGTAAATTTGGAGCTTTTTCATAAAATATCTAACTTTATTACAATAATATTTATAAATTGCATACAAATATATTGCACGAACTTTTTTTAATATAATTATATGTCGTTTAAATATTAATAATAATTCCTATAAAGATTATGTTTCTTACATGTATTTGTTTTTTCATTTTTTATTCATATGAATGTATTATTGCAAATTAGTTTAGTTGTTTTATTTAGTGCATGTAAATATGTTTAAAAACAAAAAAAAAACATCATCATTTAATCAATGAAATTGAGTACATATGTGTGAGTCATTATTTTTGATATAAAAATTGAGTAAAAATGTAATATCCTATAAAATTTACATAATAATGTATTGCGTATGTAAATAATTAAATATGATATGAAAAATAAATGATTTTATTATTTTTATTCCATATTCCTCATTGCGTTGCTGTTTACATAGAGCTTTCAATTCTTTTATATTATTATTTAGAATCAGTTTGAATATTTTATACAAAAGTTTTTATATTTGTTTCTATACTTTTTATAATAATTTATATTCTAAATAATATCATTAGAATTGAAAACATAATCTTTTTCCAATAATATATAATTAAAATATTTAGTCCAAAAAAAAATTAAACATTAATAATATGATAAAAATAGTGTTCAGTATAATGTTAGATTTTTTTCAGTATAAATAGTACAATATTGAAATATATATAGATATTTGCAATAATCAAATGTTTAAAAATTGGTAACAATGATACCAATGACAGCTATAATTGAGGTTGGCAGCTCTGGGGGTGCGTTTTATTTTATATTTGTATGTGTTGCCGCTTATTGCATGTGTATGTGTGTTATTATCGCGCGTAATCGTTAGTGTGCGCAGGTGTGTGCTGGGGGGCTTTCAAATACACAAAATCAGATATCAGAAACCTTTTATTTTTTAAATATAGTTTGAAAATTTTTGTTTTATTCGGTTTGACAATGCGAGACAATATTTTACTTCTCATTTTATAACAAACTATTTTTAATTTTTGTTCACGAAATTTTAAAAATAAAATAACGAATTTCTAATCATTTCTTTAACGATAGTAAATAAATAATTTTTTGTATTTAATTGTAATAAAATATTGAATAACATTTGAGTTTTAATTAAACACGGATTAATCGCGACTTCTCAGTTTTTTATCTCAATATTACGTTTATTTCTGATAGTTATAAACAATGATTGATTTTTGTCCTAATATAGCAATTATAATTATATTTGTTGTATTTAACTGAATTTAGGATTGTTTATTTTTATCACTAAAAAGACGTTAAGTAAATAACCAACCTATTCTTGGTGCTGAATCAAAAACATAAAATACCGATTCATCGACATGAGTGTGAGGTCAAAAATGTTGACATTGTTACAAATTCCAATATTAGTTGATTACAAAGCAATTTTGAGTTAATTGTAATCAACATCTGTTTTATGTTTATATTTTTATTTTTAATAATTTTATATCTATTAATTCCAGAAATGTCTACCATATATGTAATTCTTACATTTTTTGATTTTCAGAAAAAAAAATTATGATAAGATATTTAATAATATATTTAAAAATATTAAAAAAATATGGTTTGATAGAAAATTATAACTTTTTCTTTTGGTTGTATTTTGAGTAGTATATATAGAAGTTGAATAATTCAGATACACACATACACATATATATATATTTATTTTTAATTTCAAATATATAGATTTTAATGTCATTTAAAATTGACATATAATATTTTTGTTTATATTTTGATTCTATTTCTAAGTAAAATATAAAATCAAAATTATGTTCATTAAAATAAAAAAAATAATATGAGAATACTTGAAAAACTAAATTGTTTGCATAATTTTCCAATGCAATATTTCTATAAACGATATCGTTATTTTTATATGTTAGAAATTGACGTTTTGAATATGAAGAGGTTAAATAATCTGAAGTTGCCGGTTGAATATTCTTGTATAAACGAAGAGTTTTTTGTCCAGGATGAATGATTAAAACGTTTGTGTAATTCTAAACGTATGGGAAAATGCGTTCTTTTTTGTATTGATCAATAGGTTACAAGTGTTAAATAAAATGTTTTGCTAAAACGCGATATGCCTTTGATACTGACATTATTGGTGAATCGTCTGTTACAGAAAATAATGTACTGAAACATCGGAATATGCAAAATGATAACGATATCATTGTGACGGTGAAAATAAACGTCAATATTTCTTGTCATCTAGTCAAAACTGATAGTTATTCGCTATACTATTGTAAGAATGAATGCGAGTCGTAATATATAATAAGAATTAATACTAGTTGTAATATTAATCCTATGCACTCGAAATGTTTTGCAGCGTTTTTGGTAATTTTTTTGTTCCTAACTTAAAATTATTATGCATAAAAATTAATAAATAAAACTTGTAAGGTTTAATATATACCTTCCCCCAAATAAAAACATTTTGCTACTATTTCAGAGATTTTCTTAAAAATAATATATTGATCAATACAATCGTTTTATAGTTCTATTAAAAAAGTGTTTAGAAATTTTAACTTCAGTAATTTTTCTGTCAAGATTGTTAAGTTTAAACCAAAAAAAGTTTCAGTTTCAATACCGAAAATAGCTCCATATGTAATAAATAGTTTATGGTCAATTTTTTGTGGACTAATTTAAGATAAAAAAATCATATCTCTATTTAAAAGTGTATCACTTTACACTTCATAATAATATTATTACTATGGAAAATGAGAATTTGTTAGAAAGAAATTGACATAAATAATCACAGCGAGTTTTTGCATTGATCCAATTGGTGACCAAACGGCACCTCTCGAGTGCAAAGGGTTAATTAATTGGAACACGGGATATTTTCACAGTAGAAATTGAAGATTATTATCGATTAAAATCCTTGGAGTTAAATTTCGATAATAGGACGTACCTTTATTTTACATAACTATTTAGATCATATTGATAATGACAAAAATGCTGATAACGGTATTATGCTGACGGTGTTCATTATTTTTGAATTCATTTTGATGAAATCCGATATATTTATTTTTTTCCCAAAAATATTATTGCATTTATATTTATTAAAAAATGCATTTATTATTTAAGAATATTTTAATTGTATTAAATTATATAATAAACATTTCTAAATCTATTTATTTAAAATTTCGTTTATTACGCTTTTATTTAAGTATTTATGTACTATTTTGGTTATACGAATACTTTACGCTTTTCTTTTATTTTGTTTATTTTTACTTTCAGTATTACAAAGTGTGTACTTTTGTTTATTATTATGTTACTTTTATAATATTTGCAATTTAATTTTAATAAATGTGTGTACTTCTAATGATCCGACACACACAGGTCTGCTTGTGTAATATAAAATGGCGCTACAATCATTCATAGTTTGTCTATTATTGTCGACTTATACCCAATTGTTAATTCTATCATAATCTTATAATTTAATATTTTGATCTGTATAATGCGAAAAGAATTATTGAAATTGCCTTTTTTTTCTACGCCATTTTTTTATTTCAGAAATTTCACTATACCATATATATCAATTTTGATTCACTTTTAAAAATAATGCACAGTACTCAAATTAAAATTGTAAATTGAAAACAAAAAAAAAAAAAATGTTTATAAATAAAAATATTGTTCGTAGCGTTTGAGAAAAGAGAAAAGGTTATGTGTCGCTGCGCGTCGGGTGGTTAGAAAGTTGTCATGTTTAGTAAGTATCGCGCCGCGATGCCGCTCGGTTGTACGCACGCGGTCGTGTCGCGCGTGCCGCTCTCGTTGCGCAGCCGCGCTCAACTCGAATTGGACGAGGCGCGGCGCCAGCACGAGTGTTACGTGCGTCTGCTGCGCGAACTCGGCCTCGACGTGCTGGAGCTGCCGCCCGACGAGGACGCACCCAGGGCAGCCTTCGTCGAAGACGTAGCCGTCGTCTGCAACGGAACAGCGCTCATAGCCAAACCGGAACACGCGCACGCTCACAAACAAGTACCTTACATTTCTATATATATATATATATATATATATATATATATATATATATATAAATATATACCATTTCAAATATTTTATTATTATTATTATTATTATTTTTTGAATAAAAAAAAAGGTGCTCTAAAATCCCGCCGAAACGCTTTTCTGATTATTTTAAACCGTTAAAATTTTTGTTGCACCCTTATATTTTACGTGGTCCTAAAAACAAATCTAACGTCCAATGTGGCGTTACTGTAGTTAACGATGTTTCGATTTATATTTCTTATTGTGTATATGGTCGATATTTCTTTACACATGGTTCATATGTTGCACTTAAGGGAGAAAGTAAAATATGATATATATATATATATATATATATATATATATATATATATATATATATATATAAGTATAATTTTTACGATTTAAAGATTAAAATTGTTTTCGATACGACAATAAATAATATATTTTATTCGTTTATAATAATGCAATAATGTATCATAAATAATAATGTAGCAGTTAATGTTATTTAAATAAAACTAATAACAATATCAAATATCTAATAATATAAAATTTTATTGCATGTAGTTGACACTATAATTAAAATATACGCAATAAACAAATTTATCTTATTAAAAAAAATATCTATTTTAGAAGAATTGTAAGATTTTTAAATTAAATCGAATATTTTTGTTACATTTGAACAATGATCCAGTTATAAAGGAAAGAAAATTCTATTGAGGCGACGAGTTTTATATAACGAGATTATCGCGTTATATAAATTTAAATTATCTTTAATCTTAAACGCAAATTTAAAATTATAATAATATATATATTATTATATTTTTTAAAATTATAATAATATATAGAGCATCCTTTTTATCGGTCGGTTCCTTTCTTTATCGTTTGAGAAAGTTTAAATTAAATATATAATAGTTTTTGGTTGTAAAAAGTTTTTAAAAATACTTTTATTTGAGATTTAATTGCTTCGAACAAAATAGTATTCATCATATTTTGAGAAATAACCAGCTGTTCCAACTGTTAAAAAAATTTCTTCTGTGCAAATTCAGAATTACAGAATTATACACATTATGACAATATTTGTGTAGTACTTGTGTTTTGTTTGCGCTAACTGATGGCTTGAACCATATTTACTGGGTAGCTATTATAAAATTAGCATTGGCAATTTTCATTGGTTTAACGCTAAGAATATTTCTGATATTTTATTTTGTCTTCTTGTATTACTTCAGACAACTAATGAGTTTTTTCATTTTAGCTACGTGCACATTTTATTTGCGTGTTTACTCTCTTAATTCTTATATACACAGCCAACTGGTGACTGGTAAATATTAATTCTATTATAATAATTTATTATCTAATATATTTGAAATTCTTTCACTATATATTAATTCTTTTGCAAAGTAATTTTAATATTTTAAATGATAAATTTAGTCTCTCGTTGTGTTATAATAAATCCATACATATTTACATTTATTAACATCTGTGCTAAATTATTTTAGGACAATTATTATTATTTTGACTTTTTGTAACTGTATTGAATAAAATTAAATTATGTTAACGTTGATTCAATTTTTTTTCCTTAAGAATTTATTAAAATTTTCATCTTCAACTTCACGAAATTATTTATCAATCTAAAAAACGCATCGGTAATCATCTGTCCATTAAAAAAAATAATATGCAAAATTTAAGAAAGAAATGTAGGATATATCTTTTGTACTTATTTTCGTATTATTGTTGAACATATATGACAGTGTCGAAAAAAAATGCGTATTATCCAAAAATTATTTAAGAATATTTGAAATTCTACAGAACAATCAATAAACATAATATATATTTATTTTTATAGTCGATCTACTACTATTTATTATTACTACAGTAAAAATTTATGTATTCCCACTTTTAAAAATAATTTCAGAGGTTTTTATTTTGAGATATTTTTAACTTTAGTTTGTATGAATTCATTCTCTTAAACTAATATTTTATTTTAATGTTTTTTTTGTAACCTTGAATTTTAATGAATTACAAATGTGTTAACGTATATATATATATATATATATATATATATATATATATATATATATATATATATATATATATATTGTGATGTAATATAAAAAGTACCAATAGTGTAGTTTTTGGCATTTACAATAAATATATTTATATAAAAAAGGTGTATGAAATTGACATTAAACGTGAGAAAAATTTGGATAGAAGAAATACTTAATAAAACATAATCATTAAAATGACATAGATGTTTGAAGCGATATTATGGAAATCGTATTTATTGTTTTGCTACAGGACTAATGCTGATATTTAAATTATTTTACATAAACTATTATCTAGACTTTAGAATATGTAAATATGGTTTTCATTAGGATAGTTCAACTGCATTTTATATATTTTATTCCATTAATTGATAGTTATTTCTTTTTAATATGAAAATTGCAACTGGAATTTTTAACTGTATTTTTAGTTGTTTTTTTCCTGGATTTAGTTGAATTTATTGGCGACGAACACAGTTTTATTAAATTGTTATGAAAAATCTATAATCAATTTCTGCCGAAAATAGCGGAAGATAATTTAAATATGATTATTATTTTTATATATTTTTTAATGGATTTTCCATTTTTTTATCGTTTTTTGTTAGTTTTATTATTGTTATAAAAATGATTTATGAATATAGCGGCACATTTCAAAAATATCTTCTATTCCTAAAAAATGAACTTTTGTGTAAAGTATGTTGAAATTTATTTAAAAAAAAATATTTTTCAGATTTTAATATATGTTGCAAATTTTATATACAAATTGTGATAACGAAGATTTGAAATCTTAAATTCTTCAGTTATATCACATCTGTAAATTAATTTTTAATTATCTAATTTAAAAATAAAATATTATGATATCGACCATTTTTAAAGTTGGTTAATTTAAACTGATATTATTAATATTAAGTATTTTTATCACAAATTAGTATATTTTTGTCATGTATGTTTATAAAAATTTACATTGTTCAGGTCAGCGAGTCTGAAAATCTTTCAGGTCATTGATTCCGTCAAATTTTCAAGTATAGTCTTATTCAATGTTCACGCACACACACACACACAAATATATATATATATATATATATATATATATATATATATAATTTTAACATGTTAAAAATATTCGGTTTTCTATAATTAATTTATTATTTATATTCATGTCTTACGTCAATCAGTATACAATATATCAAAACGCTGTACATGAAACGATCAATCGATTCGATAATTGATCTATTAAAATTTTCTTTCATCTGATCGATAACGAAAAATCTTGTATATGCAATATTGTTTGTTTAAAAAATATAATTTTATTTATAAATCTTTACGTTAATAATTTAGGTAATATGTAATTTACTAAATATACGCTTAGATTGGTTTATTAAGTGCTTATTTTTTTTGTTAATCGAAAATTTACAAAAAATACTATTTTGAACGATAAATCAAAGATTAAGAAAACTATTCTAAAATTGAGGAAACAAAGACTTTTGAAAATTATAAATTTTCACAACATTTTTCATAATTAATTTTCCTATATTGATTAATTTTATTTTATATGTTTATAGTATTATTTATTATTACTACCAATGAAATTAATTTTTATTGAACAAGTACATTTAATATATAATTATTTTGTTAATTAAATATTTGAAAATTTTTGAATTATTAATAAATATTAAGCTGTAATTTATTTCAAAACACTATGTGAGTGATTATATATTGATTTAATAAAGCATTATTAAAATATCGGACGATGTTTTATATGCTTTAGTAGTAATAAATTATACCATTTTGTATTGATTTTCAACTTCAATTAACTTGATTTGGCGTAATGCGCCATTTCCGAGAAATTGATCATAATAATGTAAGATATTTGTCTTACAAAAATATATACAAAATAATAGATAATACTATAAAAGAAAAACTAATTTTATAATATTTTATATAACTTGGTTCCTTTTTTGAATTTTGGAGCACGTCACTTTTTGTCTTTAATTTTATAATATGAACGATCTTTCTTTATTATCAGGAATGTACATTTTTATCAAAGTTTTACTTTTTTTTTAACACACAAATCAAAATAAACTAAAAAGATACATGACAATTTTATTAAAAAAAATATATGTTAACCCTGGTATGATGACGTTGAGTTAAAAATTGTAATATCAGAGTTTGGATTGCCGTGTTCCTGTTGTGTTTGGTTATGATTGATTTCTGCATTTTTTAAACACTACAAATCCGAAAGTGCAGAGCCCGCATAATGGAGCAGTTTTGATTTATTAGATCATCTCGAGTGTATTTTTCGATTGTTCAATTTGGATTCAATCCGGGTACCGGAACTTTTGACCCCATCTCTAATTGTGATCCGTAATAAGGGAGTTGATAGCAATTATTGACACTACTCGTGTGATAATTTTTTTTATAACGATGAAATTATTGTCAATTTTATGCAATTATGTCGTATATAAAAATAACACAACCATAATACATTCGATATTAGGTGTCGTTGAATATATGTAATCCGATTTGAAATTTTATTACATTCGGATCGTTTTCATGTTTTCGATGGCTTGTTTTTTTAAGCGTTTTCGATTCACAATGAATTATGTTAATTTTAAAAGGCAGTCGTTTAAATCTATGCACGTTTTTTTAATGGATTACGAATTTATTCGTAACATCGACAAAATCTCGATGTTGCTAGAAAAACCTCTTGAGATGTTGTTCAACGGCAATATTGCAGTCAAAAATTTGTCAGTCGTATAAAATTCTATAAACTGCATCAAAAATTTTATTATTTGTTTATCTTCCGTGATAATTTCAAGAATTTTAATAATCTATAAGGAAATATACAATTAATTCAATCATTATCTGCAATTTGCATTAAATTTTATGTTAATTACTATCTTTGAGAATTAAGTATATATTATAATTATGAATTATAATTTCAAATTTAATGTTATTTTTTAGAATGGTGACGAATGAAAATATAATGTTCAAAATGATTGCAGTGTTCGTTGACGGATATGGCGCATTATTTGAGTTCACGATTATGACAATACGGTCGAAGATAGAAACATCCTCCAATTTTTGAGTTTCTGTCACTTTCAGAAGTTGTAAATTTTGGTTACATACTAATATTGTAAAAATATTATTTTTATATTTGTTACTTTCTTAGAGAAAATTAATCTAGTTTTCTTTATATTATTTAATATAAATCTTGAACTTATAATTTTTGACTTATGAAATGCTTTTAGTTTTCTTTTAATTCATGTTACCCCTTATTCGTAAGTCAGTTATTTCGGTTTCGTAAATTTGCACAATTATTTGCTTTCTTCTGCAGCGTTCACGACTTCTTTGGATAAACAATTCCAAGTATTTTTAAATTAGTTGTAAAAACGTTAACGTCGGTTATTAAAAGAATACGGGATATTCATAATTATCATGTTTAGTATTTTTTTATTATTAATTTTTTCCCACCCACTTTGAATAGAGAAGTCAATTAGACATTGTGCTCACCTCTCAAATTGACCTAATTTAACACTTCGGGTGCCAGTAATTTCATTTTATCGCACGGTTGTGTCAATTTTAGACTATCAATTTAATTTAATTCATTGTAATAAATATTCTCATCTCTTTATATGGTTTCGTCGCAGTAATTGCATATAAATAATGACAAACGTATTTATACATACATTGTTTGTATAACATGGTCGTGACTCAATTGATTATCGATCAATCTTTCTAATAGTAACGGTTGATTAAACGAATCGAGATATTTTTTTAATCAATGGTCTTTTTATAGTCTTCAATCTTATTTTAATATTCTTTATATTTAATTTTCAACAATTTTCAGTTATAATTTTAACTGATAAATAATTTGATTTAAAAAGAAACAGATTTGATTACTTTATCATATAAAAAAAGTGTTGAAAGATTTTAAAAAAAACTGGCGGCTAGTTTCTGTATAATAAGGGTGTGGCAAATTAATAGGACACGTGTCTAAAAAGATATATTATTAATTTTTGCTAACGCGTAATAGATGAAAATCTCTTATTGATATTATATTAATAATAAAAAAAACGCACTGATATTGGCGTATAAATTAATGCTATATTTTATAATTTTAGAGTATTGAAAAAGGTTCATATTTTTCGTTAAATAAATCAAAAATCAACCATTTCAGGATGAATTTTATAAAATAAAATCAAAGACAAATAGAAATATTTTTTTAATAGTCATAATTTTTTTAATTTCCATTTCAAATTTTAATATAAAATATTTTTATTTACTTAGTAAATAATTAATAGTTACTTATTTCACTATAGCTTAAGCATAGGCAAGTAGCCAATCGTTCATTTAATATGTATGTAAATTGTTACATACTTAATTTATTTTTAGTTAGACTTTGTATTTTTTTCATTTTTTATTTTAGTTCAATATTTTAATTTGTAATAAATTTATTTATATATTTTAATAATTTTAAACAACTTGAAATTAAAATATTTGAATCTGTTATTTCTTTCGTATATATATTCGAATATATTTATAATTTCGATTTATTTTTGTAAAACAAACTTTATAAATATTTGGACACGAGTAAACAAATATCAATTAATATATTGCTACGATATCACACTCGAAATGTTGTTTTTTCACAATTAATTAAATAAATTAGATGAAAATTTGTTTTGTGTTTTAAAGATAGTGTTCAGTATTTTTGTGACCTGTGGTAATTAATTCCAACCCCTTTATGAGGTAAAGACTGGCGCTTTGGGAGTTTCTTCTATATTAGTCTTCAATTTATAGTTTAATTGAACTAATGTGTTAAATGTAATTTATCAACCAAATTTTACAAATAAAAAAATGTAGTATAGGTATTATTATTTTATGTAATTGTAATGTGTAGTATATTTGGCAAGTTTTAAAGTATTTTCAAAAATTAACTGCTATTATCTATCCATTTTTTATTGATTGAATAGGATTCAATTTATAGTTACTCTATATATTTATTAACAATAAATAATAATAATAATAAATAATAGTTTTGTATGGTGTAAATTTAAATAAGGTACAAACCTAAACATCTGGCAGAGCATTATAATACACATAATGTTTGGAATGTTATAATTTTTTATATTTCTAGAATTTTATTACCATAGGAGAGTGTAAAATTATATTTTCACACGCTAACCACTCAAGACATTTTTAATTTATCGACGAGTGATACACAAGAATGTATAAAATATTCGATTTGTCACGAATGTTTAGTTAACTGTCAGTAAAGTAGTAAATTTTAACTATTGACGTTTTTATTATTAAATATAAATGTATATTAAAACTAGTCGTAATAATTACTCGCGACCTTGCCATCTGCAGATATATATAAATAATCAATTTTTTATGGAGTTATTGCAGGTGTATGTTTATAATTGAGTGTTTAATATTTTTATATAATTTTATATATTTAGAAATGATTTAATTCGTATATGCGTCTCTGTGTTCTCACTCAGTGTCGGCACATTAAAGTGGAATTAAAAATTATAATTTATATCTGCAATTAGTGTACGCGTTAACTAATAATAATTGACCACACATTGACCCTAATGGGTATTGCATGGTTGCTGGACATTTTTGTCAAATAAACCGCATGTGTCACAGTCCATTGACAATGACGTTGATGTAATTTTTTTTTTTTGGCACAATGAATACGCATAGACAGGTACTAAAATAGAATTAACGATGACTGGTAGGTAAGCATTGTGAAAAATTTAGGCAATGTTGTTAGCCTCGTTATTTTTTTTTAATAGAAAATGATATCCGCTGATAAACTTTTAGATCAATGAAAATTTTTATTATTGTCGTTTGTGCGAGTTTTATAAATGTGCACACTAGTTTAATTCAACGTGATAAAATACTAGTAGATATCAATACTGTTTGCATTTAACCTCGAATCGTATTACCATATACGGGTAAACGTCAGCAAGTATAAGTTTTAATTTTGTTATATTTTATATTTATAGAAAAAAAAGATTGAGAAACATTCATTCATGAGTGTTGCTTTTTTTAGAATAGTTAATGGTAATTTTTCCTTTTATGGAAAATCAATATTACTATTTGACTTTTTATTTATGAATAAATATATTCTGTTTTTTATCACTTTTTATAAGGAATATATAACAAGTTAACGTTTCTCGAATTTTATTACATTTATATACCATACTACATATTGAAGCAAAGAGAAAAGTTATTTATTTTAGAAAATTTGTTATCCTTTATTTTTATAATGTTATTATAGCTTTATAAATTATTTGTCTTTGCTACGAGATTTAATCATTTCTTGCTACGAGGATGAGTGACCAGCTTTATGTCGAACATTTGATTTTTTTATTAGACAGATTACCAGACACACCCTTATTTACTAATGATAAGTAAATGTTGAATAATAAATACAGATTTATGTAATTATATTATGATTTATAAATAAGTATAAAGTTTAGATTGCGAGAAAACAAAATAAATTTAAATATGGAAAGGATATTATTTTAATTGAAATCTTATATCAATATTTTAGAAAATAAAATAAAAAAATGTCTTATTTTGCTTTAAAGTTAGTACTTTAAAAAATTATACAAGAAGTGTACAATACAGCGTTTCCTAAACTTTTTTGATCGTGGCCCGGTACGAGATATTAATTTTTTTTGCGACCCATCTTATAAAAAATATTTATTTACAAAACAAATTTTATTTTTTAATAAAAATCAAAATTCAAGTTATTTGTTAGTTAATTTATTTTCTAGTAAAATGGTGGTAAAGGGTTGCCACTTGCAGTTTGGAAAACTTTCGAAAAATATTAAATTTAGAGCAAAATGTTATAGATTTTTGTGCTTTTACAATTTTTGCCACGACCCGGTGCCGAGTCGCCCCCCACACTTTAGAAATCACTGGTGTAGTACATAATGTAGAAACAATGTATCCTGTGTTTTTAAAATAATAAAACAAATATTGACCATACATGGAATGATGTGTCGCACTTTGGTGTGAATAACGTTACAATCTAAAATCTTTCACCACAATATGAGTAAAAAACTGACAATTGTGTGAATCACTATGAGGACAAGTCATTGACATCAGAAGATAGAGTGTTATAACACAAATTTTGTCATCATCACTGATGTTCTCAAACATTGGTGTGTTCTGGTTTCTTTCAACAGTCACTTTCTTTCAGTTTCTTTCGATTTCATCAATCCTCCTCTTTTTTTTAGATTCAAAGATTCTTTATAATTTTACTTTTATTTTTATGAGAACAATAAGTATAATAGAGAATAACATTTACCTTGCGATGTTTTGTACAAAATTATATATTTTTTTATTTTTAAAGATATAATTCATGCATATATAAAAGAACTGCGCAAATTTATTTATATAATAATAAGGAATTGTAATGATTTTTTTCAGTTTTGTATCAAACTGCAATACATTATACATATCTAAGAAAAACAATAAAAATATATTTGCACAAAACTTTAAATATATATATATATATATATATATATATATATATATATATATATATATATATATATATATATATATATATATATATATATATATATATATATATATAATTCTTTATAATAGTCGTTTCCATTATTATATACTCATATTATAAAGATGAATATTGTTTGCCCGATGAATGCAAGTGAGCGGTACATATTTATTTTCGAAAAAGTATGTCGCGAATAAAAAGACCGCGAATTTTCTTTCTATGGTCGTTTTTCTAGAGAATTTAACCGAAGACAAATTCGGCATTTGTAATTTATATTCTGTTTTGCATTACAAATTTAGGTGTTGCATAAGCGCGTTCTACTCTGGTAGAATACAAATTAGCCGGGACACGTAACGGAACCGACCATAATAGTAATACTATCAGAAAAAATATTATAATATGAAAAAAAAAAACGGACAATGACCACGATGAAATTTGATAGATGCTCTTTTTTGTATTTTGGCTACGGACCGGAAATATTGCTGTTAGTATAACTGAGGTGTTTCAAAATCGTGATTGACAGTTAAAATAAATGATACAATATTTAGCCGTTACAGTGTATATACGCTCGATCGGTGGTTTTCAATCGGCAATACGTGAAAAAGTACTGACTTTATTCGGATAATTCATGTCAATGCCTCGATATTGGGTGTGCCGTAATAAAATTCTTCATAAAATTACGCGCGGCTTATATATCAAGAAATATTAAGGAGTTGTTAAAGTTTATCGTTAATTTTTGGTATATAATAAAAAGAACAAAGTAACATTTTGCTCAATTTTTGTGAATTATCTTGAGAATATTTTTTTGTTATATTATGGTAAAATATATAACTGCATTACGGTTTTCATAAAATTACGTCATTATTCACATTTTATTATTATTATTATTTATTTATTACGCAGTTATTAACCGATTCACTCATTCTTTTTGAGGTGTGTCATAGTTATCTTCTTTTATATGACGGGTTCTGGTTAATTTCCCGTAATTTTCTACACAATTGTACTGATATATCTGAGGTTATTGTTGAAGCGAATTGATGTTGTTTCTATGAAAGAAACGAATTTATTCTCAAATCCTTTATTTACCTTAGAAAGTAATTTTTAGTGGTATAATTTAACTTTTGGCAACATATTTTTATTTGAGAGAAATGTTTTATGGATAAATGCTTAAAATTACTACCATTTAAAAATGTAATAAGTTATTGAATATTTTAAATTTAAAATTAATATTTTTCGTCAAAAAATATCAATTGACAAGATTAATATTTAAACGTTTATTATATCAATTTCAGATTGACACGATACGTGCCGTTTTAAGAAAAGAGTTAGATCTGAATATTGTAGAAATTACGGAAGATGATGCCAAATTAGAGGGAGGAGATGTTCTTTTTACAGGTAAGATATTTATAAACATATAATTTTTGAAAATTTTATTATTTTATTGAAAAAAATGACTAATATAACATTTTAGAAATGGTGTATTATATATTTATAGAAAATTACATGTTTGCTTATTTGCTTATATGCGAATACGGTTTTATAATATGAACGGGAAAATATTTATCTAATAATGCTCGTGGTCCATTTTCTTTTGATTTTCCTCCAATGGTTTTAAGCCCAAGAAGGGCCATCTGGATTATTTCCAGAGCACATTTATTAATACCTCGCATTAGGTTGTTTATATCTGCAGATAAATTACTATTTTATTTCAACAGATTTTTACATTGCGGTAGTATATATATATATATATATATATATATATATATATATATATATATATATATATATATATATATAATGTATCGCGTGTATGTATGTTTGTATAATAAAATAATTTTCTTTTTTTATTACAAATTTTAAGAAAATATGTGAAAATATATTACATAAAAATTTAATATTTATAAGTATAAACAAACTAAAAAAACTTTGAATTTGATAAGTTATATCATATATAATGAATTATTTGGTTAGATATTTAAAAAAATAATGTATTTATATGAATTTTTCAGGTAGAGAATTCTTCATTGGATTATCTCAAGGCAGTAATGAGGCTGGTGCACGAGCTGTTGCCGCAGCATTTCCAGAGTATCCCTGCACATCCATCAAGGTAATGGAAGTACCGACAGAAAGCGATGATGAGCCTAGACCCCTATTGAGATCCCAGCTAATCCAGCAGGATCAGGTGCAATGATTTTTTTTACGGAAATGGCTAATCGATCAGTATGGAAAAGTATTGTTACCTGAGCTGCTTCGATAGCACGCCATCAACGCATCCACACATATGTTTTTAAATTTTATCATTTTTTAAGCAGAGACGTTTGTGACAAGGAAAACGTTAATCAGTGAGTTTGTTTATTTATGGATTATAATGAAGTTAAAATATTTTCTAAATTATTGAAAATAATTATAGATTAACAGATAAATTAATTTATCTTGATACGAGTTGATCAGGTTGTAAGTAGTTCAGACTATAGGAAATTGTTTAATCGATACAAATAGTTTGTATGATTTTGGGAGATCAGGACATCAAGAACGTCAATTATGATTCATTATCATTTCAGGCCGTAATAATACTAATATTATACAATTTTATTGTGTTTAGAAAAAAATAATATAACTCACTGGTTATGTTTTGTTGTCGTTTACTTTTGTTTGGCAGTTTTACATTTTCGTTTTCAGTTATAACAAGGCTGAGCCACAACGTTGCATTTCAAATGCTTTATTGCACTGTGATTGCAATATTTGTTAGCATTACAATGTGCTATATACATTTTAATAAAAGTGGTGTAGTCATAAATAAAAATTCGCGCTGGAGCACTTTTCCATTTCATTCACTTACTCGATTATTTTATTGATGCAATTGTGTTGTAAAAATTTAACTTGAACATACAAAGTTTAGGCGATTAATTATATAGAATTTTATAACAAGAATTTTTACACTATAAGGGTTGAAGCGTATTGTTAAGTTATGCATGGTATTTCAGTTGCACGCCCTATTTGTTTTAATTGTTGCTGATATTTACAGATATTTATCGCACTGCTAATATGTGTAGCAAGGGTGGAAACAAATAAAAGTTGAGCATTAAACAGAATATTACAATATTGTGTTAAAGTTGTCAATTTGAGTATGTTTAATATGGAAGTGCTAACCAGATATGTTTCGACTATATCAGGGATTCCCAATTTTTTTTATTAAGTAGATCACTAAAAAAAAGCAATTTTTTTTGTATAACACACCCTTGATTTTTAAGTTATAAACTATAATTAAAAAGAAATAGCTTTACTATAGTGATTTAGAATAAGAACAGAGAAGGTCATTACTCGATTTATAATTCATTATACTGATTTTATTTTGTTATATTGAAATTGTTTAGTTAAAAGTAATAAAAATTTCATAGTTGGGAATCTCTGGACTACACTATACTATAATGCGGAATGTGTATATTATTTCATTTCTTTTTGAATGAACTTATTTACAGGGGCCAATATTAATATATTTTTGCTTATTTTTCTTTATTGTTATTATGAAAAATTGTAATGTTTAATATTTTTATGTATTAATTATATATTTTTTATAAATTATATTTGTGGTGTTAAAAATATAATAGTTTTGTATCAAATTTATTATTACTGAAATTATTGATATATTAAATGTAGTACATTATTAATTAAATTAAGTGCACTGTTTTACAAAAGATATTCAATAATTGAGATTTGTTTGATCATTGCTTATGATGGATAGCATCATATTTTTTTAAATACTCACCTTTAGCATTTATCTACGTTTATGCAAATAAAAGCAAAGCAATAAGAACAAAAAAATATTTATCTATGGTAATTTTATACACCAAGACACTAATATTGACTTCGAGTTAATTCGATTATTTGTTAACCTACGAGTAAAAAATTATAGATACTGGTTGTAACGATGTCCATTGGTTATTTTGAATTGTCATTAATAATTAAAGCACTATGTTAAGTATTTTATTGAAAATTTAGGCTAGTTTTTGGATAGCGTAAAAATAAAGTTACAAACAAAATTCGTAAGACAAAATCTTAAAAGGTTTATTTTATTGGTGATTTATTACTTTGAATAAGAATATAAATATAATATGGATTTATTGAAAATTTCATTTCATCATATTTATAAAGAAGTTAATTATTGATAAAATTTTGTATATATTCACCCTTGAACAAAATGTATCAAATATAGTACATTAGTTATAAATGGTTTAAAGGCGAATATTTATAAAATATAAATGATGATATCCTGAAGTTTTTGCGTATTATTATCATTATGTTTTGAATAATTGTAGTATTTAGTGTTTCTTGCATTTGTGTTTTTATTATGAATGCACGACACTTATGTGCACATTTGATTCAAAGTTAAATTTTTGGTATTTTTTGTGACTTTTCTTGTATCGCAACAATTTATTGCATTTTTTATGACTTCTAGTTCTTTATTTTTTCATAGAATGTTAGCGACGATGAGCTGATGATGTCAAATCTTTGTAAACATAGTGAAAGTTACGAAAATCGAATTGTTACTATTATTATTATTATTATCATAATCCTATAATATTGAATGTTTAATGTAATAATTTATTGTATTTTGATGTCCTTTTATTCATAATTATTGTCTGTATGATTTTTATGAACTTTGAATGTTATAATTTAATGTGCATAATGATTAATGTTATTGTATTGAAAATTTTAATTTATTTTCATATATAAGACAATTTTATACATTACGTGTTAGAATACATGCAAGGTTCTACTTATAATTATTGAATTTGTCTAATATAATATATTTGTACTTATTATTTATGCAATATTAATCTCTAAAATATTTTATAAATTAATGTTACGTATTTTAAATTATTATATAAATTTATTTCATGGTAGTATAATAAAATAATTTGTTATTCAATTATTTAGTATATAAGACGAAAGAAAATGTATATATATATATATATATATATATATATATATATATATATATTTATATATATATTTTTGAAGATGATGTTGAAAAGTCAGGACAACAATAGTTCTTCTACAAATTTCATGCAGCTGTACTTCCATTCAGACAATATTACTATTATTTTTATTGTATATTACTAGTGTCTAATTATACACATATTTTTAACTTTCACAATGTATTGAGTATTTTATTTTGTAGTTAAATAATTCATTTCATTATGTCGGTATGATATATTATTTTTTTTTTATTAGGTCTCTGGAATGAAACGTTTAAAATCTTTTATAACTATGGCTGGTCCGGACGTCCTCTGTGTTGGTGCTAGTAAAGAAGCTCAAGAAGTCCTTAAGAGAATCGAAAGAGAGGCCATTTATTCTTATCAAACTTTAACCGTCCCTGAAGATGTGGCTGCTAATTGCTTATACGTTAATGGAACTCTTATACACAGGGCAATAGAAGAAATACCAGAGTCGTTTAAGGTATTATATGTTATAAATTTATATTGTAATAAAACTATAAATGCTATTTTTATATCGTATTTTTTGTTTTTGTTTGAAGCAGCGAATTTTTTTTATAGAAATATTTGTATATTTTATTGTCAAATTTTCTTCTGAATATGAAGTTTAGTCAATTTGTGTATATTTTTTTTCTTAATAGTATAATAATTATCTTTTATACTTTAAAAATGATTTTAGACTGTTTAATGTTTGAATTTATTTATTATTTTTATAATTATGAGATTTGTAATTCGTCTAATTTTCATTAATTAATAATAATATATATATATATATATATATATATATATATATATATATATATATATATATATATTATTGCAAAATGAGCAGAATTTCATAATTAGATTCTGTGATGTATAATACAAAAGATGTAGGAAGCGACCGAAGATATTTTATGTTTATATTGGGAAGTGTTTTTTTTTAAATTTTTGATATTTTATAACATATCTATTCCATAAATATGTGTTCTTTCATTGTTTTGCACGACGCGCCATACGTGTAAATTAATTTGCATATATTAAGCGATTATTTCGTGAATATTAATGCGATATGCACAGCATGTTTAATAAATTTATTTGCGATATATGTTAATTTAAAAATATTTATATAAAATATAATTTTGCCTTGAAAAATATCAATTAAAATATGTTGTGGATTATTTGATTTTTTTCTATTTTCAGGTTTTTTGCGAAAAAGTGGATTTTGCCAGAAGGTCTATTTGCTTTTCAGAGTTATCGAAGGTTTCCAATGGTCTCACATCATGTTGTCTATTAGTTAAACGTACAAAGTACCTTAAAAGTCTTTAAAAAATTCGCGCGTACTCAGTTGTACTAATTTTTCATTTTTTTGTAATGTTTATGATGACGTTTATTTATTATTTTTTTTATTTTCTTATATGATTGTAATTGATCGAAAGCAATTCGTAAGCTCAAACGGTCAAAGTGGCTATGAAAATTATGATTATTGAAAAAAAAGTTATCGTTGATTAGCAATGAAGTAAATAGTGTTTTAAATGTTATATATTATATAAGTGCGCGTTAGATATTGTTAGTTTGATGAAAATGTTTGGATGCGCATATTTTATATGTAAAGAAACTTTACTTTTATTATATAACAGTGTTTCTCAATTTTAGAAAATATTTTCCACCTAATTAATTTTAAAATATTGATATAAGATTTTAATTATTAATTAACAATTGACAATTGACAGTTTTTAATTTGAAAAGAATGGTTTAATTAATGATTTGGAAATACTGTTATATAAATATTAATAGATTTTTTATTTTACAGATATTCATTGTCAATGTAAAACAGCCACTACAAGCATATTTAAAATTTTCCAATGAACTTGTACACGATTAATATTTCGAGAACCACTGTTTGGAAGGTTTAATTCATTAATCAGATACCCTTTGTATGTTTAATTAATGTTTTAGATTTCTATATGTGGAAAATATTTGAAAAAAATGATGTGTCAAAATAAATTAGTATCATTTCCACGTTAAATATTGCATAAGCATTCCATATGACATTCTTTAGTAATAATCAAATAAACTAATAATATTTTTATTTTAGAATACAGTGGTTGCTCTGCCAGATTGAAATATAACTATTATACGATCTAATTAATTATGTTTGGAAAATAATCTTTATATTGTTTTCATTGCAATCTAGATAATCAAAGAATAATATTAAAAATCATTAAATGTTGATGTTATAAATAATAGAAAAGAAATTGTTAATAGCTATAATTTGTTTTTAAATGATATTAATCTTTAATTTCAAAACACCACTATAAGTTTTGAGAACTATTGCTTTTTCATGAATATTATATAAAAAATCGTTAATGAAACTATAATGTCTATCAGGAATAGTCAGATTTAATGCCAATAATCGTGGGTTAACGTTTTGAAATATATTATATAAGAGTCATTTTTGAAACATGAATAATTAAAGATATATGTACTGAAAATTATGAATAATGGAAAAAATATTTTTATTCGCAAAATGTTTAAAATACATACGTAAGACGTTGATTTATTAACCCCACATAATATTTATGCTAACCGTATTCGTATCGTTTTTAAACCAAGATTCAAGAATTTGTGAAAATTTATTGTTTAAATAGTTCATGTTTACAATTTCTATATTTTTTCCAAAATTTAAGCTGAAAAAATTTTCCATTATTTTGAATATACAGCAGTAATAGTTTATAATTTTCATGCAATCATTATGTAAGGTATATATAAAAAAACATGGATAATGAATTTAATTTATTCCTTAATTTGTCAGAATATTATTATTGCAAGTTATTTCTTATATTTCACATGCATTCCATATTTGAATCATTCTTTTACATCTCATTAAAATCAAAATAGATATCACGATCGTGTCGTTTATTAATAATTGGAATGCATATAATATGATGTAAACATTATAAATATTTTTTTAAAATTTTTATTTTTAAAGGGTATGTTTTATTATATTTTATTTTGCATAAAATACTTATGATATCAGAAATTAAAAATCAAACATAACAATCGCAAAATCTAAATGGCGAGAGACTGAGTTTATTATATACATAATTTTTCTGTAACATATTACACAAAAATAATCATTTTCATGTTTAATGTCTATCATGAAAAAAATATCGAATATTATATTTATTTAAAAAAAAAAATACCTCGTTAGGCTGTAGTAATTTTTGTTTCGTTTCACGCATATTTTCTAAATCATAGCATGTATTTAGTTACGATTGTAATTATATGTGTTTTAACCTATGTAAGTACATGTATTGTCTTCCTAATTGTGCTGTGGATTAATTTCATCAATTAACTATATTGTTATAGGATGTGTTTTTAACAATATTATGGCTTCTACGCTAACTGACAACAGAACGACCGACGATTCATCAAGAAATCTAAAAGAGTTCTGTAATCGCATATCTAATATTAAAAACTCGATGTACCTAAATGAAACTTGCACAAAATTTCTTTATTTATTTGCATAAAAAGGTTTATTGACAAGTTTATTTTTTTATACATAATATTTTTTGTGTAATTAACACATAGAACATTTTAATTATATGCATATAATATGAATATACATTTAAAATATTGATAATGTTTGTTCAAATAATTATATATATATATATATATATATATATATATATATATATATATATATATATATATATATATATATGTGTGTGTTGATAAAAATAGTGATGGGATTGATTATTATTTGAAAATACTTCACATACGTGGTTAATCTTTAACTTTATTAGCTTTCATATTATAGTATCGGTAAGACCAGTGACGTTTTTTTATACTGACATCTATTAAACTATATGCCAAATATTTTTGTAAAAAATTAATGTTATAAAGTTGTGCATAGGTTTGACGATTCGAATGTATAAAAAAAATATATAGAATGAAATATCATAATTTTAGAACTCTATGAGCCAACAAACAATTGTTTATCATATATATATATATATATATATATATATATATATATATATATATATATATATATATATATATATATATATATATATATATATATATATATATATATATATATATATATATATATATATATATATATATATATATATATATATATATATATATATATGATAAACAATTATTATGCAGTAAAACGAGCCTGATTAATTATTATATTGTAATAAAATGAAAGATTTATGGAGTTCATTGTGATGTGATAAACATTTTTTATTTTGAAGACTAATAGCATGATTTGCGTAGGTCTTTTGAGAACGTGCCGCGTATATGAAGTTTTAAAAGGTAATAATATCAGCTCATAATTAATTACAGCAAAGCGAGAGTCACGAGAAAGTTTTATTTATACTTTTTTTAATATTATTAATAATATTTTAACTTGCTACTTGTCATTATTTATAATATCTTTTACGACTGCTGTAGTAATCGATTCGCTTAATGTATCATTTGTATGTTCTTTTAATTATCATTGCATATGAATTATATTATGTTAAAATTAAATTTTAAATAAAATATATTTGTTGTAGCTTTTATTTAAAAAAAAGTGTAATATTTCATAATTATTTTAATACTACATTAGCAATGTTTAAAGCTTACAATTTCTTAATATTCATGTTGTTTCCATAAATTATTCAATCTCAACACCTATGATGTGTCAGGTAAAATGAAAATACAGAATAAATCAATATTTAATTGTCGTTTTATTTTCAGTTTTTTTTTCAGTGATTCCTTATGTCGTCTCAGTTTATAAAAGTATATTTAATAATGCAACTATTTTTTAATAACAATTATATGCTCTGTTTCAAATTAAAAATTTAAAGTCATTATTACATATCACTATAATTTTTGACATCCGTGACATACTATGGATATTGAATGATAGTATTTCTAGAAAGCTGTACTTTCATATACATACAACACGTTATTAATATATAGAAATTGTTTATATTTTATTCAGATATTTTTTTAATATTAGCCTATAATGGGAAATGATTGTTTATAACTTGAATATATATTTATTTACATTTGTCACATTTGTAAAATATAATAGAATAGTACGTTTTTTTTTTTTTTTTTTTTTGCTAAATAATAGTATAAATATTGTAGCGTTTACAGAATACCGTCGGACAAATTATAAAGTAAATTAGTGTAAGACTGCCATTTCAGAACATACACAAAATGCAATTGGCAACGGTACATAAACACGCTCGTACAACAAGCGCAGTCTAGAAAGCTAATTTCGACGTTACTTTGACAATGAGCCAATCTGCTCACAATTGCACATGCTTGTACTTGCACTATAAAGTGCTTTAATTGCGCGCATACACACACACATACACTAACAAGAACATTTATAGTATATTTTCGTGTTTAAAATTGTCGATTTTATTTTAAATTTTTTATGTGTTTTATATAGTGAGAAAGAAATGTTATATATATATATATATATATATATATATATATATATATATATATATATATATATAGCTAAAAGTAATGAAAAATTATAATTTAATTTACTTTGATATTAAAATGGAAAATGATTATAAACAACGTCTTCAGTATACAGATTTGTATATTTATCGATAAGATAAATTAATACGGATGAGTTCTTTGAAGAACATTTCAATTAGTTTGACAAGACAATTTATCTGCTTGGTTTGCTTTTAAAATTTCATTTGTTTCGTTTGGAACATATTAAATCAGAGATATTCAATCTTTTCAATCAATCGATTATATTTTTTTAAATTAATTATTCTATGAATATAATATATATATATATATTTATTTTTTTGAAAATAGATACAAACGCATACATTGGAACACTGGTGATATTGTTCTAATTTTTGGTGGTTGTGGCCGACGTCGTTTGGGTTTTAACCCTTTGGCCGCGACAAGTTCGCTGGGTCGAAGCCAGTTTTAGCGCCATTTTATGCCGTTAGCTTAATTTATGCGATTCTTTCCCGCCATTTGGCCGCAATGCGCGCGCGCTCTACGACCATTATCCGCCCGTTTACTTTAATACCGTTTTACACACACTTTACATTTTTTTTTAAAATTTCATATTATATTAATTTATATGCATTAATAAAAATCGTAAATATAATTAATAAATAAAATATATTAAATACTGTATAATAAAATGATAAAATTAATATTATATATATTTAAATGAAAATATTTTAATTGTTCAAAATGACACAAAACGGACAAACGAGTGGTTTTTCAATATGAGAAAAAGAGAGCTTTTGATATTATCAAAAGAAAGAGACGAAATGACAGAAGAAGAGTATAGAAACGAAGAGTAACGGAGAAGAAAGAGTGAGAATTTTGATGGTTTTCGGGGTTGAAACGATAGCATTAATGGCACATTGAAAAGATGTCAATTATATTTTTGGAATTATTCCAACATTTTGTTCAACAGACGTGAAAGAGATTCCATTTTGAAATTTAATTTTATTGCCCGGGAATCATAAAAGGCTTCGATCGTATTTTGAAAACGAAACGAGTCTGTATTGGTGTTTTTCAAAATTTTATTTTTAACATGAAACTGAAGAGCCTAGCAGAAAAAGAAAAATTATTACAACGACTTAAATTTTTATTAAAAAAGAAAATTTATTACAACGTTAAATATTGTTATGCGAGACAATAAATGCATTTTTATTCTTGATTTTATTTGTTTTCTATGTTAAAAATAAAATACAAAAAGTGTAAAAAATTAATGTTTATAAATGATTATATATATATATTAAATATATTTACATGTTTTGAATTCATAGATGAATTATATTATTATGGTTATCAATGGTAGATAATTAATACGGAATTTGCGAGGAATATTAATTAAAATCTATTCACTAAACTTTGAAATATTGACACACACACACACACACACACACACACACACACACACATATATATATATATATATATATATATATATATATATATATATATATATAATATTTCATAAATATGAAGTTGAAATCAGAGATATTAAATCTTTTTATTAGAGATTTTGAATTGAAAAACACAAATTTTATTTTCGTGATACGATCGAGGATTAGAAAATTAAAGTCAGTCCTATCATTTGATTATATAAAATATATATTAAAACCAAATTAAAACTTAAGTCTTATATAAGATTTTAATTATAATACGGTTTAAAAGGTCAACGCACGTAGACTTTCATAATATTTTATTTAAACTATATATAATACATATATAATAATATTTGTTTGGAATATATTATTTTTAGGCATGTTTTAAAAGAATATAAATTTATCAGGAAATAAATAACATATATATAAATATAAATATAAATATATATATATATATATATATATATATATATATATATATATATATAACATAAACCTTTTTTTTTTCACCAAACATAATCCATTTTAATGTGCTGAAGTTACTTTGGTAATTTTCATGAGATCTTTCACCGTTGTAAATTTTTGCCAGAACATGATTTACATAATCTCGTTTCGTCGGAAGAAAAGTTGAAAGTTTACACGTAAATAATATAATATATATATATATATATATATATATATAAACATATGGTTATATGGTATATGTATGCGTAGATACAAGGCTATAGCTCCGCATTTTATATCCTAAATAGGGTTAGATCTCCGGTGTCTATTTTATGGATTAGGGTTCTTTACTTAATTTTCTTGAAACATTTGATGTCAAAAGTGTGTTTAAATAACAATTTTATTACCGCTATATGTTCTTATTGTGCATTATTATTTAGGTATGAATAGATTTTTATGGTTAATTAATTAATTTTTTTAATTGCTACTCAATTGTAATTATTTTAATATAGATTTTTATTTTATTTTTAAACACGTATTATATAATTTATTAAATGTATTTTTTTTGTAATTAGTTATATAGTATTTTCAAAGTGCAGTGGCGGCTCGTAGTATGAAAATAGATTAGCGAAACTCTTTTTCGTCTTTTCGTTTTTTTTAAGAGTTCTTTTCAATTGACAAATTATATTATACTGTTTATTTTATAATAAAATTTAGATATTTTTTTGAAATAGTTTAATATCAATTATAATTGAAATATAGAATTGAGACATCTTAGTCTACTAAATATTAGTATATATATATATATTTTTTTTTTGAAATCTCAGTCATTCATCATATTTTGACAATAGATGATAATCAATAATATAAAATATTTCTATGTTTAGAATCTATTTTCTCATGTGTAAATGTAGTTCGTTTTCTAGTCATTTGTCAATCGATATTGACAGATTTATTGTGTCGAGAGTTTATTGTTTGCTTTTATATAAAATAATGAGAAAATCCAAAAGTATTTTCTTTTGTATGATATTTTTCACAATAGTTTTATAAACGATTCCAATTAAAATTTAAATTATTTTATAGTTTAATTTCTAATGCTGCAATTAAAAAAAAATAAAAATTAGGATCGCTTTTACTATATGGTAAATTATAAGAATATTTTTAATACTTTATTGTTTTATTTTTTATTGAATCTTATATTTTCATTGTTTCGATAGTTAAAAACGTTTGTAAAAATCAAAGTAATAATCATTTTTTTTTATTGAAATGAACACGTTTTAAGAATTATAAATTAAAATAATGGAATCCTTGAAATTTATTCAACTCTTGCGGTAATATTAAACTTGTTGGATATTATATTAATTTCCATTTCTGGCAATTTGAAATTGCGATTCATGTTTCATAGTTTCGAAGGTCGCCGGTTTAGCGCCTCTGATGTATATAAACTTTAATTATCAGTTTCTTAAATATGAAAATTTATTCTTTCACATTATACGTATTATGATTGTGTATAAAAATAATTCTTTTATTGACAAGTTTCATTTCGATTTTGAAAAAAAAAATCAATAATTTACTATTCAAAACGTTTCGTATTTAAAGCACAATAAATTTGCTTTCCATATGTGGAGGAAAAAAAAAAACGTTATTTTTTTTTTGTTTGCCTTTGTGCGTTTAGATTTCAATTTCCTAGTCAATAGGAATAGATTGAAGAAATCTTTTTTAACGGCAAATGTATCGATGTGACATGTTTTTTTTGCGATAAAATCATTTACGATCAAAGCGTCTTTTGAAAGATGAAATTTCATCATGTATTGAATTAACGATCGCATATCAAATTCAGACGTACATAAAATAAAATTTCCTAAACGGACACACACAATATATATATATATATATATATGTTTGTGTGTATGTATGTATGTGTGTGGTCAACAAATATAATGAAAAACGTATTTTTAATATATTAGTATATTGAATAAGATCATTCGATATATGAAATTTATAGTTATTTCGAAAGCTGCAGTTTTTCGTTTGAATTATGTATGAACACTTGAAAACACACGAAGGTGAGAAAAATGTTAGTAATTAATTGCCCGAAAGGAAAATGGAAAATCTAGTCCATTTGTCGGCGGTTCAGTGCAGACAGTTTGGTTGGCCAACTAATTGCTGGTCATCAATCAAAAAACCCTCCGTTTTGACTCCAATAATGGTCGGAGTGAGTGCTCGAAATTTGTGTGCATCCTGTATATGTTAAACTCATCCGCGAAACAATGAAAAAGTTATATATAATTAGTGATAGATCGCGAAAGTGTTATAAAAATATATTGAATATTGTATAAATAAATCAATCATATTTATGTGATCATATATATATATATATATATATATATATATATATATATATATATATGTTTTTTGCAAAAAAATAAATAAATAAATTTATAATATTAATAAAAAATATTGTACTTGTATCATTAATTAAATATAAATAATTAATTTTCTGTATATGACATTTTATAAATATTTATTTTGCATTGTAAAACTTAGAAATACGTTTAGTTAAATCGAAATTTTCACCATTCACATTAAAAGTAAGGTTTTCCACGTCGATGTCAGTATTCAGACGTTTTGTTTTTCTTTATATTTTTTTCCTCGGATCTCCGCAACTCGCTAACTTTATTTCGCTTTGAAAATGCCAAAAGTTTTTCACAACTAAAAACTAATATTCGACATAACGTTATGTTGCAAGCTTGTTTTCTTCTTCTTCGTATTTTCCCTTATATATATATATATATTTTAACCCATTAACGAGCAACGGTTATTTCTAGTTAGTCTCGGTATAAATTATATTATAACAGCGGACAGAGTTGAGATTTTTTTTGCTAAATTTTAAAATGTATATATATATATATATATATATGCGGTATGTCTCATTAAAAATTATTTTAGTAATATTTTCAAATTATTAGATGTAAAGAAAAATTCTGAAAAAAATAAATAAATT
>JANIJI010000018.1:57500-67500 GCA_024500535.1 Leptonema lineaticorne
AAATATATAACACTGCGATCAAAAAGTAAGGTGAATTTTTATATAAAATATAAATTCTTTATTTATTCTTCCAAATCAATTTCATTCATTTCAAAGTAATCTCTGTCCGATAAAACGAACTTTTTCCAGTTTTCAAAACAGTCTAAATAGTCTTTTAATACCTTCTGCGGCTCGGATTTTATTTCTTAATCGTGTCAAAACGGCATTCCTGCGTTGATCTTTTGAGTTTACTGAATAGCCGGAAGTCGCACGGAGCCAAAATCAGGCGAATATGATGGTTGCGAAACGATATGAGTCGAGTTTTTCTAAATTTCACCTTAATTTTTTATCACATTAATACATAAAAGGTTGTCAAAATATTATAATTATATATAAATTTTAAATTTCAACCACAAATATAAAGAGTAAATTAAAATTTTCATTATAACACATAAAGATTATAATTATATTAAAAAAAAATCAAACGTATATTTACGTATCGTCCTGTATATAAAATATATAAAATGAGTAAGCGAAGGGAGTTTTCGAATTTAATATTCATAACAGGATGCGTATAACAAATTTTGAGCGTATTATGAAATTCAAAATTGACTTAAGATCTCACTTAAGTCAAATTTTATGCTGCAATGTTGACTTAAAAATAACCGGTTTTTATTTCGTCATATAAAATCGATAAATATATAATATAAGATAATATTGAGAAATACAATATATATATATATATATATATATATATATATATATATATATATATATATTTATAAATATATACGATGGAATTTTATATGAGAAAATATATTGCAGTAATTTTTTTATATAAATATTTAGAGTATAAATAATTAATAATTGTCAATTTTTTTTGTAGTAACACATTAAAAATAAATACACCTTCGAGTGTGCACAATGGAAAATTCATAAATAATTGAGCGAAAAAGCAGTCCATTTTCAGACTGATATCCTTTTAATACGGGAGATAATGCAAAAGCTCGCGCACAATTCAAGTAATGTACATTTGAAAGCTTTCATATTCGAATGCGAATATAATATATATATATATAATATTTTACGTTTTTGCGGTGAAAATGAGAGAAAAAAAAATTCGAAAATAAATGCGAAAACGATGATCGGTGTGCGAGTTATAAAATAATAATTATAAATTAATAATAAGTGTTTTTAACGATGTTATTATTATATTATATTATATATATATATATTAAGAGGTTATTTTTTATTATTATTATTCTAAGCGTCGATGTCTAAACGCATATCTCAGAATTTTATTTCTGATGAGAAATGCGTTTTGACAATCAAAGCTGAGAATTTACACGATTTTTCTATCAGAAACGACGACATATTTGACATTTAATTTGCTGAAAATCGGTATAAATAAAAAAAAAATATTAAAATTTATTTTATACAATAAAATAAATTTTTGTCTATTCGAGTTCCGGCGCAATTTCGCCATGTATTATTATATTATATCAATTTGAAATTCAATATTTATTTACATTTATGAATAAAATCAATTATTTACATGTAATATTGAATTTAGAAATATTTTTGTATTTTTTTAAAATATTATTTTTTTATTGAAAAAATAAAAAAAATTGAGCAAAAAGTTGAAACATTATTTATGTATTAAAAAAAATCAGAACATTTTCATTTTTAATTCACTTTAATATTTTATTTAGAATATAACACATACATACACACACACATATATATATCGTTTTATTTTATAGAATTCCTGAAAGATCCACATCCTGAAATTTTTTTACAATATATATATATATATATATATATTATATATATATTATATATATATATATATATATATATATATATATATATATATATATATATATATATATATATAATTGGAGTATTTAACGTTAATTGTGTGTCAAAGTTGTTATCGTGAACAAATCGAGCGTTTGAAATCAACATCTAAACACATTCTTTTTTATTTTTGATATGAAGAAAAACTCGGGTCTAACAACAACACTTGAAAGAAAAGAGAGACGTCGAGATGCGATCTTTTCGCCGAAGAAATGACAGAAGAATAATAGAATAAAAAGAAAAAAGAAAAATAAATCGCGACAAAGTCATCATAACAATGTACACACTTTTCATCGCTCCCCCCTTCCCCTTTGCCCCCCTCGATTCTAATTTATATTTTCCGTGTCAACTGAGCTCAATGCCGCATAGAGGTATATATATATATATATATATATATATATATATATATGAAAAGAAGAAAAACGTTCGGTGAAAAGTCGAGAAAATCTCTTGAGTAAAAAAAGATGGCGACATTGTAAAAAAAGAGAGAGCAATATAAATAATGAAAATCTTTGTGAATATAGTAGAAATAAAGTGAAAATATTTATATTATTCAACATTTATATTTTAAAATGTAGTTTCATAAATATCTATTCATAAAAAAATACATTCAGAATAAATATAAAAATATGTACATATTTTTATAATTTGCACGTTAATTAATTAAGGAAAAAAATATGCAAAACTTACTTTATACAATAATTGAATTGTTTAAGTGTTTTAATACATAATTAATATATATTGTTATATTTATATAAAAAGTGTTCGAGTGATGATTGGAAGAAAAGTCAACTTTTTATGTCGCCATTGTTTGAAACGTTCGATTTTAAAAGAAAATTTGAATGCCGTTGAAACTTCATGAAATATTGACGTCAATTTTCGACAGATTGATGAAAAAAATCGACTATATATATATATATATATATATATATATATATATATATATATATATATATATATATATATATATATATATATATATATATATATATATATATATATTATTCCATTTAAAATCGAGTCTTTGAAGACTTGTCCTTAAAATATTTAACGAGAACAAATTCAGGCTGTTTCCTTTAATTTTTCGTCCGCAGGCAAACTTGGCCATTTGTAAGCTTTAATAGAAAGAGAAGGACGGAAAGCACAGAAGAAAAGCGGAAGAATGAAAGAAAAAGACATAGTGGGAAATAGAGAGAGAGAGAGAGAGAGTGGAAAAAATGGGGAGCGCTTTTCCGAGTTTTCACGAAAACACCTTCTGGAAACTTTCAAATGAACTAGCAAATTTTACGAACACGTAATAAATAAAATTTTAAACGCTGTTAAATCGTGCCATCTTAAAAACATAATTTCGCCGGTTGCCAAAGGACACAAGCGTAATATTTATTACGTCGTAAAAGTGTACCGATTAACGTTATTATAATTTAAATTGAACGTTCAATTCAAATTTAATCGATTGCATACATAATTGAGTTGTATTTTTTTGAGTTAAAAAAAAACAATATTTTTTGATTTATAGGAATATTATTATTCATATTGAAAATATATTATATGTTGAATATATTATATATAATATAATCAAGTGAACTTTAAGCATGTTTTTCAATAGTGTCGAATTTTTCAAAGGGAATATATATATATATATATATATATATATATATATATATATATTTCCTCATCTTTTTTTCAGTTTGAAGAAAAAAAAAAGTCGTAGCAATTCTCAAACGTTCGTGAATAGACTCGTGATTTTCCTTTCTCCTCAACTCGCCCGGAAAATTCGCGGAAAATTTTTTTGACTGACAAAATACGACGTTTGAAACACGAACCGTTTCTCCAGCACACACGACAATATTCAACTGTGCAAGAAATAAAAAAAAAGAAAAGAAAAAAGAGCAGAAAATTGTGCTCAAAATTAAATTCGAACTACGTCAATACGTTTCGAAAACGCGCCAAATACAAAATTACGATTTTCTATTGTGTGCGCAGTATTGATTTTTAATTTGAAAACGATTCATCATTATTCAATTATCATAATATTCGTTAATTGTATGAATGATGATGATGGAATAGATTCATCATTATTATATAATAGTAACTAGTATGGAGTGTTGACTATGTTAGTATGGTGCATTATATAACGAATTATTCGATATTCGATTACATTAAGTAAAAATAAAAAAGCGGAAATATCCATTATTTTCGACCACATTAAACACTTTAATGGCGTCGGCAATTAAAGCTGAAATATTAATTAATTTTTCATACAGACAGGCGTGCGTTTTCTTTTTTTTTTCTCCCCCGTTGCTTAAAATGTGTTAATTAACTCGTATTTTATTTTGAAAATTGGCGTAATTCTAATATATATATATATATATATATATATATATATATATATATAAGATTTTGTTTTGCCACTTTGTAAACGGCAATTTACGATTACGTTTACGTTATAATAGTAATCGGTGAGGCGTATAATTCGAGTTATTATATATGAGATTAAATCTTTATATATATATATATATATATATAATTCACTTATGGATTGTAATTGACACACGTGTACACACATATTTGTTTATGAAATTTGACATGATTTCGCGTCAATTACAATATATTGGCGATTATAATCGATTCTTTATTCTAGCATTATTTTTATCGTATGTTACAATATATAAAATTATAAATAAAATAATTATTTAAAAAAAAATAATAATAAGATTTGACGTAAGATCATTATTATTATTATTATTATTATATTATAAAATATAGTAATATTTATTTGAATTGAACAATTTTTTAAAAATATTTTGTTCGACTTTTGAAGAAAATGTTTTTTTTTGCAAATTATTAAAAAAAATAAATTAAGTGTGCTTTTTTACGTTTGACAAGTGATATTGATTTAAGTATTCTTTTTAATGTTTATTCTAAATTATTTTTAATAGTATTAAATTATAAATATTATATATAATTTAACACTTTAATGACCACATATGTATAATGAATGTACTAATGCGAATATGTGCGGTAAATATTGTCAATACTTTTATTATAAAAAACTAAAATTTAATTTAATAATAATCTTAAATATAATTAAATATACATTAAGTATGATATTGTAAAAAAAAATATATATATTTAATTTTTTTTTTTTTGTACAAAATTTTAATTTAAATCGTTTAATCGATTTCTATGCGACACGTTAAATTGTGTCATTGTTTGTGCACATAATTCGATTTCGACGGATTCGAACGTTAATTCGATTCGAGACCGTCGCCGAAAATCGACCGGAAATTATCGGTTAGCGAAAATCAAACGGCGCATTTCGCGCCAAAACCGCACCGGGCACCGAATCCGGTCAATCGTACGACCGAATCGAATCAATTAAAACGATTCAACGCGCGCCCCCCCCCCCATAATAAATAAACATTATTAGGACAACGTTTTTAAATTTCAGTTTAAATAATAAAATATCGGTGGATACGTGTAAAAAAAAATAAATAAATAAAATAAAAAGGGGGGCGGGCGGGCGGGCGGGGGTGGGTGGAAGGTTGATTTTTCTTTTCGTCGAAAATAATATTGCCACGGGGCCAATAACTGTCAGCACCCTTACAACTTTCGACCGAGTTCAGGTGTCAGCTGTCAATTTTAACCGTTATTATTATCCGCAAACTTTCAATTTTCACCGGTTATATCTTAGGATTGACGGAGCCATTCTTTTTTGTCACCGCTTGGGAAAAAAAATCCACAATTTTTCCCTACGCTAACACGACAATAACTTGTACAGTGCGACCTCTAAACGCATTGAAATAATATAAGTATTATATATATATATATATATATATATAGCAGGGGTAGCCAAATTAAAATTTAAAAAATTTTTCAAATGTTGTTATCAAATTTCACACTTTGATCACATCTTATATATATATATATAGTATAAAATCATTTTACACGAATATAGGTAAAAAAAAAAACTAACGATCGTTTTTAAAATATCAGTTTAAAAAAAAAAAACGTTTCGTGCGGCAGGTTTAAATTTTAAAATATGGCCGCGATTAACGAAATGACTAAGATAATCCAGGAATCAGACACGACCCGTCTATTTGCATGAAGAATTAGATATTTCTTCCCTTTTGGTCACTTTTAAACGTGGGATTTTTCCACGATTTATGGCCGTTTACATGCCACTCGCACGGCTCGAATAATCCTGTACATTTTTAAGCAAAGAATATTTTCAACGGTGCAAAAATTTCCCAATTCGTCTCGTTTTCCATTGTTACAGATTTTAAATTATTATTTTTTTTTCATATTTTAATAATATTTAGTTTATATATTAGTAGTAGGATTATAAATTATTCAATTCAGTTTTTTTTATTTTTTTTTTATTTAAAAATATTCATATTCGCGCAGTTGATTTAATGCAAATGTTAAAAATGGACGATATAAATGATACCGTAAAGTGGTCGTAAACAGTAATATATATTTTTTTTTTTTTGCTGAAATCAAAAAGAATGCGAAAGATATGTAAGTGCCTAAAATGTCGTCGACGTAGTTGAGTAACAATATATATATATATATATATATATATATATATATATATATATATACTCGTATAATAATAATAAAAAGCTTTGGATTTGCGCCTGTGTGCTTTTACGGTAAACAGCGTCCCGGACGGACGAAAAATGTTAAATTATAAAAGAGTAATTGAATTTTTGGACTCATTTGAATAATTTCAAAGCCTCCGTTCCCATTTTATAAGTCAGCCTCTTGGCCGTCGGGTTTTCGGAGATTTTGCGGCATTTTCGCCGAAAAGGCGGCTCGGCCGAACCCTGAAGGGACCGACTCCGCGGCAGAAATGGGTTAAATGGGATGAGGCCACACTTTTGCCTAGGGGTTTCAACTTTACGTGATTTCCCTGATAAATGAGCTACGTAATGAATTATGCAGGGGAAGTCGACCATTAGGCGTTGTTCTGTAATGCTCTTCCCTCTTTCGTGTCCCCATCCACGGTTTTCGCCATCTCGTTTGCATGCACGGGCGCTGGTTTTTTTTTCTTCTTTTTTTTTTTACATCATTTTTTTCCGTCTTCAGCTTTTGCAGTAGACGTCTCGCGTTGTTTTTGTCGTCTCGTTTGTTTGTTTGTTTGTTTGTTTATTTGTTTGTGTGCCGTGGCAGAGTAGATTCAGACGTCGTTTTAAGCGATGCAAATGGAGGCTTTGCGTTTTGTCTCGCTTAGCTAATTAGTCCGACGTCTATGTTCGGCGTAATCTTCGTTGATAACCGACTTGTTATACGACGAGACGTCGTATTTAGAGATAAACGATTAGCTATTTCGGTTTAATTCGACACGGAAATTGCACGCGTTCAAATTCGTCCGCTTAAAACGACGGAAAAGTTCCGTGTTAACAACAGACGAAACTACTCTGTGACTTAAATTCAACGCGATAATATTCCAAAAATATATATTCTATTTAAAATTTAAAGCTGCTATATAATATTTATAAATATTTTTAATTCATAAAATAATTTTTACAGCGATATGTTAAAATTTTCTATAGAAAAAAAATAGAAATTTAATTTTATATAATTTAGATAAAAATCAATATATCCGGCAAATGACGAATGCATAATACGATATGTACAAAGTATAAAAAAATTAAAGAAAAATACGGAAATAGAATTTTAATATTATTTATTTAATATTAGAGAAATATTAATACTATTAGTTTACCTCTGTATTATATTCGATTAAAAACATGCTTTCAATATATAATACATAATATTTTTCTTTGAGCACATTAAATACACCGAGCTGTTACGTTCGAAAACTTGACATTATCCCTAAAAGTCCAGGGTTCAACTTCTGGATTTCGGTTAATAGAATTTCGCTGGTGTTTTTCGTATGAACAACATTTTCAACGTTAATAATTTGTTTGCTCGACATTATCAACGATGCCCTTTGAAGTCTTCGAATAAGATGAATTTAAACATTTCGCATTTTGTTTCCATTTTTTTTTACCCCACTCTCTCTCTCTCTCTCTCTCTCTCTCTCTCGTATTTTGGGACAATTTTCGACGTTTATAAAATTTATTCTGAAAAATTTTCGTCGGAGAAATCACCCTAAAATATAAGATGAATTTTTAAATAATGTTAACTATGAACGTTCGCTCACTAAAATAAATGTTTGTAACGTAATTCGATTTGTTTTCATTAAAGCGAAGTCAGGATATTATTTATATAACATATTGATGGTTAGTTATTACGCAAAAGCTTTTATTATAATAACATCACTTATATATATATATATATATAAATCTATGATATTGAAATATAAAAGTATTAATAAAATTTTAAAATGCAGACATTTCAATATACCTAGACAAATATGGTATATTTTTTTAATAATAAAAAAAAAACACATATTTATATATGGAACTGGAAATACATATACATATTTATATAAGTCATCTCAATAGCTATATCAAATAAAATTAATTAAAAATTTTAATGTGAATATTGTCTTAAAATATGTAATTTTAAATTAAGCAGTCTTTGTATAGTAGGCATATGTACTATGTATATTATTATATTTTAAGTATCGTTCATAAGTTATACTAAATAAAGCCTTTTCGAATATATAATGAATTTCCACGACGATGAAAAATAAAAAAAATAAATAATAAATAACGTTATTCTATTCGACATATCGAGTCGTTGACTGTGAGCCGTGATCAAACAAGCGTCGTAACGAACGGAAAAGAATATATATATATATATATATATATATATATATATAAACCTTCAATAGAAATACGGTAAATATAAGAGCGTTGATTTCGACGATATGATAATAATGAGTTGCAAACAATTTGACATCGGAAAATTTGTTTTCACGACAGAGAGGAGCGGAGACGGGGCCGGAAAAATACGGGAGGAGAGGGGCGGAGGGGTGAACGTCGTAAAGCCGCATCGACTGTGTTAAAAAGTTAGTGACGGGTGATTTCGTTTCGAAACTCAGGGAAAATTGCTCAAGAATAAGTCTGATGGGAAAATTCGGATTGAAACACAAGGGAATGAATACTGGAAAGGGTGGGACAAAGTTTCTTAATTTGAGACCGCAAATATATACATTATATATATATATATATATATATATATATATATATATATATATATATATATATTCAAATAACAACGCCATTATGTATCCAACCCACACATAATTTGCTATAAACAATTATATTTATCACCATATTGTGTTTATTACAGTCTGTCCGACTAATGGGTCATTGTTGAAACTTACCATGTTTCGTTTCATTAAGGACTATTTTCAATATAGGCCATAGATTAATATAATAATAAAAATATTTTTTAAAGTAGAATTTTCAATATCTTAAAATAAAAAAAAATAAATAAATTTGTTTTTACTTTTTGTGTCACGGTTTTCGTTCGACTCGTGTAAGAGTTTTCGAATAACGACACCGCATCAGATCAGCGGCGACGGATGTTGAATCTCGCGGAAAGATTAAAAAAAAAAAAAGCAAAGCGTAGAAAACGTGAAAAATCGCGTGTAAAACTCACCAAGCTAAAATTAAAGAGTGAAAGTGAGCGTGAGAAAAAAAAAAAGTGAACGATAGAACAGAAAGTGTGAGAGGTGAACATTTCTGGACGGAAGTTGGCATGTAATTTTCGACGACAAAGAAACGACACAAAGGACAGTTTATTGGAATTTTAACGAGTCCTTTTTTTTACGCAACAAGGGATAGGCGTCGAAGAAAATACACGGGTCGAATCGTGAGGCGCTTTTTCACCCTCCCCCCCACCCCCGAGGAAAAACGACGGAAAAATGAGCCGATGTGAGGGGGGGGAGCGGGGGGCGGTGCGGGGTCGCGTTAAAAAGTACGTCCGGTCGAGTATAATTTTCAACTTCAATATTTAATTAAGGCTTTATTGCTCATTAAAGTCGTCGGAATAAATAAGCAAGTGAGAAATTTAATAGAGTTCAGATTTCTTACATATATATATATATATATATATATATATATATATATATATATTAATTGTAAGCATTTATCATTTTTAATTTAGATATAGTATGATATTCGTGAATTTCGGCTTTAAAAACAATATTGAAAATATTTTTATATATTATTAAAAAAAA